>NMXL01000015.1:70334-335395 GCA_002851715.1 Verticillium klebahnii | reverse complement strand
CCCTAACCCTAACCCTAACCCTAACCCTAACCCTAACCCTAACCCTAACCCTAACCCTAACCCTAACCCTAACCCTAACCCTAACCCTAACCCTAACCCTAACCCTAACCCTTAACCCTAGCCTAACCCTAAATCCACTTTCAACCCTGGGGTATAAACCCGCCCATGTCCGCAATCACCCACATCCGGACCTACTTTCTACCCTAGGGTATAAAATTTCTACCCCTAAACCAAGCTAACCCGATAGCTAAAGACGTGTCACCCAACGACTATCATAATAATATTGGATATATCCACCGAGAGCCGCCGGAAGTCTAGACCTGTAGGTAGCGATCGAGGATCTGGAAATGTAGCTCCGCGATTGATACTGGTAACTCAGGCATTGATACGCGTCTTCCTGTCTTTTAGGGAGTACACCTGCTCCGCGATCTTAGTATACTGCGACTGTAAGGCCGTAAAATAGGCCTCGATACGGTGCTTCGTGGCTGGCAGGTCAGCCTTCGCCAATCTCTGCTTACGCAAGCTTCGGGCAGAGGCTAGGCGGTGACGTTTACGGAAGGCGGCTTGATTCTATGTGGCATTTTTAGGAGAGGGCGTGGTTTCTCATCTGTTTCGAGCGTAGTAAGGTAACGAGGGAGGTTCGGCATAGCGCTCGCTACGACGGCTGCCTGAAGGAAAGGAGGTGCCGCTTCCGAGGGATGAGGCTGGTAAGCGTTCCAAGACTGCTTGAAATATATCTGTAGCATACTTGTGTCATTTTTCATGTCGAACGCTGTAGGATGGTTGTGGAATGTGAACATTAGGCTGACGTCATGGGATACGGTCACTACGTTAGAACCGAAGAACATCAAGCCATGTGCGTCAGACGCCGGGTAGTCGGCGGTATGGCTCGAAAGGAGCGCATCCCAGGGCAGGTAGAAGCTTCCATGGTACGAATTGGAGTGGCCTTTGGTCGTGCTGAGGACAGGCACACCTTGAGCAGATACGGTGGACACGGCCTGCAAGACATGACTGGCCATTTGACTAGATTCAGTGTTCCAATCGACAAAGGCGTTGTCAGCATCGGGAATCTGGCGACTCATATCGACTAGAAGCGACTCTCACTGTGCTTGGGGGATGATGTTGAGTCTGATTGGTGATTGGGTATGCTGACGATGGAACGTTGAGGGGGCGAGAGGGCGGGCTGAGCTTGTTCATGTTCGTGGCCATGATCGTGTTCGTGGCGTAGTCACTCGATAGTTTGATCCTGGTCCTGATTCCTCCGTTTCAGAGAAACAATATCGTCACGTAAGCTTCGCTTGGTGCGGTAGTTACGGCTCTCGAAGACGCAGGCGATGCTGCGCTAGGTGCATCTTAAGCAAGGCTTGCCGCCATCAAACTGCACCATATTGTTAGTCTTGTCTTGTCTTGTCTGCTGCCCATGTCTCAGGGGAGGCGCAGGCGGATTGTTCAAGTCATACCTTGGCTTCCGGGTCTCGGCACGTATCACAGGCCTCGCGAGTGCAGATGAGAGGATTTCGAACCGATCTACTCACCGGTGATACGGCGTGGTGGTTCGTCATTTCGAGGAGTCTCGTGCGGCTGGCTGACTCTGGCGTTGTCGCGGAAAGCAGTGGGCGATTCTGCTATGAAAGCAATGGCTCAATGGTAATCGCGTTCGTAGTCCAAAGGTTTTCGAGAGTGAGTAGAGAAGCCTATGACTGGTGAAAATTTCGGAGACATCTCCGAGGAGGCGACGGACGCCATTTGATTTCTTATCAAAGACGTTGATATTGAGTAGCAAGCACCAGTGGGATGCCAAAACCTATCGCCCAGGGCCGGCACCTCTAGCCTGCCCAGGCTTTCTACTTTCTTCCGTCTCTGCGGGGCACATCGTTCTCCATCTCCATCTCGATCACCATCCCCCTACCTCGGGAGTGAGCGACACAATGAGGAAATTTTATCTCATAGTGACTTGACCAATGAAATCCATCTTTGCATTGGGACGCGCCCCTGTATCGCTCTTGTTGCAATTCGACCCGACCATTGGTTAGCAACTCCGGACCTAGCTCCGCTAGGTTACATCCGCAGTTAGGACTTCCAGACCCTCGCCACGAGACCAAGACTGACTTTAAGCAACCTCACGCCGTATTTCGCCAGCCCCCAGGACGCCTGGTATACCGGCCCCGGGTGCCCATAGTTGCGGACGACCACCTCCCCCCCCCCCCCCCCCCCGCCCCCTTTTCCCCCCTTTCGCCCTCTGCCTTGGCGCGCGGGCCCTCTTGGCGTCCCGAGCACAGCCCGACGCCCCAGCCTGATGACATTCAGATCCTCCGACCTCCCCAGCCGCGGCACAGCGCGCAGTACACGCCTCTTGATGTCTTACGCTAGCACCGAGTCTACCTCCTTGTCCCAGCCGCCGTTGTGCCAGGCACTCGCTCAGCCCCACGTGCGTCGCCGAAACTACATCCTCTCCAGTGGCTGCAATGGCTGCTCCACCCGCAGCTCTGCCCGCGCGTCGGGTACATGGCCCCTCCAGGAGCCTGTCCAGCCGCGTCAGCCTGATCTGCCCTCTCCTTCTTCAAGCTTGATGCATAAAGAAGGCGCTCAGCGATGCAGGCAGATCTGCGTGTTCAGCACAAACGTCCATAGTCTTAGTTGAGGTAGAGGCGGCGGTGTAGGAAAATCAGATGGATGTGCAAGTGATCAGGGCAAGATCTGGCTGACTACAGGCCCTGGGAGAACTTAGCCAACAGACTGGTTCTCGGTACTTGAATGGGCACTGCGGCGCCGCCGTATCTGAAGGGGCAAAGAAGGAAAGTAAGTCCCCTTCGTTTCTCTAGGTGTTCGAGTTTATGGTCGATGTAATAGGACAGGAAATGGGGCCTGATGTCTTGAGAGATGTTATGGAACGACCCGGAAAGATGACCTCAGATACGGACCCAAACGTGGTAAATTTGATCATGGCCATAGTCTACATCGAGAACTTGTTAGAACCTGTCAGGTCTCCCGCATCCGACTGTGAATCCAAGTTGAGCCAAGTGAGGTGGCAGTATCCCCGCCAATTGCTTCGCCGCGTCTCGGCTCCAGGATAGTACGAGTATCGATCCGTTCTCGCTCTACAGGAGAAACGCTGCGGGCAGCTCTCCATCGTCCATATGCTCCGCCGAGAAGACCTGGACATCGTCGGCGTTGTCGAGTGCAATCAGCCACCGCCCCATCCTCCCGTCGTGCATCCAGTCACGCACAGGCCGCAGCACGTCTGTCTCCGGGTCGCGATAACTCGATAGGCCGAGCCTCTCTACGATGGTTCGGTATACGTCCTTGAAATTTTGGGTGGTGCCTCGCGTGCACCTAGATGACGTACGTGTCGGGCGACGTGGTTTAAGTGTTGTAGGAGTAGTGTATGGTGAGCTGTGATTTGCTTCCTTGGTAGGCTGTCTGCCCTGTATTGTACAAACGATACTCGATGTCGCCGAGGTAGGCGAGAGCGGGCGCGCTGCGGAGGTCGGCCAAGCGGTCATGTAACCACGTGGCGATGGCCGGACGTCTGATAAAATCAGGGTACTACTAGAAGGGGACCGTCGAGAATAGGCCAGAAGCAGAGCGGCAATAGTGAGTGCCTGCTTGGGGGCCTTGTTCAAGCTGTTTACCCCGTCTGGAGACGCTTGCGGGACGATGATGGTCTCCTACTATGCCTGTATAGAACGAGGTGCCGATCGTAGCAGTGGAGTGGTGAAGCCTAGATTTTCACGTAGGTTCGCAACGCGTGTTTGAACGTGCGCGTCCTAAGCTGTGTGCGCGACCTAAGCCACCTGATGACTAGACTTCTTTCGTTTCTCGATAAGAATGTTAACGGCCGGGATGCATGAGCAGACTATCCCAGTAGTCAACTCCGTCATTCTCATCATCATGTCAGTCCTCGTATGACTCCTTACAGTAGTAGAACCGTGACTTACGAGGTGATAACGAGCAAGGCAATCCACCAAGTCGTATCCGTATCATACATATACACAGCGACGAGAACCAGCCGCCATATTGTAATTCCAACGGCAATGCCCCCGATACCGATTATCAAGACAATTTTGACCTTCTTCACAAAGGGCAATCGCATCGACCAGGTCAAGGGTACCGCGGCCAACAGTATCACCGTATCAGTAACGACGGCGATTGAGGTGTCTGCAGCGTAAAGTTTTGGCAGACTACCGCATTTCCCATGGACATCCGGGTCCCATAACGCATTTATGGGGATGCAAATGATGATTTTCAACACCTCGATGACGATGTAGCCAACCAGTAAGATGCCGATACCGATATAGATGGCTGTGGAGACGCCTCTCTTGACATTAAACACACGGGCGATGAGCAGTAGTAGGGAGACTTTGGTGAAGAAAGCGGCCGGACAGTAAAGAGCTGAGGCGACGTATAACCACTTCAGGGGTCAGCAAGGCAGGATAGCAGGGCTTAGTGAGGACGCGTAATGAAGAGATGGCAATTCACCTCAAAGAAGTGTGAGAAAGATTCAGGCGAAATGTCCCACGCGTGAAGACCCATGCCGTAGCGGACCACTGCCAGGGATGTAAGCATAGGGTTTAGCTTTCTTAGGAATGGGAAACATACTCATGATCACACATACGCCAATCATCGTATGGAAAACCTACATCACCTTTCGTCAGCGGTCGGATTCCCGGGACTACTTGATGAACGGTTTTACCCAAGCTAGAGCAGACGATACTAGATGATGTTTGGTCAGAAACATCTAGATATACACGAATTGTGGTATGAGCGACGTGCATACCATCTTCCGCAAGTATCGCATGAGTGATTCGAAGACGAACGTAAACTCGTATAAATAAAAACGCGGTTGTCAGCCCAATACAAGCAATGGTGATGCCGAGCGCCAATTGCTGTCTGCCACCAAACGGGGGATTAAGGTCAGGTATCACGCCTGGCGGCGGGGGGATTGCACCATGAACGCTCATGGTTGGAGTAAAGGCCCTACGAGGACAACGTCCCTCCCAGCATATCCCATTATATACTGTTACAGGCCAGGATATTGATGCAGCGTGTATAGCTCTCCTCAAGATAGCGTAGGAGCCGTAGGGATCGTGAGGTATCAGAATAGGTAGAGATGTAAAGGCGACAGTGGCCGTGGACGGCCGAGGAGTAGTGGAGAGTAGCTGGCGACGGGTCGACGTGTTTGAGGCGTTAAAGGGCTACGCCTGGGTAGTCGTATAGTCGTCGTGTCGACACCGCAGGCCCGTAGCGGAGGTTAGAAAGTTGGCGGATAAATAGGTTCGTCTTAGCTTCGTAGGGATCGTAGGCAGAGGTAGGGAAGTCCAGGTTGCAGGTCCCTCAGTATGGAAATAGGTAAACGTTACAGACATAGATGACCGGCGAGCAAGATTCAGCGGATGAGGAAGCGGTTGTTTTCCAGATCAGCTGAAGTCTTCCGAAGAGGGAAAACGGCTGTTAATGTGATACTGACCCAACAAGGCTGAAATACGCAGGGCAGGCGGACATGCCGGTTCTAGACGTGTGGGGAAGTGGAGTCAGGCTTTGACTAGCGTACATATTGAGCGTATCAAAAATGATTAAAGACCACGCAAATCAAACGAGGTGGCGGGTTGGGAGACACTACTGTAGGCCAACAGACAGGCGAGGGGGACCCGGACACCCTAGAGAACTAGTGCCAACCGTGCCTGCCGGTTCGGCGACCCCATCCAATCACACCTGTGCGCCACAAAACCATCATCTCTGCATCAGCCGTGTAAGAATTACGGGAATGAATAGGAGGTGGCTTGGGAAAGTTGAAGTTTATTATCGTCATTTCATCCCGCTGATGATTTCCTGGCCTAAAACAACTGACTCACGACCCAGACCATTTCAGGCTCGGCCCGAAATAAGAATCATGCCTCAACAGCTCCAAGACAAGAACTTTACAGGACATCAAAAAGGGTGATCACGTCTAGACTCGGATTCGAGGCGGGCGACACGAAGGCCAGGTGGAACAAATTATTGGGGACGAGCAAGATGCGCAGGAAGCCCGGGTGAAGAAGCCGGGGTGAAGAGACCGCCAAAGGTAAGTCAAGTGGTGCATTTCCCTGTCCTCACCTTTGCAGGTCATGTTCACCAACCAGCATGGACACCATGTCTCTCACAACCCTGGGACTTTGCACACGGAGAGAAATAACAATCGCCAGCCCTGGTTGTATGTCTCTCTGATTGTGACAGGCGCGCTATTGGACGCGACTTTCTTGTTGCTGTAGAACTCTTCAGCTCAGCAAGGTGGGGTGTAATCCGGTAACTATCCAAAGTCTAGGATTTTGAAGCCGCTGGATCTCTAGGGACGAGCTCTACATAGGGCGAAGTTCGCAGATACTTAGTGAATTGGAAAGCTGTTGAATAGGCTTCACTGCTCGCGTGAACCCAATCCTTAGCTTTGGCTGTGCCGGGAGCTCTAGACTATTGGTTCGGTGTTACGATAGATGTGATGTATATATTCTCTAGCTATTAGGCTTTCCTCCGAGCAGGAAAGCTACTCTTATAAGCTCCGTAGGGTTATATAAGCCTATTCCCTACTCCCCTATAGAGTTAGCTATCTAATCTAGTTTAATACCGACTATCTTTTCTTTATAGCTATACCTTCCCTATTAATAAGAATAATAGGGGAATAGGTAGGTCTATTTACCGCTCCTAGCGCTTTAGATATCCCTTTTCCTATATATCAGAGCTAGTATTCTTTTAGGTAGGAATAATAGTAGAATAATAGTTAAATAATAGGAAAGTAGTTAATAAGAGATAAAGGTAGTTACCTAAAGGAAAAATAGATAAAGGAAAAAAGCTAAAGCACTTAGAACTAACTAATTAGGGCTCTTATACCTATTATCTTCCCTATTATTAGTTCCCGGGGTCGTTATTCTTATTCTTCGTACCTTCCTAATAATATAGTCTAGCTAGTTATAAATAGGTAGTCTAACTACCTATAAATAAGAGGCGTAGGTAGTTCCTTCTACTAATCCTATACCCCTAGAATAGTAATCTCGTAGCTCCCTTAATCTATATAAGGGCCGTTTTATTATACCGTTAGATCTTCCCTTCTACGTTCTAATAATAACTTCTCTTTATTTAGGGCCGGCCTAAAAACATTCTCTACTCCGTCGATTACTAAATTAACTACGCGTAGCTCGTACTAATCATCGCGTTATCTATCCGTAGCTCTTATACGATCTCCGTATCCGTTCTCCCATACTCGTATCGATTAGCGCGTATACTTTCCATAGCTCCCTCGATCTCCTAATACTCGATTACTATAGGCGGTAAGTATCCTAAGAAAGGCGGTAAAGGCCTTCTCCTAAAGGGTAAGCGTAAAGTAAGCGCTCTAGCTAAATCGCCGGCTAAACGCACCAAGAAGGGTAGGATTTCCGTTCCTATACTTATAGGAGCTACTAACTATTAATTTAGAGCGCGTATACGGTAAAATCCGTAGTACCCCTTACTTAAGGTGCTTAAAGTCCTACCTAGCGGGAAAATAGAATAACCCTAGCCTAAATAGCGCCTATTACGACCTCGATCCTAAGGGGGGTCGGTATTATAAGTACTCTTTAGGGTATTCGTATAAGCTAATATAAGCTCCCTCGATCTCTATTTCCTTATTCTCTAGCTCCTAATACTTTATTTAGTCCGTTTATAGCTCTCCCGGCGGCTCGTAAATTTCTTTCTAGACATAATAAGAAGTCTACTAAAGTAAGTTTTCCTAAGCTCCCGTAAGCTTTATTTTATAGTTCCTATACTCCTAGAGTAGCTAATAAGTATTTTCTAGATTATAAATAAGTAGCGCCCTACGGTTAAGAATATACTCCTCCTCGCTAAGGAGGGTCTATAGTCTAGTAATAACCCTAACGTAGATATTAAGGGTCTAACTAATAAGGAGCGTAAGGCGGAAGCTTATTCGTCTACTCTCCGGCTCTTTAAATACCTATGGTAGAACTCGGTTGAGCGCCTAAATAGCGATCCTATACTCCCGGGTCCTACCGTCGCTAGATCTTCTAATATTGGAAATAGTAAGGGTTCGAGCTTAGCTAATCCGGCTATGGTAGCCGACGATAAGGAAGAAGATGAAGATAAAGACGAAGTAGAGGAGTCGGATAGTGATCCGGATACTTAATTTCCTACTCGTAGAGTAGTAGCTTTTGCTTTTCGTACTCCTGGGAGCGGGGGACTTTAGGGTTAATGGAGGGATTATATACTATATACTCGTAGGAGTATAGGGATCCGGGTTTTAGGCTCCCGCGATTAGTAGAACTAACTTTTAGTACTCCCTCTATAGCTTTACTACTCTTAATTCTTAATCTTACTATATACTTTCTTATTCTTCTTTTCTAAACGCTTAACCTAGCCTTCGATATATAGGGTAGCCTCGTTAGAACTTACTAGCGCTTCTAACGCTTAATTTAGAGCTCCCTTAGTTATTAAGTCGGCTGGGTTATCGCCTCTAGCTATCTAGTAGATTTCGTCGACTTTACGTTCTTCGTAGCTTTAGCGTAGAGCTATAAGATTAATTATTAGCCGTTTCTCTACTATTACGCTTAGTTATACTAGTAATTAGTAGAGCGAGAAGCTATCGGTATAAATAACTATTTTTACGAGTAGTAGATATAGCCTTTTAGTAATCTTATAGAGCGTTTACTTTAGTATATAGGCTGCGTTAAAGCCGCTAACTATACTATATATCTCGCTAGCTAAAATAGATCTTATAACCCTCTTATATTTAACTAACTACTAATAAAGGATATTTCCGTATACTATAAATCGGTTTTCTAGTTCGTATAATCTCTCGTTACCTAGTAAGATAATAAACCCGATCTATAAACTAAGGTCCTTATTATTTACGAAGGATCCGTTAACGAATACGTATAATTATACTATTATAAGATCGAGGCGTACGTAGGTTAGACTATGCGCTACGTTTACGATCTACTATTATATACGTTTATTAAGCCTCTCGTAATTATCGTTTTTAGGGGTCTTCGCTTAGGCTGCTACTAAGTAATCGAAGGCCGCCTCTAGCTGATAGGTAGATACGATATATACCTTATACGCTCTTTAGGAGATATAATGCTCCTCTAAGCTATCGGTTCCTATCTATACGAGCTATAGGCGTTCTCCTTAGCCTTTCTATTAGAGGATTACTTCGTCGTCTATAACCCTAATAATATAGCCGTTAAAAACGCCCTCTAAACCTATTTCGAGGATAGAAGCTAGCTTTACCCGAAAGCCGGCTTGTATAAGCTCTATATCCTCCTTTTTAATAAACGTAGGTTCCCTAAGGTTTAAAGTATCGTCTATTTATATTCTAATAAGGCTAAAGCTCTTACCCGGTTCTATTAGGAGGAGATATAGATTATAGCCTGTTAGAATAGCGTTTAGGCGCTCTCGGTAGTACCGTTAGTATATTACGAACTAGTATAGGCCTAATTTAGCGATACCGTATAATAGTTTTACTATGTAAAAGACGGTATCTTTAGGATATCTATATTATAGTTCCTTAGGTACGCGTAGTAGAACGTCCTATAGGAGATCGGTAGTACTCTAGGTATACGCTTGACTAATATCTGGGAGTATGATTTTATACCCCTATTCCCGTAACGACGGTATAATCGCGAGGATTAGTCGTTAGCTATAGCGTATAATCGTAGGTAACTACGTTAAGAGGGACGACTTCTCCTAGTCGCTATGTCTCTATACGACTAACCTAGATTTCTTATAGGGTACTTATAGGAGACCTTTAACCTTACGTACGAGGCGATATCTAAAGATCTTCGCGCTCGGGAATTATAATTTATTAATCGGGACGATTACCCCTAAGGTAAGGAGGGACTCTATTTCGGCCTAGTCTGATTATTTAAAGGGTTTCCCTAGAGTCGTGATTTTACCTTCGTTACGTAGTTTAACTACTAGGTTATATCCCTATTATTTACGTTTAATAATAAAAATCCGATATACTTCCTATTTAACTATTTTAGTACTCCTTTGAGTAGTCTTTCCGCTTCTTCTCGGCTCCCTTATAATTACCTCTTCGCGTTATTATCTTCGTAGTTAAATAGGGTTTTAGTATTTAGATACTTCCGATTCGTTTAGGTCTTCTAGAGCTCTAACTATAATTATATCTCCGTCCCTTTAATTAGGCGCTCTATTAATTCTAGGGTATCCTCGTCGTCTCGGTTAAATAGGTTCTAGGTACTAAAATAGCTCTAGGGTTTCTTAAGATCGTTAGGTCTTTATATTATCGTTTTCCTAATCGACTAATCTATTATATAGCTTAACGTGTATTCCCCTAAACTCTATTAGGCTATTAACTATATTAATAGTAACCGTAGTATTAGATACTATAATAACTTTATATAGGCCTATCTACTTTTCCTTCTCTTAGAATACTAAAACCTTACTTTATAGCTCTAGTAATCGCGGTAATAACTATTAGGTATTCGGTCCGTTTCTAGTATTTAAGGTATTATTAACCTTTCGCTTTGTAACTATTTTCCGGAGCTTGGCTATTACTTTATTAACTACTTCCGTACGTTACGTTTAGGAGGCTATAGGTACTACGTTAGCCGTTATCCTAGGTATAGCTCTGAATACGAGTAGCGTTAGTACTAATCCGTTAGGCCTTACTATATCGTTTATAGCTTTAACTACGCTCTAGAGTAGTGATTCTAGCTCTGAGTCTTGGTATTCGGCCTTTAGGATTTCGTACGCTCTCCGTATAGGTTTATATAAGCTCTCGACCTTTCCGATTAACTAATACGCCTCTACTAGGATCTAATAATAAGTTATTCCTAAGAGCCGAGCCTCTACGCGAAATTTAGTTAAGGTAAAATTAATACCTACGTCGATAGTTACGACGTCTAGGGGGCCTAGGTATATATCTAACTAATACCTCTTAAGGGCTAACTAAGTAGCGTAAGTAGTAAAATTAGGAATAAACGCTACGGCCTGGAATCTAGTACTCGCGTCGATTATATAAAGGACTGGCCTGCCGTTGAGGTGTATAATATCGACTAAAATCTCGTAGTTAAAGTTAACGTCGTCTCTTAGGGTGAATTTAAACCGTTACGGTGATTTTCCTTTAATCTAGTAGTAGTAGTAAAAGCGGTTTATAAGCTTGAGAGTATCCCGTTCTACCTTATAGTCTGCTCTTCGAAGCGTATTCTAAAGTTTCTCGACCGAGGGGTAGCTAAAACGTTTATAAACGCGTTAGAGCTCTACCTCTATTAGGAATACTACTCCTCCGCTCTTTACGCCTATTATATATATACGTCCTAATACTTTTCGGTTTATATCTTCGAGGAAGAACTACGGGTAGCCCTATTTCCTAAAGATAGGTATCTGCTTGACGATCTTCCTACGTTATTTTATAAGCTCGTTACGCGTATTATCTAGGTAGACGCTAAGATCGTCTATATCCTTAATATATAGTAGGAATAGTATATTAGTAGGGATAATATAGAATATAACCCTACCTATCGGCGTATCTAGGGTAATCTCCTCGGTTATAGAAATAGGTTCTCCTACTCCGAAGCTTACTCTAGTCCCTATCCCCTACGTATTAATCTTTAGGTCTAGGATAAGGGCTATTAGGGCCTTCGTCTACGCTATTCCTGCCGTAGAAATAGACGCCGCGCCTATATCTAGAATAATACTGTACTATATAGAAGCGCTATTAAGCTAGAATACGTTAAATATATTCTCTATAGGAGTAGTAACTTAGTCTTTTAGATTATATATAAGGCGATATTTAAAAGACTTATTTACTAGGAAGTACGCTATCTAGCTAGCTACCTAGCTACTCTTACGATCTATCGATATTTATTCCTCTATTCCTAATTCGTCTATAGGGGAGTCCTCTATATCTAACTCTAATCCTTCCTTAGGTTCTATTATTATTAGGAACTAGCGATAGCCCTTTTAGTATTCCCCTTAAGCTTTACGTATACGCTTCTATTATTCTTACGAGTATCGTTATTCTTCCGGGGAGTACTTAACCGATCTATAGTCTAGTTTTATATAAATCTAGTATTTCCGTACTCTGCTTTGCGAGTAATTATCCCGTCGTCCTTATAGCTATTCCCTACGATCGCGTCTTATACTATTTTACCGATCTCTCTAGTTATTATTTCGGTAGCGTCGGTTAGTATAAAAGTAACCTAATATTCTAGTATTTTCTTCTACTTATAGTATACTTCTTAGCTAGTTCGATAAGGTATTAAATAATCGTTTAGGTTTTATAAGTACGATTTTAAGCTCTAGGATACCTTAAATAGCTCGTAGGGTGTTTGCGTAGAGATGGGTTTCGTCCTAAAAAGCTAGACCTAGTACTCGTTAGTATCGTTATAGTCTCTATAGGAGGATCTATAGAACTTCTATCTTAGGTTTTCTAGCGTTCTCTAGTTTACTAGCGATAGAGTAAAACGTTATCGAGCTCTAATTAGTATAATACTAAGCTTTATTAATCTCTAAATTAAAGTATTATTTAATCTCGAGATATATTCTCTGGTAGGATATACGCCTTCCTATATATTCTAGGAAGTATATTTACGCGTACCCTATAAGTATACTAGGGAAGAGTATATAGAGCTATATATCTATAATTTATACGAGCTTATATACGTCGGTAAATATCTATATCTTATTATCTAGTATATCGTATATATCCCTAGTATAGTTATTCTTCTTACTCTATACTAAAGTAAATAGCTTAATTTATAATCCTTTGATTATCGAATTAGGTATTTCGCGGGGTAGGAGCTCGTAGTACCTAGGTAGTAGGTAAGGTATTCTAGAGTATTTAGGGGTCGTCCCTAGGTTTAGCCCCTTACGTAATAAGGCTACTCTTACGATCTCTAGTTAGGTAAACTACCTATTCTAGTAATACGTTATCGTCGTAGGCTATACTCTAACCCTCTCTAGTAAGATTTAGGGTATCTAGGTGCCCCCTAGACTTTAGCGTACCCTATCGGTCCCTCTATTCTCTCGTTCTAGTACTACCTTAAGCTCTAAATCTACTTTTCTAGTCCTCTAGTCTCCTAGCTTTAGTATCTCTTCCTACGATAGTATTATGACTAGTCGTTAAGATATCTTTATATTCGCGTTACCTAGGAGGGGGATCCTATACTCTACTAGATACGTCTTTAATACTCTAACGATTATTATATTACTATTTTCGAAGTTAGCCTCTGTCTAGCCTATAAAATCTTCGATAAAAGCCTCTAGAAGGTAAAGGCCTTTAAGGTTTCCGTATATACTTATTACTTTAATAATCTAGGCGTTCTTAAGCTTATTAGATACTAAATCTAGTACTCCTAGGAACCTAGACCTTACTCTGTTAACGATAAAGTCGATATCGAGGCTTTGTCTAGCCTTTTACGTAAGACGGGCGATTCTGAGCTTACTTAGTATACCGTTAAACTCCTACTATATCCTTTCGGCGCTCTCGGGATCTATATCTAACCTCGAGCTTATATTATCTATTTTTATATTCCTAAGCTCCTTAGTAGAATAAATACGTATTCCGGGGAGCTCTCGTTATCGGTATTATTAGTAGCTAGCGATATAGCCTAGGTAGTAACCTTAGGCGTAAGAGTCCTAATATACTTAAAGTAAACGGTACTCTTATAGATTACGTAGTAGGAGGCTTCCTACTACTAAGCTCCTTACAAGAGTCCTAAAGTACTCTAAGTAAACGGTATTCTTATAATTACTTATAAAGCGTAATCGATAAGCCCTCGCATAGTATAATACTATTTTTAGGATCGATCCTAACTTCTCCGATTCTAGCTAGTCTATATTACGGTTAACGTAATACTAATTAGTATTAAATAGGCTTTACTACTCGCGTAAACCTAATCCTTAGCTTTAGCTATACCGGGAGCTCTAGACTATTGGTTCGGTATTGCGATAGATGTAATGTGTATATTCTCTAGCTATTAGGCTTTCCTCCGAGTAGGAAAGCCACTCTTGTAAGCTCCGTGGGGTTACATAAGCCTATTCCCTGCTCCCCTGCGGAGTCAGCTATCTAATCTAGTTTAACAAAAGCAGTTATTATCGAATCTAGTACGTTAATATGAAAGCCCTGCCGCCTAGGCACTTGGTAACCTTAAGTGAAGCCTTCTAGGGTAACCGATCGTGTAGTACTTCTCACCTAGTACGTTAGTAATCATAATATACTCAAGCAATTGAAAAACACATGCCCGTAGCCTCCGTCTTGGCGGCTACGCTTGACGCACTTCTGAGCGTGGAAATCACTAGAGTATATCTTGAAGAACTCGGTCGGCCGGTTGTATGGCTGCTAGTAAAGTCATTATCTACTTGGAGTGTAACGAGATAAAAATTGCTAGAAGATCCTCCTCAGTCTAATACTCAGGCCCTAGAAGCTCATTATCTACTTTTAGGAACTTACAACCGCACCCGGGATGTATAATGACCTGACTGATGAAAGACATAACCCCTGAAAGTCCCCGGCCTGAAGCCTCGGGGTGGCATCGGCCTGAAGCCTCGTCTAGGTTGATCAATGTCGGCTCCCAAAGATCATTTGGCACCACCTTCTTCGCCAGCTCCAGGTGCTTCTTTTGCGTTACACATAAGTCGTGTACGTGAACAACGCAGTTCTTCATCTCCTCAGGGTGAAGAATCACACTGCCAACGGCATCTCCTGCAGTCGATTCGTATGAGATACTAAATAGCGCCTTGCCACTGTTGAAGAGGATAGGCTTGCAGTCGCTAGTCTTCGGTTTGAAGTCGCTCTGTAGGCCCCAGTTGACCACCACGCCGCAGTAGATGAAGGTGTACGTCATACCAGTCTTCGTAGCTATTTCCTTCGCCGCGTCCTGCACCTTGATCTTAGGCCCGAAGATAGGGATCTTGCGTGTCGTGGCATTTTCAAAGCCGCCACCGAGGTCGGACGGGATGAAGCGCTTCACGTCTGCTGCGGGGGCGGCTTCGATTAAAGAAATCTGCAGCTCGACCGCAAGGTTGCCGAGAGTAGAGACGACGGCGTCTTGGCCGGCCAGAGCTGAGCGAAGGGAGTCCTAAGATTCGACGTCTACCTCAACGACTTTGCCACCGGGAAAGGGGGCGTCTTCTTTAAGTTAACCTTCTACGACGGAGCCAATATTGAAGCTGCTAGACTGGACGAGTCTTTCGAAGATGGGATCACCGAGGGCGCTCAGGGCACTA
The DNA here is from genome assembly GCA_002851715.1 of Verticillium klebahnii. Taxonomy (NCBI): domain Eukaryota; kingdom Fungi; phylum Ascomycota; class Sordariomycetes; order Glomerellales; family Plectosphaerellaceae; genus Verticillium; species Verticillium klebahnii. Next base: position 320,182 of record NMXL01000015.1, on the reverse strand, counting down.
AAGAAGGCAACACTTTTAATTAATTGCGCTATTCTTTTTGTAAGATAAAGACTAAAGCAGACACAGAGATGATAGTTAATGTATTGTCACTGCGTACCGATTAATTATTGACCGCGGATGTCGCAAAATTTAGATGAACAATGGCGAATATCGTAGGTGTCGCCGTATTACGTTATGTATCTGCTCGCAGGTGCTAAGTCTATCAAGTTCTGTATTGTGGAACGCTAGTCGCAGTCGAACGTGCTTAACAATCAATCATCTTCTTGACTTGATACAGACCGGAGATAATAGATCCAAATATCTCAGCCCCGGGTTGGGCGTAAGTCGGCTTTTAGTTTGCGCCTCTCTAGTTAGCGATTAGTAAGGCATGTTCGGTCAAGCTATGCCTGACTCAAGGTAACTATTAAGGTGGATTGCTATATACCTAGTCGACCTTTAAATGCGAGGGCAAATGCACAGGGAAAATGTATCACTTTAGAATTTTTGATCCCGAATACTTCTTAGTCCTCACTGCAATTACTCTCCACAAATGGCTGTGCCTCGGACTATGAAAGCTGTGGTCTTCAGGTCAAAGGCTGGCACCACGGCTGTTGAATCTATTCCAAGTCCGTCCCCAGGGCCAAGGCAGATCCCGGTCTAGGTGAAAACCGTCGCGCTTAATACCGTCAATGTCATGAACATCGACCATTCCATGGCTCAACAGGAATGTCGGGTTGTGGGTTCTGATTTTGCTGGACTAGTTGTTGAGGCTGGAGCGGAGGTCGCAGGACTGGATGATTCTCGAGTCAAGGTCGGGCCCGCGGGCGTCCTACAGGCCGGTGAGTAATGGTGAACTACCACATAGTCTGTCTGGTCCTCCAACACTGCATGTGACGGCTAATTCCGAGAGCGATCGCCCCGGCCCTTTCGCAGAGTACCTCGTGGCTAATTATGACTTGACCTGGAGCGTGCCGACCAGCATTCATTTTGAAGGCACTGCCAGTATGAACTTGACAGGCCTCACCTCGGCCCAGGGTCTGTTCTACCGCATCGGCTTTCCATGCCCCTTTTGGGAGGCGCAGTCGCTTGATGCCGAAGAGCCGGTGCCTGTACTAATCTACGGATCGACAACTAATGTGGCCCTCTACATGGTACAGCTTGGTCGCCTGGCGGCCAAGTCGAGCAATAAAAAGGTCCTATTGATCAAACCGTCAAGAGTACTAGCCATGCCATTCTCAAGACAGCGCCGTATGGCTACCATGTCCTCTTTGATAATAAGGATACGCAATGGCCCACTCGGGTGCGAGATACAACTGGAGGCAAGGGCGTTAAATTTGCTATCGATACCGTATCCGTTGGTAAAACCGTGCCGGCTGTTGAGAGCACCTTAAGCCCGGACGGTAAGTTGACCGCCTTCCGTATCCCTTCTATTAGCCGCTATGATATGGCTACCTTGACTATCAAGTCTACCATTGTAGCAATCTGGGAGGGCCTCGGAGTCGAGATTGGCCATCATAGTACGTCACCAAGTTTCTCTTGACACTAGTACTGTTAAGCTCATACGGTGTATTGCTAGGGATCACTTTGCCCAAGAACGGCAAGACACGGGCTTTCGCCGCTGCTTTCTTCAAGTACTTGATGGAGTAGGCCCCCCTGAGTCTACTCACCGTTCGGTCGATACCCTGTGGGTTGCAGAGCCTTGTCACCGAGGGTTTCAACATTCTTCGGGGATCTGATTCGATGGCCGAGTCAGGGGACACGAGTACATCATTCAAGCCACTAAGTGCAGAGAAGCTTATTTGTCCAGATCTAGCGCGTCCATTGTTATAGACCTTGTCAGGTCGGTAGGTGGAGCTGGTTTTACGGTATTTGACTTGTTTTCCTGGCTATCATTTTCTATCGCGACAAGCCAACAATTCCACGTGAGAAGTGGATGTATTAGGTCTCAATGTAACGCCTAAGGAGTTGGGTTGAGTTGATTTCATACTCGATTTGGTTCGCGCGGAAGCTCTCACACCTAGTAATCTGGCAACCTGAACCGAGTGGAGCCTTGTATTGCTGGAGATGAGCCTGGGCCACTGTCGCGAATAAAGACGTTGGTCGGCGAGCAGAAAAAGACAAACGATAGACCAAAATGCATGGCTGAGGCCGGCCCACGAGCCGAGCCGCACTGGTTAAAACCCTCAAGACAGCACCCGCTGGGATAACCTGTCTTGTTTCGGCGCAGGGCGATTGCCTAGACGCTGAAACTGACACAGGCCGGTGAACATGATGCAGACATCCGAAGCCAATCTAGGCGTGCACCTTGCAGGTTTGTGATCTGAGACAAGTGGGTTACTGACCACTTCATGCTCGTCATATACATTCTCCTTTCCAAGTCTCAGCCGTCCAACAGCGGTATCTATACGCTCTCCACCCCGCAGCTTTGCGCCGGTGTTCAGCACAGCTCCACCCCGCAGCTTTGCGCCGGTGTTCAGCACAGCTCCACTCCGCAGCTTTGCGTCAGTGTTTAGCTTAGCTCCACCCCGCAGCTCTCGTCTCCGCATTAAGCTGCCATGATGATGTTAGCCCGAGGCGGAGGAAAATGGATCCGACTCAAAATCTAGTCCGCAATACGGCTTTTTAACCAACTATGATGGAAAACCGACCTGGATCACCTTCTGCTAGAAGTATATAAAGGCGACTGACTGATCTAAGCATACCACTGCTTTTTGTCATCCGTATCACTGTCCGACGCGGCAAATATCACTCTCATTCCTGCCAACCGCAAATCATCAAGATGGCTACGAAGGTTGCAATTCTAGGAGCCACGGGTCAGAATGGCAGTTCTATTGTGAAAGGTTTGCTTTCAGCGAGACATAAGTTCGTAAGTTGCTCACCACGGATGTCTGATTTCTAGTTCATTGGTTAAACCGTGGTTCCGCGTAGGATATCACTGCCCTTGTACGGCCCTCTTCATTGGAAAAGCCAAATGTACTGGAACTCCAGAAGCGAGGCGTCAAAATAGCATCCTTCGATATTGACGGTCCCGAAGACGCTGCTGTAGCACAGCTCCAGGGCCTCGACGTCCTTATTGTGTGCTGCATCCTCAACGAGGTGCCCCTTATTAATGCAGCAAAGAAGGCGGAAGTGAAGCGCTACGTCCCTTGCTTTTATGCGTCGGTGATGCCGAGAGGTGTCCAAACTTTGCGCGACAATGTAGGTAACCCTGATTATCCGGTAAAATTCAATACTTTCCATACATGGCTGACTCATGGTGTGTCCTTACAGAAGGAAGCCTTTCTAGATCACATTCAGCGCGTACACCTTCCCTACACCGTTATCGACGTTGGCTGGTGGTATCAGATCAGTCTCCCGCGCCTTCCGTCTGGTCGAATTGACCGCAATCTCTTCCTTTACAACACTGCAATTGGCGGTAACGGCAACGTTACTTCTGCCAGAACTGATTCCCGGGATATCGGAGCATATGTCGGACGTATTATCACGGATTCTCGGACTCTGAACCAGAAGGTTTTCGCCTACACAGATCTTCGCACTCAGAACGAGCTCTGGGACACTGTAGCAAGGCTTAGTGGTGAGAATATCGAAAAGAAACATGTAAGTGTATACCGCATTCGGCGACCTGTTGCTGCCTACTCTAGATGTCCTTCACGCGCAGATTTAACAAGATTTGATCCCAGCGCACCGCCGAAGAGATTGAGGAGGGTATAGCTACAACAAAGGACAACCAGCTCAAGATGATGGACTACTTCCAGTATACCTATCAAAAGTCCTTCGACATTATGGGAGAAAATACTCCTGAGTATGCTCGTTATCTGGGCTACTTGATTGGCAAAGATCTGTATCCCGATTTCCAGGGTATTTCTTTCGAAGAGTTCGTCAAGCACACGCTGGAAAATGGATTGGAGCCGATGTACGAAGAGTTTGGAGACATGATCCGTGCAACGAGCTCTTTCGTCTTCAAGGGCGAGGCCGCGATGTTGTAAACAAGATAACATCATGTTCAAGATAATCGACCACGAGAAACTATTCGTGTATAGTTTATATACAGTGTAAGTGCCTTTGTATGGAACCACTATGTCGGTACTCGACGACTACTATAAGCAGCAATCGATGTATTCCTACGCTAGGCCTCTTCCATAATATACCCTGCATGTTATCGAATCTTCAGTAGTGCCGAGGCTCACCCAGTACGTAATTATGGTTTGCCGGCTTACGCATCACCCATATTCCTACTATATTAATCATTCTGTACTTTGTACTCTGTATGCGTGATTGTAAACCTTGGTTATGCTTAGCGTAGATTATAATTGCGAAGAGTAATAATGTTGTACATACATAGATCTCAAGGAGGTTTAGCATACATAGTAAAGCTCTACCACTAGTATTAAACCATCAAATAGATGAGCGGCGGAGACGCCTAGATGTTAACGTTTTAAACTAAACTATTAGATACTTGGAATGTATTTTTCTTTTTGGATTTTCATTATCTCCTACATCTAAGTAGTCCTCGTAATATGCAGGAATAGGACAACTAGAAGCCTCAAACAGCATTAAAAATGAAAATTCAGACAAGGATAGAGCAGTAGGCCCGACAGTATCGTATTGTGGCTATCATTCCGGCGAACGTATCTCGAACTTGGATTACATATGGGGATCGAGTGAAACATGGTCCAGGCAGAGACCCAGATTGCACCAGGCGTATGTTTCCTGTGATGAATTCTACCTATTCAAGCGTTACGTTAACGTAGGACAGCCAGCTACAAAGTATATATTGACCAAGTAAAAAATGCGAATAGGCTTTCCCATTTGGTTCAAGCCTCGCCTAAAGTTTTCGATAGTTTCTTTCTTATATCCTCAAAGGCTACATGTGCTTAGGAATCCCTTTCCAACCTTTTAATATGATGCTCAGCCTTATTAGATCATGATATTCGATTGTTTGGATTTCACGGACTTGATCAAGAAAGTGTTACTGCACTGAGCTTAAAATCTACGACCCGGGAATTCATGCTTGTTTTCGAGACTAGGCATCTTCAATCTCATCCTCGGGCATCGCCTGGGGCTTGTTATTGTATTACTCACGCGATTGTTAATTGTAGGTGGGAAGAATGATCGCGACACCGTTGGCCGGCCGGCCTGGTCATGCTTGACTATATGGTATCAGTATGGTGAGTACGCAGGTTTTGGAATCCTAGGGCGTTCTAAATCTGCTGCGAACGATTGTCCTGGCTGTAAAAAATGGAGACACGGCATGTCTGAAAACCAGTCTCATAGTGCGTAATGCTCATTGGATAAATGTCTGCGGAATTGGTTCCGCACGCTTCATCGTTGCACTTCCCCGCCGCCTCGACTCGTCCAATTCTCTTCACCACCTCTTCTCATTTCGCTAATTCAGCGGTCATTTCCTGATTAGCCCACCCAGAATCGCCTCAGCGATAACGAACAAGTAGATTACTACGCCCTCTTCCTCTTAGCTGCTCAGGATGCAAGCCGTGAACGACGAAACGGAAAAGCCTCATCAAAAGAGCTGCCACCGCTGCGCCCGGGGTAAACGCCGCTGCGACAGGCGAACTCCGTGCTGCACACGTTGCGCTAAGAAGGGGTTATCGTGTTTGTACGTCAATTCCCCACCAGTCAAAGGTACTCATCAGCTCCTGGAGGGTCAGACCTCCAGCACGGTCGTATTGTCTGGGCTCGACACTTTACCGGTAGAGACGGAGCTTGATACCTTGGGACCGCAGGCATACCCTGGACTTGACCTCGAGCCACTGCCAGACTACACCGTCGATTCGCAGACAAGCGTGGACAAATCGCTTCAGGATGTCAATATAATGAACAGCCCACATTGGTCGTTTGACTTACCTGAATTTGACTTTGGTAACCTGACAGGCCACATGTCTGTTGATCAAGCGGGCAGCAGGATGCAACGGTGGCACACGCAAGAAGCTTCCGAGATGGCGACAGTCCGGCTTGAGATGCCTCCACCGCCGAACCTATATCTGCAATACTCAATCTGCGAGCAAAAAGCCATGTCTGACGCCTGTGTATGTTCTCATCCATGCCTCTATGCCAAATCACCTTCACCACGCCTGTTAGCTTACATTTACAGTCAAACCTGGGTCCATGGGGCATTCATAAGCCAGGTTCACGCGTCGGCTTTTCCATCGCCAGTTTCAAAGAGTTTCCCGCTCTTCTCGCCGGTGAGCGCGAAACGCCCTTCCTACACCGCCACCTGTATCGCGCCCACATCCCGCATGCGATGCTTGTCGCCTACTTAGTCGCTGCAACCTATGCCAACCGTACTGATGCCAACCGAGCTTGGACTATCCGCGTGCTCTGCGAGGCCGCTGATGAGCTGATGCGCATGCCGGGCCGCAGTCAGGGGAAGGAAACGGCTGCTGCGCACGCCCTCTGCTCGGAAACAATGGACCTTACGCAATCTCTGACGCCATCTACCAAGTTGGCTCGCACCCAAGCGCTTTTTATCTACCAGCAAATCCGCATGTTCGACGGAGACATCAGCCTGCGAGCGCAAGCGGAGCGCGATATGGGAACTCTTGAGGCCTGGATCGAAGATCTTGAGACTTGCCGCGACAATCTTGCCGAGATATGGTTGCTTGAGGAGAGCACGCTGCGGGGAAGGCCACCCCCGTCCTGGGATCAATGGATCTTCGCCGAGTGTGTGCGACGAACCATATTGCTCGGCTACGGATTCATCGGTCTGGTGAGCATGCTAAAGACGGTGGGGGTAGGGGGCACACCAGTCCCCGGACGGTTTGCGGCAGTGCACCGGTGGACCGCGTCCAAGTATCTATGGGAAGCCGAATCGTCTCACGCCTTTATGACTGCGTGGCGCGAAAAGAGGCAGTACATTGTGCAGAACCTCTATATGCAAAGGCTTCCGGAGTCGATCAAGGCTACGGACACAGATCACATGATTAAGCTTTTCCTCACGTGGTAAGTCTACATCAGCCCTGCCCAACCCAGCCAATTTGGCAAGACTGCTACGGTCGAGAACGTCATACATCGTTTACTGATTAGGTTTCAGGTTAATAGGTCCTAATGAAATGGAGCGGTGGGTCCACACGGGCGGAACACTTAGTGAAATTTGGAGATGATGGAGCTTCTGAGGCAGAAGGCGGCACACAAGGAGCTGACCGCTAAAATGTCCTCATGACAAAGTGTACTGAAACGTTTTCTATAGTAAGCCCTACTCGACCGCGAGGGTGGCGGACACCAATCTTGAGCAGAACTTTTACGGCCTGTGTAAGTTAGACCGTAGGGTGAGATTGATCCCTTTGTGAGCTACTGGCTAAGGCCGTTTAGAGTGACGCCGCAACTGAACTTTGCGTATTGCTTCTCATGCCAGGCGATGTGTTCCTCAGGCCTTTTGTCGTGCTTACGTTGGTCCCTTAGTACTTGCCAAATAGGTACCCTACCTATCGACAGCGGGAGGAAACTGGCTCTCGGAATTATGACCTTATAATATGAGTTCAGTATAGTACCCGTTTATCTCGACTCCTCGAGTCACATGACTTAGTTATTATTGCCTGTTCTGGCGGTCAAGGGTACTCTTAGCCGGCTTGTGTGTCTCCTAACAACCTCCTCACGAATTAACCAATCTAGAGGTCTCCCGCTCTTAAGTCTAATCTCGTCTACCTACTGACCTATAACCATTTTCCGGCTTTGCGCTATAGGAAAGACCTTGGAGTGGTCCTGGGTTTTCGGTTGTTTTTCATAAGTTTCTTTCTACGTAACTAGACTCCAGTAGTACTGAGAACTTGAACAAGCTAGTGTATAGGGTGTTCTCTACTAGAGTCGGCGGGCCTATAATCTTGATTAGCTTAATTTGATGAAATCTGACACGGATAAAACGTACCACAGCTCTCGCTTCCTAGACCGTGATGGTCCATATCAAGGCGGACAATGATCTCCTCCCTCCTGAGCTGCCTTAGCTCGTGAGCGTGCTGTGATCGGTCGATGTCTGCAACGTCGTAGTGCGACCCCTGAAAGTCGAAACCGTCAGGCTTGTCGATGAAGCAGGCTTTAAGCGAAGTACCCGTGCCTGGGTGACTGAACTGGACCCAGGAGGTGTTGGTATGGTTGCCAAACTCCTGAGGAAATTCGTAGCCCGCAGCCAACTCATCCACTGGCTTGGAGAAATAGCCGAACCTCTGGGCGTGTGCCTTGTCCTTGTAGCTCTCACCAGGTCCGCGGCCGTACCAGGTGGTGTCCTCGAATCCGGGCAAGAGTGCAAGGGTAAGGCCGATTCTCGGGAGGACCTTCGGCACGCTACGGCCGACCGGCTTGCCGGCGACCTCGATCAGAACTTTCGAACCCCAGAAGGTGTAGACAAGCCTTGCCTCAATCGCCCACTCCAACGATCGGGGAGCAAGGCGCTGCTCAACCTCAATTACAGCAGCCCCAGACTCAGCATCAACGCGCCAGGTTGTCTTGCGGGTGTACGGACGCGCCCAACCGACTTGCTTCTCTGCCCAGTCTTTCCCGACGACCATGTCGTTGTCTGTGGGAGCGCGATGGATGCCCAACTGCGGTCCAGAGTGCAAAAGCTCGACGTCCTCTCGTGACCAGGAGGCAATGCTGCCGCGAAGCACGTCGAATGTCCAACGAGACTTTGGCGATTCGAGCAGTAGAGTAGTCTCGCCGCGGGTCGCAATTGTCGTGGCGACTATGCTTTCTGGCACCGGGACAATATTCTCGGCAGGAGTAATAGGCACTTGGAGCCAGGCGACCTCACCGCCGGCATCCATCCATGGCGAGGCGTTGCGCTGCTTGAAGCTGATTTCGAGATAAGTTCCGTCCTTTGAAGTAATCTTGTCAAGCTCCAGACCGGAAACATCAATCTCAGCCACCTCTCCCGCCGCCACGGAGGGAATGGCTAGCTCACCGAGGTCTTTAACGAAGTCAGATCCGAAGACTTTATGCTCAGCCCGCAAGGCAGAGAGGTCTATGAAATCGTAGCGGTTGACAATCCGAACAAACTTGGTGTTGCCCGAAACCAGCCGAACTGGCTCGAGGGCTTTCGCATACTCAAGCAGAGCAGGAGTAGGCTCGTGCCAGGAAGACAGCACGCCATCAAGCAAGAAGTGTCCGTCGTGTTGTATCTCTCCGAAGTCACCGCCATAGCCGTGATACTCGACGCCCTCGGCAGACGTGGTGAGGATGCCGTGGTTAGACCACTCCCAGACCCAGCCGCCTTGTAGAGGGGGATTCTCGTAGAACAGGTCAATGTACTCGCGAATATTGCCGGGCCCGTTTCCCATGGCATGGATGAACTCGCACAGAAGTAGCGGTTTCTTGCCGTCCCAGTTCTCGGCAAAGGATCGCATCTTGTCGAGGGGCGGGTACATGGTGGATACGACGTCGACGATACGCGCGTCGACGTCGGCCTCGTAGTGTACAGGCCGCGTCGTATCGTAGGACTTGACCCAGTCATACATTGCCTGAAAATTGCGGCCCTGGAAGGCTTCATTGCCGAGCGACCAGATGACGACAGATGGGTGGTTCTTGTCTCTTGCCACCATCTGTCGCGCCCTGTCAACGTACGCAGCCTCCCAGTCGAGGTTGTCAGACAGCCATCTTCCTGCTCGCCAGAAGGAAATGGCTTTCGCCTCGTCCTCTGTGAGGAGACGTTCGGTCCGTGACAGATTTGCGTTCTCGACGATCTCGTAGCCGTGGCACTCGAGGTCCGCCTCGTCCATGATCCAGAGGCCCAGCTCGTCTGCGAGGTCGTAGAGACGGGGGTCGCTGGGCTGGTGACAAGTCCTGATGGCGTTTAGATTATGGCGCTTCATCAGCAGAAGGTCCTGCCGGAGGAACTCGTATGGAACAGCGCGCCCTTTGACCGGGTGATGCTCGTGCCTATTCGCACCACGGAAGACCACGCGCTTCCCGTTCACCTTGATAAGCCCGTCCTTGATCTCTACCTTTCGGAAGCCAACGCGTTGCGCAATGGTTTGGTCTCCAAAGGTCAGGGTGAGATGGTACAGCGTCGGTGTCTCCGCCGTCCAGCGCTGGGGTGATTTAACGGGAATGGAGAAACTCACTCGGCCTTCTCCGCCAGGAGCAGACTTAGCTTCCTGTGCGATGACATCAGATCGATGGCTGTCATACAGGGTTATACTGAGCTCGCCCTCTCCCTTGACGTCGACATCGACCGAGAGTGTCGCATCCCGGTACTCTTCATCAAGGTCAGTAACGACATGGAAGTCTTCAATCCTGTTCTGTGGAAATGCCACAAGATAGACGTCTCTGTAGATACCAGAGCTACGCCACTGGTCTTGGCTCTCAATGTAAGAACCATCGCAGTATTGGTATACCCGGACACACAGAACGTTTTCGTCCTTGACGACGGCTGTGATGTCGAACTCAGAAGCGTTCCTGGAACCTTGGGAGTAGCCAACTTCGACGCCGTTCAACCAAACGTGGAAGCTCGAGTCAACGCCCTCGAAGCGTAGGCGGATCTGTGACCCGGCAAACGCCTCTGGTAGAGCGAAGCGGCGCAGATAACTCCCTGTCTCATTCTCCTCAAATGGAACTCCACAACGATGTCAGCAAGCCATCATCATAATGCTGGTTGGTCGCTCACTCACCGTTCGGGGGGTCTACTGGAAACCCGTACTGCTTGTTGAGGTACTGCGGTCCTCCGTATCCTTCCGTCTGCCACATGGATGGAACATGAATGTCGTCCCAGCTTGACGCGTCGAATCCGGCCTCGTGCATGGGCGGCGCCTCGAACGGCGACGGTGCGAGGCTGAACTTCCACGAGCCCCCAAGACTCACGGCCTCCGCCCTGTTGGCATTATATTCAAGGGCCCACTCGACGTTTTTGTAGTTAAAAAAAGAGGCACGCGGGGTGAGCGTGTTCCGGTGGAGCACCTGGAGGTTGTTCCAATCAGGGCTTGATGAAGGAAATGAAGTCATGGTCGAAATATCTCGAGGTGCTGTATGCTGGTTTGTCAGTGTGCCTCTGAAGAGGGTGCCTTTCATTTATCCTGCGTGAATTGTTCTGGTGCCTGGCTGGTGTGAACTCCAGAGATTCTCCCAGGAGCAATGGTGCTGTTGGAGAAACTTGGCCAGGTTGGTGATAGGCCGAAGCTCCGAGAACAGAGGCACAGCCGGCGGAAGGATTTACTGCATCTCGCCTAGTGCTTCCGAGATCCTTGCTGAGCTTTCGGATAGACAGCGATCAGGAATTCCCGAAAGCCCCCCCCGGATCCGAAGAGCAGTGCGATCGGTGCCGCGATCCTAGTCAGACATCCGACATCCGACAATGGATGCTCAGCCACACCCCGGAGACCCCAGACTTTAGCCTCCCACGTTTCCCCAGACCATGCCACTGGAGGTGGTAGGGGCTTTTCTCTCTCGACTCTGGAGAAGACTGTGTGGCGATAAGGTCACCTGCATATAACCCTCCTACCCCTCAACCTCTCCGCTACTTGCTGTATCTTTCATCATTATTCCCATAACGTCATCCTATCTCTTCCTTTGGCTACCCGAATCATATCATGTCCGCCGAACAGAAGCAGCTGGGTGCCGAAGAGGCCCCAGTGGATCGCGTCGAGGATGGCCAGCCGGACAAGATCGGCGACCAGCTCATGACGATTGCCGACGACGTGATCGACAGCCACCCCAGCGGCACCAGCACTTACATGATGAGGCTGTACGGAGTCCTGTCTGTTGGATACTTCTGCATCATCCTCCAGGGCTATGACAGTTCCCTCATGGGAGCCATCAACGCCGTCCCGGAGTACTTGGCCTATTTCGGCTTGTAAGTAATATTCGATCATCGTCACATCCACTTCTGGTAACACCCCCTCCCAGGAAGCAAGCAAGCTCCGGAACAGGCCTTGTCTTTGCGATGTACAACATCGGCTGCGTCACGGCGCTGCCGTTTGCCGGACCCGTCAACGACTACTTTGGTCGCCGTTGGGGCATGTTCACGGGTGGGTTTTTGGTCATCGCCGCCACCTGTATCATGGCCCCGGCAACCAACATGGACATGTTCCTTGCCGGGCGGTGGATGGTAGGCTTCGGTCAGGGCTTCCTGAACGTCGCCGGCATCACGTATGTCACCGAGATGGCTCACCCCTACTTCCGTGGTCCGGCCGGCGCATTTCTCCAAACGAATTACTTCGTCGGCAGTATGATCGCCTCATGGGTTACGTACGGCACGGCCTTCCTCTCGGGCGACATCACGTGGCGTTTGCCCACCTGGCTGCAGATGACCAGCTCCATCTACATCTGCATCGGCATCTTCTTCATCCCAGACACACCCCGATGGCTCATGGCTCGCGACCGACAAGAAGAAGTCGAGGCCGTCCTGGTCAAGTATCACGGGGAGGGATCTCACGAGAACCCTTGGGTCAAGCTGCAGCTGGTCGAAATGCGCGCTCAGATCTCACAGGACGGCACAGACAAGCGCTGGTGGGACTACTCGGGTCTCTTCAAAACCGCGCCCGCCCGTCGCCGCCTGCTCTGCGTTGTCGCCTTTTCTTGGTTCGGCCAGTATTCTGGCAATGCGCTCGTCAGCTACTATTTCCCTGTCATTGTGCAGCAGACGGGCATTGAAGATGCGCAGACCCAGCTGCTGCTCAATGCCCTAAACCCAGTCGTCTCCTGGGTCGCAGCCGTCGTCGGCTCCATGCTGGCTGACCGCGCTGGCCGGCGGCCACTCCTTCTCGCGGGCTTTGCAGGATGCGCACTCTCCTTGTCCATCGTCACTGGCCTCTCCCGCGCATCTACCGTTGACGGCAACGTCCCTGCCGGGCATGCAGGTATCGCTTTCATCTACATGTTCTCCATCATCTTCGCCTTCTGCATCACGCCGCTGCAGCCTTTCTATATTTCCGAGGTTCTTGATACAGAGAATCGCGCTAAAGGCAATGCCTCCGGTCAGCTCGTTGCTGGAATCGCTGGCATCGTGGGACAGTACACGACTGGTGTTGCAATCGGAGCTATTGGGTACTACTACTACCTCGTCTTTATCTTCTGGGACGTCTTTGAGGTTGCAATTGTGTACTTCTTCTTCCCAGAGACCAAAGTAAGCATTCCCTTCAAGACAATCTCGTGATACACTTTGCTAAGACTTTTCAGAATCGCACCCTTGAGGAGATCAACGAGATCTTCGAGAGCCCGAAGCCCGTCAAGAAGTCGCTGCAAAAGAGGACCCAGGAGACTGTGCTGAATACGATGCTCAAGACCTAAGTGGTCAGCAAGGAAGCTTAATCCCGGGTGGATGTAAGATTGGGTTTCTAGTGGTTACCACAGCTCCACAATTCCGATACATTTCACCATTATCATTTATAAATCCTTACTTGGGTCAGCAAAAGGCGGTGGGTAACTTGCTGGCAACTTAATTAAATGAACAGCCGCTGGGTCTTGACGAATGAGGTAGTTTGATATGAGCAACGATCAGCAGCCTGTTTGCTCTTCCGAACCAGCCCCATCCTGTGAGGGAGCCCCTTCATTAGTAAACATCGCGTGCTGGGTGAGATGACTAGGTTCACGCTCCCTATTTTAGCTGTCACGCTGACCTTGTCGCAAGACTTGGAGTCAGATCGATCCTCTAGACGTATCTCCCCTGATGTGAAAAGCACTTGGGCCATGGTGGTGTTTTACCGCCTTCGTATCATGGAAAAAGGTGTCCTCCGTACCTTAGCGAAAGTAGGACCACCTTACCCGGCCGAGCTCACCATTGATCATGCCGAGAATGTCTCGTGTCCGGCTGGTTCCCAGCGCCTGGTCATCGGCATCTGATCACTCAGTTCGACTGGCCAGACTCCTTATCACCCCTGTCTCCCAACTGTCCGGAAGCATTTCCGTCGGATGAAAACGCCCCTGTTTTGCCGTTGAACCAGTGGATCCCAACTGTCTACGGGCCGGAGGACGGTGTAATTAACTCGAATTTCGGAGTAGCTATCGGAACGCCAAGTGATGCCTCGTTTGCGGGGTTGAGCCCATGTGGAGTGCGGGGTCCCCAGGGACGCAAGGTCGGTAAGCCAAGTAAAGATATTGATTAGCCTCGTCAGGGCCTCTCTCGTAAGTCGCGCGGTTGGAGATGTGCCCCACATCTCCGGGGGGTTTCGACATGGATTAAACCTGCTCACCCAAAGTCGGATTCATCTTGGCCCATCTAGCATCCGGCTTGTGCTAGATTCGTCTTTTGCCGGCCCGAAGACATCCGTCGAGGCTGAGCCTCACAACTCCGACGGCATAGACGGAGAGCTCAGTACATGGGGGCATAAGTAGCTCAATTAGAGCCCCCTCGATGGGCAGAATAGCAAAATAACATCCAAAGTTTTGAGCTTTCGACAAAAATCCAAATGTTGCGGTCCACAGTCCTTGCCATCATTTCAGCCTCCGGGGTTCTTGGTGCCTCTTGGATCGCGCCTGGTGCAGTCTGGTATGACACTGACGGCAATGTGATTGACGCTCACGGTCCCGGAATCTTCAAGGAAGGCGACACGTTCTACTGGACTGGACACCAAGCCCCAGTGCGAGAAGGTCTGTAACACATCTTCCACCGTCTGAATCACTAAACTGACCTGATTTCTTTAAGATCCAACTTGGCAAAATGTAACCCTTATGATGTATTCGTCGAAGGACCTAATCAACTGGGATTTCGTTGGCCGACCTGCTGAGTCGACTTCGGGTTTCTGGAGGCCGAAGCTAGCCAAGCCCAACTCCGAGTACTGGGTTTACGGCCAGCAAGATCGGCATGTCCTGTCCCTCAAGTCGGGCTGCTCCGTGATCGGCCCATACACTGAGCAGGACAAGGTCCTTTTGCCGCCAAGCAACCGCTCATACTCTGATACCGGCCTTTTCTTCGATGAGGCCTCGGGTGCGTTGTATTTTTTGGATGTCTATTCAACTACCCTTGCTAATACCTTGCAGACGCATATTATCTCCTAACCAGCGCCGACAGCAACACTGTCCAAGTAAACAAGATCGAGCCTGACGGAAGTGTCGGAGAGATGGCGTCGCTCTTGAGTAAGTTGTACCCTACAAGTAACTACATGCGAAGTTCCTAATATCCTTCAGGAGACGGTGATCGTGAGGCTCCCGGAATCTTCGTCGAGGGTGGGATTTACTTCATGATTCTCTCGGCTAAGACTGGTTACCGCCCCAATCCGAATAAGGTGTACTGGGCTACGTCGCTCGAAGGCCCGTGGCAAGGCGGATCCGACATCGCGCCGCCCGAGGTCAACACTTATAACTCTCAGAACAGTTTTGAGCTCACCATCAAGGGCACGGAGAAGACGACGCACATCTACATTGGTGATGACTGGGTTAGCGGCGGCTGGGCAGACTCGAAGTACCTCTGGCTCCCCATCAGCGCCAATCCAGAGTGAGTGCTCAAGTATTATCGATGAAGCTTTATTAACCTTAAACAGAGCTAAGACGGCTACTCTTGAGTATTACGACATGTGGAGGGTCAATGTAGAGACGGGGGTCATCGAGACACCAACAACAAAGAAACGCTACGTGTCTGAGTACAACAGTCTGTCTAAAAGATCCGGTTTGTGACACTGACATCATCGCTGGAGTGAGAAAGACTAATCTCAATGCGAATAAGGCATCACGGAGGTTACTTTCAGCGGCGTCATGGGCACCGGCTCTCTACAGTGGTTCAGGCTCAACTACAAGACGGGAAATCCCCAGGGTAGGAATACCTTAGTGGTTCGCCTACATTTTCAGCCCAAACTGACCACAAGTTCAGATGCTGCAGTCTACATCCTAGTCAACGACGAGCTCATGGCCAATGTCACCTCCCTCAACTCCAGGGCTGGCCACAGAGGCTCTACTCCTGTTCAGTTGAAGCTTAACCCCGGAGACAACAACACCGTCACTCTTGGAGTGCTTGGAGAGGGTAAGCTCGATCATTTAGTAAATAATATACACTAAGCACAAATACTAACTTCTCCTCAAGATACGGTGATTGAGGTAGATGACTTAGAGATATTCGAGGAGGACTTTGAATCTGAGCTTTAATGGCAAGTATATGAGCCTCTAATTATAGCCAGGCCAACGCAAAATCAGTCGTCTGCCAGAGCATACTATCTATCTACTAAATCCTAAGTATTTCCAAGCAGGCATCTTTTACGGCTCTAAATAATCTTAGACCGAGGCCGTATAAAGACGGTCGCCGTTACCAGTCTAAGATAGCTGAGTCCGAGAACAAGCAGAAGGTTATCTTTCAACAGCGAAATATAGCTAAAGGATATGAAAACCTTCAGCAAGCGTATCTAAGACACCTAGCTGAAGTAGGATAAGAGCGGAGCTAGGTAAGATAGGAAGGGGAAGCAAGGACACAAGAGCTCAGGCAGCAGAAAAAGAACAAAACCAACTCTTCTAGAAATCTTTAGGATCCGTAGCAGGGGTTGGGGGTTTATTATTGGGTCTGGTCGGGTGAGAGCGGAGTGATTCCACGTTCCGTAACGCGGTACCCGATTGCGAGCTCCTGAGGGCGTAGTTCGTCGGCCTGAGCATCTTTATTTTACGCCATAGGATAACTAAGACGTACGTACTACCTAGGTTTCTAGGGGTGATAGCGGTTATCCTTAAATAGTTATTATCCTAACAAACACTGTTGCCGCCCACTTCTTTGGCTTCAGCAACTCGCAGAGCATTCATCTTGCTCCCACCGTCCGCGTCGCCTAATCTCTCGCTTTGCATCGCCTCAGCCCGGGGGCGGCGGGAACGTCCATCGAGAAAGAAATGTGGTGCCAGCTCTGCAGGACTGGGTATCCATTCCCTTGAGCGAGAGCTACCTTGTCAGCCCGACCTACTCAATTTTAGATTCGCTATCGAATGCCCGACATACAACACAGCTTATACGCGATACGAGCAGCTCGCGACATGAGACGCGCGACTAAACACCCTCGCAACCACCGAGCGCCCCGTATTCTTGTCCGGCGCACCCATCGAGTTGAGCCGGCCAGCATAAACACCCTGGTCGCGTCGTGCGCTGTCCATCAGCCCGAGTCACAAAATCGTCATGATCCACAGGTCAAGCGAACCACGACAAGTCCCAGCCAGGATGCCATGCGGGTGTGTCCAACCGCCGTGTCGACTGTCCGCGCATTGGCGCAGGCTCTCCCGAAAGACCGGCACATCCAGTCGTGTGAGGATAACATGGAAGATCATATGTTTTAAGTGCTTACACCCAACCCTCACTCGCGTACTCCCGGATGCACATAATCAAGGTCGCCCACCTTCGCGACATGGCTGGATTCGTCTCCCTCCACGGAGATCGTGCCTTAAATCATTAGCATTACCAAACTCTACAAGTCATCTTAGAAGCACCGCGACATGGCACCCCCCAAAACCCTGCTCAAGACGGCTAAGGCATACCTCGCATCCCTCGAGAATGTCGACGGCCCCGATCTCGAGGCCGTCACCACCGAAGACATGATAGCGATGATTGCCCCAGCATCAGCGGGCGTCGCCAACTCGGCCACCCGCGCCGACCTCGTCGCCCGCTTCACGGGCTTCACGGACATCATGAGTGACTTCCACATCAACATCAAGCAGACCTGGATCAATGAGATCACCAAGCCAGGTGACTGTGTGGACGGACTGCAGCTCAACCTTCAAGCCCGAGGTTATCGGCGATGACGACCCTGCTGACTGGGCGTACAAGGGCGAGAACATATTCCTGTTCAGTCTCGACAAGTCGGGGGAGAAGATTATGCATCTTCTTGAGTGGTGCGATAGCAAGGGCGTTGAGAAGATGCTGGGGTCGTTCGGGAAGGCCTGGGACCGGGTGCAAGCTGCGAAGAGTTCACCGTGAATTGTTCCGGTCATGTTTGACCCGCATCAATATATTGCAATGAGGGAACCGCAATTTACGATGCCGGTAGGTATTTTGTATGATGCTTCAAAATCAAAACCACTCATACCCATGCCGTGGATTCTGAATCTTTCACAATGGATTCTCAATGCAAAGTTTCCAGGACACAGGCAATGAGTACGGGATTAGCGCGAGTCGATCCCAAAGTCCCTGACGTCTCGATGCTGATCCTTGTGAGTGAGCTACGTCTAGACAAGGTACGTCTAACACAAAGATGGGAGTGTTACACTGCTTGGCCTATTAGATGCGTCTTCATACTTTAGGATTGCATTCACGTATTAGCTTGTAAGTCTCCCGAGAGCAAGCTTTCGCGTGGCCAGGCCAAATATCAGGGACTGCTAAAGTATCGGGGACGGGTACGTCAATCAGGTAACTAAGCAGGCCAAGATGCCGAGTATAAGATACCTGCCTTCGCTTTGCATCCGGCAACCCGGCAGTTTGGGTAGAGATATCTGAGTACACCATCAAAGAGCATTAGTGTGCCTGTACGGTCGCTTCCGCCTAGATTCGCGTTGGTGCTGGCTAATCCAAAACGCGTGAGGCTAGCCAGCATGCCTTCTGTTTTTCGATCAGATTCTCAGTCAATTCTTTCTTTTCATTGGGAAGGGTTTCGACCTAGTGCTTTGTGGTGTGTACGATTTTCTTACGACATCCACCTCGACGAGCGGCTCTTCCACCATGGCCTCGGCGTTGGTGAAAAGAGATGCTTGCTAAATTACGCGTTTTATGTTCTCCTCTAGCTTCTTGTGTTCGTCTTGGGAGTATTTTGTGAAGGGCTCGCCGGCAAGTTGGGAGTATTCTTGAAATCGCGGGTTGATATTCACCAAACGCAGGAAACAAATTTTGTGATCTGCCCAACTCTCAAGGTACCGTTTTCCGCAGAGTGAAGAGATCTCCGAATAACAGGGTCCGCAAGCAGCACATGGGCAACTTCCCAATAGATGGCTATGAACATCTGAAACCTGCGACCCCTGCAGAAGAGGGAGCCCTTACCGCCTCCCTAAATCGCGCGTGTAGCGATTCCGCAGCCACCTCTTTATCCAAGTAGCTTGGGCTGCGCAGTGCCGCAGTTGAGCCGTCCTACCAGCAGGAAGGCAATCAGACCACCCGCACTGGTATCATCATCAGATCGAAATCCTTGCACGGTCGACGAGCAATTTCTCGTGATCTACTAGAAAACATCGCTTGATTGGCGTATACGACCAGCTCCTAATGGCCTGACTATAGCTTGACAGCTAAGCAAATGGACGTTCAGCGTCCAATCGGTGAAGCCGAGTAAGCACCCTGCCTCCAGCTTGTCTCAATGTGGATTCAAGAGGCTGACAACCTGCAGCGTAAACCATACGACTTGCACAACAACAGTAAGCAATAATCGCTTAAGTAGTAGAAAATTCGGACGCTTGGGTTTGCTCGGCTGTGACTCGCGAAGCTGACATACAGTATGACCCTTGAAAGTCCCTGGTCGCGATTGGTACCGTCCAATGTCTGTTACTACATCAGCCTCACATTCTGACGCTAACTGAAGCGCCCCTGTCAAAAGTAGGCGGCCTTCTAGAAGCGGTGTCAGTCAGTCGAATTCGTCAAATTGTATGACATGCATACAGGGGGCCGACATGCAGTAATTTCGGCACATTCTTCAGGTCACATCCATGGACAAGCCCGAGACCTTGCAGTGAACCATGGCAGAATAAGAAGCCAGGATAGTATCGACATCGGCCAGCTACCTTGCTCCGGCCGGACCGATGTCTTTCTTAGCTTCCTTGGAGAAATCAAGCACTGAACGGGTTGCATCCTGTCGGGAACGCCGCGGTGTGATGGGTGAGGTTTGGCGTATCGGACTGTTTATGGGAATGGCTGCAGCTCAGCCGCTTCAGCCATGCCTGTCCCATGTCCCAAGCCGCATGGCAAGCGCAAAGAGGGCAAGCAATTGATCAGAGATACCACTAGACTGAGCAGCGCCTGTCCGATTACAATTTGGTGCGCTTCGTGTGGAATATAAAATGCTGTTGATCAGAACACCACCCTGCCAATGTTGGCAAAACACCAGACAGTTCTACTTCAGTTCTTGCATTCTTCAAATCCCCCACCACATCTACCCTTGAAATCTACCCCTCGCATCATGCCTCAGCACATCCAAATCTGCTCCGTGCGTCGCGTTCCTGGGACCCTCACCGAGGCCGCCAGGCGTCTTGCCCTCAAGGAGCGGCTGAGCAACGCCGGTGCCAACAATCAGGAAGACCGTCTCGCCTTCCCGATCCAGCGCATGTGGAAAGCCGGCCGCGAACTTCGTATTCGTTTTCTCGATGGGTCGCCCTCTATCCAGGAGAAGATCCGCGTTTGCAGTCGCGAATGGCTCAGACATGCCAACATCAAATTTACGTGGGTCGACTCGGGCGAAACCGATATTCGCATCTCTGTCGGCGACGGCGGCGGCTCCTGGTCCTATCTGGGAACTGACAACGGGAGCATCCCACAGGACCAGAAGACGATGAACTTTGGTTGGCTTAACGACGATAGCAACGACCATGAGATCAGCCGGGTGGTACTTCACGAGTTCGGCCACGCACTGGGGTGTCACCATGAGCACCAGTCCCCGGCTGCCGGTATCCCGTGGAACGAGGATGCCGTGTTAGAGTACTACAAGCGCACCAACGGCTGGGACGAGGCCACAATCCGACGTTCCCTTCTGGAGAAGTACCCGGCGTCAGAGACACAGTTCTCCGCCTTCGACAAGGATTCCATCATGATCTACGCCTTTCCCGCCGAGCTGACGCTCGATGGATCTTCAGTTGCCTGGAATACCTCGCTCTCGCAGACGGACAAGAGCTTCATGAGCCGCACCTATCCCCTAGAGGGCGGGATGCTGGACAGCTTCTACAGCATGGAGATTCAGGAAGGGCCTCTGACGTCTATGGAGCTGACCAAGCGCGCCAACTTCACGCATGAATTTCCAGAGCCCCCGGTTGTCGCGCTGGGCCTGAATTATATCGACGCCGACCGCGAGCGAAACGTCCGCGTACAGGCCATGGTAGACCAGGTGACCACTAACAAGGCGGAGGTGCACCTTGGATACTGGTCTGATACCAAGGTTTACGGTCTGGGGTGTGCCTGGGGCACCTTCGCCGTCGAAGACCCAGAGATCCAGGTCGGCGAGTTCAGCCTAAGCGAGGACCATCCCTGGCACGAGCCTAAACAGAAGACGTCGCGGCACATCACCTTCAAACAACCTTTCTCGGCTGGTACCCCTAGGGTCGTTGTCTGGTACAAAATGCTCGATATTGACAGTGGGAGGTGGTGGCGCACCATGGCCCTCGCGGAGAACATTACGGCTGAGGGCTTTGACCTTTCCGTTGAGACGTGGGGAGATAGTGTTCTGTATGGGGCAGCCGTGACATGGCTTGCTCACCAGGAGAACAAGAGGGGGCTCGTGAGCGGCAGCTTCAGCACGGCGGACGTTCGCAATGAGAGGCTCCCGCAGCTTGAGACGTACGGGCACGTGGAACTTCCTACCGGCCTGTTTGACGGGACGCCCAAAGTTCTGGTGGCTCTTCGAAGGCTCAGCGTCGAAAACAGCCAAAACTTGCGTATCAAAGTTGGTGTGAGTAATGTTTCTGCTACCGGCTTCGACTGGCACATCAATGGATGGGCCGAGTCCAACATCTTCTCGGGTTCGGCGGACTACCTTGTATTTGCATAGAATGTCACTGTGTGAATAAACCTATGTTACCTAAATCGTAGTCGAAGATATTCTGACTCAATTGTGGAGGTCGCGTACCCTCCAATTTTCTCCACGTTACACAGTGCTTTGATAGCTGGTGTCATCTCGGTCAAATCGACCACGATCCCTCCCAACGTATTTACTGCCATGGCGGCCGTCATTAATGTATATGCCGTCAAGGCATCTTCCGAGTCATTGTCTAGGGCCGGGTCCGGAATACGGCAAATCGCTTGGAGGGTGTACCTCCCTAAATCAAGGTCTTGCGATAAGTTTCGACATTTGCTGCCGATTCATCAGGGGCCGGTAATGCTAGGGTCTGCCTTGAACCTGCTTAGAACCCCACGACTACCCCGGCTTCTTTAGCCGCGGCCGCCACATTTGGCATTGTCCCCTATTTCCCCGCAAAATCGCATCTCCCGTAGCTTTTAAGTTTCGACTAGACAGGCCTTCAAACTTCGGCTGATGTTGTCGGTCTTGACAGGTGCCGTGTGCAGATGCCGAGAGGTCTCGACCTTGATCGTACCCAAGGTTCCAGCAAGGCCGGATGCGCAGCACCGATAGTCTCTAACACAATAAATTCCGGTGCTGTTCGCGATCATATTTCCAGCAGATGATCTCTTCAGCACTCTCTCAAAGACTAACTATTCATCAACTTGGCGACATGACCGATCAAGAGAAGGCGGTTGGTCTGCCTATTAATCCTCTTTAAAATGAACCGTAGCTTACCAACAACTGTCCAGGAACGCAATGAGATTCAGGCGGAGCTCCATATCGAGGTGCTGCCTGGTACTGAGGTCATGACTGACGTGACCAAACATCACTTGATCAAGAGTGAACACTCCTCTATCGTGCTTGTACCGCAGCCGTCGCCGGATCCCCACGACCCTCTCAATTGGAAATCGTCATGGAAGTGGTCCGTGTTGGGTGCAGTGTCACTCATGACCTTCACACAGGGATTCGCGCCGCTGGCCCTCGCACCAATGTTTCCCTACCTTATCCGAGACTATGAGAGTACCCTGGAAGATGCCATTCAGTTCACCGGCATCACTATCCTGGTTCTCGGCTTCAGTAACTTCATCTGGTAGCACTCATCCTAACCACCATTGACTCATCACCGCGCTGATTCTAAGTGACCAGGGCCCCGATTTCATCCTCCTTCGGCCGACGCCCAGTCTTCATCGCGTCCCAGATTGTGTGTCTGGCATCACATATTCTCCGAGCGAGAGCCAGAACCTATGGATCCTTCATGGGAGCATGCATGTAAGATAATTGGGTAGCTGCGGAAACTGCACAGCTAACCTCCCAGTCTCAATGGGGTGGGCGCAGGACCCTCGGAGACGCTACAGCCACAAGTCATTGCCGACATTTTCTTCCTTCACGATCGCGGCACATGGAATACGTTGTATTGGGTTGTTTACATGGGCTCTCTAATGGTAAGCTTGTCACACGGTTGTAATAGCAGCTGACCAATTTAAAGATTGCCCCGGTCATATCCGGTCCGATGGCCGACCATGTTGGCTGGCAGAACTTTTGGTGGCTCAATGTGGCGATGACAAGCATATCCATTGTCTATGCCTTTTTTGGATTTCCGGAAACGAGGTGGGTTCGATCAGAGCAATTGCAAGACGTTGTTCTCGTGAGCCCGCATGGTGACGACGCTACCAATCGAGACGAGGTTGCTGCTCAGTCGACAGAGGATGAACAAGCCCTGGACGTGGATCCGCACCTCGGGAAGGGAGCTCCTTCAAAACATCAGTGGCAACTGTTCCAACGAAACTCATCTCCGATGCAGACCATTCTATTCGATCTATGGACGCCATGGAGGCTCTTTGCCTTTCCAATTGTGCTCTTTGCCTCATTCGTTGCCAGCTGGAGTTGCAGCAACTTTCTCATTCTGAATCTTACCCAGTCGCAAGTATTTGCTGCGCCTCCCTACAACATGAGTGCTCAATCCATTGGTAGGATTTATACACCTATTCCATTGGCCTTCGAGCTAACGTTCCTTCCAGGATTCACCAACCTGGCTGTCCTGGGCGGTGCATTGATAGGACTCGTCACCGCAGGCCCCTTTAGCGACTGGGTTTCCGCACGGGCGACGTCCCGAAACAATGGTATTCGCGAGCCGGAAATGCGGCTTCCTGCCATGATTCCATTTGTAGCCGTTATGGTGTTGGGCAACATCATCACAGCCGTTGGATATCAGTACCACTGGCCTTGGCCCGCAATCGTGGTTCTGGGCTATGTTAGTGCTGGTATTCAGGTGGCTGCTCTACCGAGCATCGCAAGTACCTATGCCATTGACTGCTATAAGCCGGTCACGGGGCCTCTCATGGTCGCTATTACGGTGAACAAAAATGTTTGGGGCTACGGCATGGGCAAGTTCATCACTCCGTGGACTATCGAGTCAGGGTAGGTCAACGTATCCCTCCGTGTATGTCATCAGCTTACACGTGTTCTAGCTTCATCCCAGCTTTCATGACCAGCATGGCACTCACAGTGTTGTGGTGCGGGTTGGGCACTGTTTTCTATTTCTACGGAAAGACGTTTCGCAGATGGACTCGGAATAGCAGTATTCACACCCTGTGACAGTCGATACGCTATTTCTGTGACGAGGGTTGCCGACTACATCCCTTTTGCGCAACGTCATTTCCTAAAACCATGGATATTCGAGGGCGTGATTGACCAATTCATCTGATTGAACACATATCCAAGGCCACCAAGTAGCTGAAGAGGTACAGTCGTGTTTTTTTTTAAAAAAAAAGCCATGATACTACCGCTACGAGCAGACTCGCTGGATGCATAGTCAAGAATGGCATCCTTTAGGAGATCAAATCAATGTGTTTATGGTCGGTGCTTGTGAATCATTCTTGAGGCAGTAATTAGGGACGTGAACCAGAAACTAGACTGTGACTCGGCGTTTGCGTCACAATCCAGGGCATAAACACAGAAAGGCAAAGGACGGCGAGCAAGCGTCCGTCACGATGTCGCCAGCGGCTTTACGTCCAAGGGACACCGCTGACGGAATACAAGATTTGGCCCAGACTGCGTCGACGAGAAGATGTCGTACACCTGGAACTCTCCTGGCCTGTGCCTGCCTTCCAGGCCCCCAGGCGCACCCTCCCCCAACCTGCCAACCTTTCCTGGGGCCGCCTCAAAGTCGAAATGCCACAGCGTCCTGGCGATCACCAGGCCTGCCTCTAGGTAGGCCATTGGCTTGCCGGCACATCCCCGAGACCCTATGGAGAACGCACAAAACGCAGAGTTCATCCTCCGCTTTGATTCATCGTCGGCCTCGAGCCACCGTTCAGGCTTGTATGTGTACGAGTCGGGAAAGTAGGCCTCGTCGTGGTGGATGGCGTAGAAGCTGACGCCGACGTGCGTTCCAGGAGGAATGACGTGTCCGTCGACAATCCACGGTTCGGTCTCGCCTGCGTGAAGTTGTCGCCAGAGCGTGCCACCGACGGGAGGGGACATTCTCAGCGCCTCGTCGATACACGCGCGCAGATAGCGGCAGCCGGAGAGTTTAGGTCCGCCGCAAATGATACCATCGTCAAATGTGGCGCGGATCTCGTCGGCTAGCTTCTTGTAGCATTCGGGGTTGCGCGACAGGTAGAAGAAGACGCTACTCAGGGCAGTCGCCGTCGTGTCGCCGCCTGTTGTGATGAGTAACCATAAATCATCATCTAGGGAAGACTTACCTGCTGGGAGTAGCAACATGGCCTCGGCCCAGACGTCGCTGGGTTGAATGTCCGAGTCCTCCTTGACCGAGTCTATCATATGCGAGTACAAGTCGACCTGGGCGTGTTTGTCCTGGCTCAGACGCGTCGATATCATGAGCTGCAGCACGTTGTAAAACTTGCGCAGCTGCGCGTGCGTCACAAGATTCGTCAGCCCCACGACCAATGATGAGCTTAAGATTGGCAGCTGCATCTTGACGTTGCTAATGCCATTTCCAAAGGTTATGCTCGACGGCAGGAAGCGATGCGTCTCATCCCGCTGTGTATTGAGGGGGAAGCCGAACGCCAGCAGCCCCACAATGTCGGCGCCTAGAAAACGGGCGTGCTCTGAGACGTCGAGGGGCTTCTCGTTCTCGCTGGCGTTAGCCAGGATTTCGAGGAAGATGTCTACCTGTTTCGACAACGTAGGCTCAAAGTTGCGCATCGCCCGCTCCGTCACGAGAGAGCCGACGATCTTCCGCCGCATGCGGTGGGCCGTCCGGTCGAGCGCATTGAGGGTATTTATCTTGCCCGTAGTGTCC
The DNA here is from genome assembly GCA_002851715.1 of Verticillium klebahnii. Lineage (NCBI taxonomy): Eukaryota > Fungi > Ascomycota > Sordariomycetes > Glomerellales > Plectosphaerellaceae > Verticillium > Verticillium klebahnii. The sequence goes on along the minus strand of NMXL01000015.1, from coordinate 294,352 downwards.
AAGGTTACCAAGTAGACGTCCGACTTTGTCACGCGCTCATTGTTGTAGATGTCTTGGAGCGCCGTAGCCGTGCTGAAGACGAGCCTGTTGGGTGCCAGGCGGACGACGGGGCCTGGCCGTCAGTCACGTCAATTCTTCGGGCTGGTAACTTTGCCTACCGTATCGTTCAAGGTTTTTTTGCGTGACCTGGGGGAGCTGGAGCCGCGCCGCGTGGTAGCCACCGTATACGTCAGTGACCTTGGCCCAAAATGGCCCCGGGTATTTGCGCAGCGGGTGCAGGAGGAGGTTATAGATGGTGACAGCCACGGTCTTGTGATGTCAGCGTTTCCCGCTCGAAGAGACATTGGGAACTCACATGGACCACCAAACAAGCAACCCCGGCCCCTACGGCCTGCAGAATCAGGGAGTCGGACAGCATTTCGACAGCGGATGAGAGTGGTGCCAAACGATGGCCTAGGCAGGCTGTTGTTCGAGCGGCGACAACGGTATTTATCAGTTCGAAGGTTGCTGCAGCAGACTACACACCGTTTCGCCTTCAAGAGCAGCGGAAACACCTCGCGGCGCCGTCAGCCCTACGACACATCGTGCGGGTACGCGTATCTGCTGCAGCGTTGACGTCTCCATGGGCGCGTCGAGCCCATCGATTGGCCCAGAGTCCGCGGCCGCAAGGTCTGATTCCCTATTCAGAGATCGCCATCTAAGGAGGGCTGCCAACCTCCGCGTACAAAGGCCAGTAATTGTCGAGCCGCGAGGGCACAAACGAAGGAGCCATGGCATGCAGGCTGTAATCGTGGGGTAGTACCCACCTGACGCAGTGAGGTCATTCTGCCAACCGAGTTCTCAGCGGGAAGTTCCTGGGTGGGGTTGCTAGCCACCTAGGTCCCCACGTTAGGGGACTGTCAACTCAGCTGCCATCGATGCCCATCTCGTGCAGCACGAGACAATAGCATCTGCATCACCACTCTAAACCACGGCTAGAAACATGACGCCGTTGTCGCCCATCCCGGCGTACGTCCTGGGAACCGCTTGCGTCGCTCGTGGCGTGATGGCCATGGCCATGCCCGTGGAGGAATATGCTCATGTTGGGTTGCCGCTCGAACCGCCCGTCGACACGTCTCTGTCCTCTCAAGATCGCGGCAGCAGTCTTAGCGCATGCACAGCATCGCCGCTGATGCGCTTCAAGGGCCTTCGCGAAGTGAGCTATGGCTTGACGCTGGCGGGGCTGCAATGGCAGGGAAACCATACGGCCGACACTACCTTCGCGGCCATCCTGTCGGCCGTGAGGCTCGGCGACGGGCTCGTCGTATGGATGTCCGGAGGAGCTTCTCTTCGGCACAAGGCGTGGGGGCATTGGATCACTTCAGGCGGGCTCGCGGGCTGGGTGTTGTGGAGATGGAGGGGCTGACATGACGGCTAGGTGATCGGCGAACGAGGTGGCTTTACGATTACATTCTGCAGGAGGTGTGGCATCCATGCAAGTTCGATTTACCACTAAGAGTCACCGGCAGCGGCCGTATTCCTATAACACGGTCGAATGCTAGACCAGGCAACATGCGCTGAGGCCAAACGCGTACCGCGCCCGCTCGCCGGCTGACTCAAAGGACCTGCTATAAATACTTAAAGGAATCAGCCCACAATCATCATCATCGGACCCTTCTGCCATCTTCATCATGTCGCAGTCTCGAAACACAGTTGAGAGCAGCACGGTGCACAAGCGCATCACCAGCGCCGAGATCGCGGAGAGCTTGCGCCAGAGCAACAGCGCCGGCAAGCGCAGCCATGCCACCCACACATTCGCCAAGTATCTGCGCCGCGGCGACCGCTTCCAGCCCACGTGGGACGCCGTTGGGGGTGCAAAAGGGCTGGCCGGCCTGATGGCCGAGTTCAGCGTGCGCGATGTCGGCGCAATTTGTCGCGGGCTCGGCCGCACGGCCACAGCGGCCAATGCAAGACAAGCGAGACGGGTCGCCATTGGGGATCTTGTTATCATCCTGTACGGCGCCAGCAACCCTGACACGAGACCTCTGCGACAGTTTTACCAAGACATACTGCCAGCCTGCGAGCTTCAGGTCGTCCAAACATGGGAGCCAAAGGTCGAGTGGACGATACGTCAGCAAAAGTGCCTGCTCTTCGCCCACCGACAGCAGCACGAGGCAAGGTTCCTCGACAACGTATTCTCGCCCAGCCCAGTCATCACTGTCGCCGAAAGCAAAGAGCTCTTTCGCGGCAACATGCCCTTCTGCAAGACCATCCTGGTTAGGCTTGAGGCTGCCGATATGGAAGTCCGGATCCCACCCGACTTGGTCGATGTCCTGATCATGCCTTTGCTCAAGCGGCTTCTCCACCCACGGTACAACGAGGAGGCACGGAACGAGTTTCTGGGCCTTATTGTCCGTTGTATCCAAAAGCACGCGAAGAAGCTCAGTGGATATCTGCACCTCAGACCGGGCGGCCTTGTCAACTATATCATCCAACGTTGGGTCGATACCAAAAGAGACCAGAAGCTCATTGAAGGCTACCTCGCACAAATTTTGGATCTGCGCGCGGCTGTGGGAAACGAGACAATGGATATAATCCATCTCACAGTGCAGAGAGCTAAGAGACTCGATCCGTCAGGCCGCTATCAACTTCTCCGTTTGCTCTTTCGACACATGCGGGAGTACCGCTTCGACTTGGAGGACGGTTCTCTACAGGCGCTCACCCGAATCAAGGCTGCGACGTCCAAGCAGAATCTTTGGCCCTCGCGGCTTCTCATTTCTATCGACAAAGACAAGTCTTTCGACCTGCTGGAGAAGTTGGAAGAGCTACACCCTGGTCAGAGTTTCCTGGCGTGCCCCGGACCGGGTTCGGTCCTCTATCAGACACAAGCCCCTGGCGATCGGGGTGGCGACGTCGAGGTTCTCAGAGCCATCCTATCACGAGCTCTGCCGGCTAGAAATCCCCAGTGGCTGGATCGTGTTCAAGAAGTTGTCAACAAACGTAAGAAGAAGGCCACAGAGTCGCGTGAGCCTGATGGTCGTGCCTATTGGGCCAGGTCCACGGTCAATCTGTGTGTGGCCGCTGGAGACCTCGAGTTTTTGCTGGAAACGATCACCTGGACGCGACGCTTCATCAGAGACTCACTCACCACACATGAGCTATACACTGAAAGGGCTCTAGACACATTTGAGCTCAATTGCCTGCTGTGCGCGATTCCCAAGCACGCCGACCAGGAATCGGCTCGAGCCGCTGGCACAACTATTGAGGATATCAGAAGGGACATTGGGCTCGCAAACCGAATCCTCATCACGCTGACCCAGACCGCCATCATGGCCGTCTCAGACCCTGGCTTTCAACGCAGCAGGTGGGGGGTACTGCTCCGCCTTCCCAGGATCGTTGCAAACTCTCGTCTCAGCAGCCAGAAATACTTCGAGCGCATCGCAGGAGCATCACCCGATGCGGGAAGCGACATCACCGAAACTGTCTGGAAACCCACCATAGATGTACTTCTTCAACTGGAAGCCATGTTGCGCACTCCCTCTGCCCAAGCGCTGCTCGGGCCCTCCACTCAGATCGAGGCCCCCGCGGTATGCGTTTTGCGCAACATCTCCGGGGCCACGGCCGTCGTGCTGGCGGATCTCGTCGAATACTTTATCCAGGGCATCATTATCCGCCTCGGCACGGAAGCCCTCAAGCCGCAGATGGCTCACATTGTCGAAGTCGTCTTGCGGGTTGCGCACAGCGATCAACCGTTCCTCGCGAGCCCCTTCATACGCGACATCATCAAGAATGGCGATGATAGCTCCTGGCACCGTCGTGTGCTCGACAGGAAGTTCCTCCACTCCCTACCCGCTTCAGCAGCTCGCGGATTCATCCAGAACATGGCTAGCGCTATGCACGACTTGATGAAGGAGCAAAACGCCCGACCCTGGATCGAAGGTCAGTCCCCGATCATCAAGGTTACGACTGTCAAAATGATGGCCCAAGTTCTCGAAGGAAACATCTTCCTCGACCAGGCTTCTTCCTGTGCCATCCTCGTTTCCCTGCTCGTCGAAGCTCGTCACATCGACGCCCGCATCACTATCATCAGCAGTCTACTCACGACCATGATGGACCCCTCATGCTCTCTGTCTCTACAGCGCCAAATTCTCGACGCTCTCGAGACCCATGTTGTTCCCATTGCGGCACAGCTCAGTGAGCGCCGTCCCGTCACCGACGAGGATTGGGAATCTGCTACGGTCCCCGACGTCAGTGAGCAGACGCCCTTGTTGAGCATGCTGGTCGATAAAGCCAGTGCCAAGAACTTGGGTGAGGGCAACAGGTCGAGGCTTGCCGGTATCATCATCAGTATCCTACAGCAGTCTGCGGTCAACAATAAGCGCTGGATGCATACTTTCCTCGAAAAGAACGGTTTCAAACTTGACCCAGGGGAGCGTCTTCCGGTCGGACCAGTCAGCGCATCTATGTTCGCCTCGATATTTGCCGACTGGGCCGCCAGCATGCCTCTCACACTCTTTAACATGATGCGAGACACGATACTCGTCAATATGAATCCCTCGCCGGGCATTGCTCATGTCACAAAGGCTGTCAAGTCGAACGGCGAACTCGTCGGCTCAAACGCTGGTTGTCACTGGCTCGCCCAATTCGACAACCCTAGCAGCCAGTCTTTTGGGCTCGGCATTACGCAAGCCATTCGAGTACTACAGAAGGCGGAGCTTTCCACGAGCGGAGAGGTCACTATTTCAGGCTTGCAGGAGCTTGTCTTGGCGGCTGCTAAGTGTCTTGTGCACCAGGGCGATTCCGTCTATGCTCTCGTCGAAATGCTCAACCAACGTCGCCTCCGAACGCGGAACGACAACATCATCTGGAAAACGAACTGTGCGCCGATCGTCCGGGATTTGATCTCGACAGTTGATGGGATGCGTAGACAAAGATTTAAGGGCATACTCCCCAACACATTCCGCCTGAGGATTGATCTTCTTCCAGTCCCATATTCGTCGTCCAATGAACCCCAAGGAACAACGGAAATGGAATCCTATGTGTCTGAGATCTCAGGGCTCATCGACCAACTGGCCACGCGTCGGTTGCCGTACCATGACGATTTCGGACGTCTGAAAGAGAGCGTTTTGCGCGTTCGTCACAGCCAAGAACCACTGCTGATAGCGGTGAAATTGGCACCCCTTGACGAGGTAAACTTGCTGGAGGACCCGCATCTGAGTGTGTACTTGCGGATGGAGTTAATAGCTGGACTATTAGAGGGCAACCTCAACGTGGGAGATGATCCAGTAGCACAGCAGGCTCGTGACCTCGTGCAAGGACTCAAAAATTGCGAAGCAGATGGACTACGAGATCTAGGGGTCCAACTGGAGAAGAAAGCGGCGAGAAAGGGTGGTATGTAAAGGTTCAGGTCGCCAGGTAGCTGGTCTTAAGTACAGAAAAAAGATTTCAAGGTATACAAAGTAAACACTAGCATTGGAAAGGGAAATTAGATGAAGATTATTGTCAGGGTCTTTCTACCCGATGAGCCGAAATGCCACCAGAATCACCATCATTCGAATGTGTCGCAGTCTGGGCCGGCTCTCAAGGCTGTCCAGGGAAACTCTGCCAGTTGTAGTAGGGTCCAGAATGACCAAAAGGCTTTGACTCGTAACATGTTTGCGCAACAACACTCTTCACATGGTCCCACTTCTTCTCAGAGGTCTCGCACTTAATGAAGACAAAGTCGTACCCACTGTCGCCCTGGTCTTCCTCTGCGACGGTGGTGCAGTTGTTGGTCTCACCCTCAGCCTTTTCGGCCAAGAACTTTGCGCCCTGGTAGGAGAGGTCGAAACACCTCAGTTGGTGGTATTGATCCGTAACGGAAGGGTCGTAAATGGCGACGATGAAGTTGGCGCCTGGACCTAGACGCAGGGGAGACGCTCGTCGCGAGTCAGCGGCTTTGCCCTTGGGGATACAAAGACGCTTCTCTTCGTCGTAGGTGACTGCTTGGCCAATCTGCTCGGAAGTGCAGGTTGCATTCAGCATAGAAACAGGGCCATCACACCAGGTGATAGCGGACGAGCAGGCTGGGCCGCTGCGAGGGTACATGTTGCAGTCTCTCTCGTAGCGCTCACAGGCGTCTGCGTTGCAGGACTTGCGCTCATCGGCTGTGCAAGTTCTTTGACAGTAACTTCCAGAAGGGTCTCCTTGAGCTTCGAGACGTGTCTTCATGTATCCGCTCTGGCATTGAGTCGAGCCAGTGGTGTATGAGAAGCTACATTCTTGAGGCGTGTCGCATCGGGTGCGCTCTGCGGCTCTGCTTTCGAGCATATGAGGAGTAGCGAAAGCTGCCTGGGCCATGGCCAAGGTAGCGAGGAAGTATGATGGATGCATTTTGTTGAAGTGTGGCGTTTGGCCTTTGAAGTTGCGGAAAAGACTGGATGAAGGGTAAGTTGAAACGAGGAAAATGCTGTAGGTGCCAGGGGACAGACCATCTTATGTACCCAGTCCCTAAGCTCAGTTGTGCAAGACTTTAATCACATGTTGTCATCATGTTTCAAAGACTACAGGCACAGAAATAAGTCTTGCTCCAACATAATGTTGATCTTTCTTCTGTCCTGATGCAGATAGCCTCACTTCCATAAAAGTACAACGAACTCAGCAACCCACTTGTTATGCAAGCCTACATGCACGGCGTCTTAACTTCAGCAGCCTCATCTTTTCATACCGCAGAGTCATGTCGTTAGCTTCCCGCGCCTGACGGCATGCACCCGCTGAGACAGTGGATCGCGGACCATAGTTCAATGAGGTCTTACTCGCGCTGTTGTGATTACAGTGGCCGCGTTTCGGAAAGGCAAAGTGCTTTTCTCGTGTTCTTTTCCAGTGTTTCAATTTGTGGGATAGTTTAGCATGCTGTCTGCGACAGGCCATTCACATTTCTTCTGGTGGCCCAACTATGATCGCTTAATTTGAGACATTGGCGCTCGATTGCAGTCGTCGGCAAGCCTTGATTACAATCCATGTCTGCCATGATACTGCTTGAACGCCACAAGAGCGGATATGGGTCAGTCACTCTCGGGATCTTGGGCTCCGCATAGCAAAATCCGCTGACTCAACCGGCAGAAGATCTTAAAACATCATTTTCAAGCCGGTCGATGACAATTTGGCGATTCTTTTGATGATGTAATGGACAGGGTGTCGTGAGTAGCGAAGCGGCCGGTGACGACCCATGTCCTATAGATCGGGCCCCAGGTTCTACCGCATTCGTCCTTACCAGCCGTTCTTTTGCTTGATCAAGAACTAAGGCTAAATTGAAGGACGGGGGTCGAGCTCGCACACGGGCTGAGAGGTCACCTCAAGAAACGGTTTCAACTCAGCCATCATCTTCACTCCAGCATTTAGTATCTTAGCCAAGTTCCCTGGCCTGACATTTCAGCTGGGGATCAACTGGGTCCGACGAAACCAACAAAGGCTCTCGTTGTGGATGGATTTTCGTAGGTTCGCTCATTGGATGAGACAGCCTGCAATTGGTCAACTTCGGAAAGACTCGGTGCAATGACAGGATTTGCTGCTTTGACAAAATCATGTCTACCATTGAGGTAGACACGCTTGTTTTCGTAGTTTAAACAAAGCCCAATTTAAATAACCATGTTTATTCGAGATAAGGTTACGGTCCTCAGATCGAGTGCTGTTAGCAGCGATATAAGAGCTACTTGATTCCACACGAAAAGGCGTTCATCAAGGTAGTCAAATGACAATTGTTAAAGAAAAAGGGTCCTATCGTTCTGCTCGGAAAACTTGGGAGATTTGAAAGAGACGTAGCGCAAATAAAGAGAAAGTGTTTGGTCGAGAGTTGACCAGCACAGAGTCCACCATCCAACAGATCCAGCAATCATTTACCATGGTTTCTTAACGTGACAAATGTGCTGTGTATCCCCTGCCCTCAAGGCTCAAATAGGTGGGACGTTGACCCAGAATCGAGTATCATCTGTGCGATAACGAGAGTTGGATTCAACCTGGCTGCGCATCCACTCAATGGCGGCCTTGTAGTTGTTTATGTCTGGTGTGTTCGGGTTGCTCAACCCGGAAGCACCGTTGCGGTGACCCGCCATCCACTTGTCGTAGCCATAGTATCCTTGGCAGTCCCAGCGGGAGGCTACGTCGGCGTAGATGTCCGAGCTGAAATGTAAAAGTCAGCATCTAGTTCGGAGAACTAGCCTTGCACGTTCCCAGACTCGGGGCAGCACTTCTTACTTCAGCTTTGCGCCATTGTTCCATTGGCTCTCGCTCTGGCCCGTGAAGCCGGCTCGGGAGCCACAGACCCGGAGCATGCCCCAATTTTGTTTGAAGAGCCCAAAATTAGCGGCATCGTTTATCTTGTTGTCGCCTGCATAGAGCGTCAACACTTTTGCCCTACCATGAGCCCAATAAGTCCGCCTCCATTGAATGGACGCAGTGATCCTCCAACCAGGGGCTTGAGTGGCTCACCATAGGCGTAGTCGGTTGACATGCGCTCCGTCTCGAGCATGGCAATGGCAATGTCTAAGGTGTTGCCACCCGCGTTCAGGATAGCCTGCTTGCGGGCACCGAGCCCGGAGACTGTATAAGAGCCACGGTCCTGACGTTCTTCCAAGATGGGTCTGTTCTCAGAGACGAATACTGGAGACGCGAAGGTTACGGCAGCAAATAGGAGAGCCGAAGCTAACATTCTGGGAAGCTGCATCTTCGATTTTAAAGTGATGGCTTGTCTGGAAATGAATTTGGATTGTCCGGAGAGGAATTCTTCTCAAGCTCAGGCGCGGCGCGCTTTTATATCCATGACCTCTCTTGCGCACGCGTGTACTAGCAAGGCGGAATCGAGCTATAGACGAGAATTTCCTACAACGGTTCGGGTAGGCCCCATCCGCTGTGCAAGTGTGTGGAATCTTTGTAGGCCAGGCTACGACGACATGGCCGACAAATGACGGACGATAATAGGATTAACGGGGCTGTTCGGCCCATGCCTCCCAGCCAACCCTTCCCGAAGTTTGTCAAACAACAGCAACTCATTGGACAGAAAGTTCCGCTCTCAGGGTGCTAGATGGGCCATTTCGAGCCACACTCTGCGGGGTAAGAAATGGAATTGATGCGGCTGCGTCCCAGGGGTGTTGGACAGGGTAAGTGCAATGTGAGAGTCCCCGGTTCAGTCTTGTGGATGAACGGTTTGGTGGACGCGAGCCGCGCCCGGTTCGTTCATAGCTATGGTGATCAGGGTGCAGAGCCCTAGATTGTAAGGTCCGCCAATCGTACTGAGGATCATTATCTCTTGGTCAAGAAACGAGTAGTGGACAAGCACCATCTAGTCACCTTTGGCGCTAAACCGTTGGGCTGGTTTGTACCTATCCAAGGAAAAGCAATGTGTAACCATTCTCTAGATTTATTGTTGGTCAAATATGAAAAATCAAATCACGGTCAAATATATCATTTCTGGGGATGCCACTTGGGCTGGAGGACCTCCGTCTGCCACACATGTCCCATGCACCGTAACTCTCCTGCGACCAGTCCTCTCGCTAATCGACTTCGGGCTGAACAGATCCCCCACATGTGCGGGGATCTTGGCGAGCGGCAGCGCGATGCTACAACGGATCACGCCCTCCCGTGGTAGTCAGTGGGGTAGCGGTCTGTCATGTGCAGAACATTGCTCCATCGTTTGCGAAGTGAAGAGTTGGAATTTGATTGTCAATTAACCAGAGGCTTGCGTATCCTCTTCCTTGCTTCCCTCCGCCCTGTCCCCAAACGGCTATGGGATGTTCCTCGCCGTTCAGCGCGAATCTGGATTGCTCGATACTTAAAGTACATGACTTGATGAGATTGGTGACTGGATTCTGGACCTGCTCCAATACAGAATGGGCGCGGGGAATGCCAGCCGAAGAACTGCCCAGAACTACCTGGAGGCATCAAGTGGCTACCTAGGTAAACTGAACGTCTATGGAAACCTTGGTCGTTTTCCTGCATGCGGGGTTCATAAGGCCGTGGCAGGCGGTATTTCGACGGTTTAGTTTGTGGGTGTGGCCAGAGCCGCTGGACTTGATAGAGACCGCCACGATCAGCATCGAACCCAGGCCGGATCCCAGGCTGCTGGTCCTCTTCCAGCCCCCCCAGACACTCTCCATTGACATGACCAGACAGTTCAATTTGATTAGGATTAGCTATCTTCATGATCCCCACATTATATCCACTTGGCTCATTTGTAAACCCTGCTGCACTGCGTCCGTACCATTCATCAAATTGACCCCGAGGCCAGAACGTACGCCGTGGCATTAAGGTGATGCCTTAAGCTAAGCCAACTCTTCGACGCCGAGAGGAAGGCCGACATTGCCAACCGCGTGTGTGCAGCGCTTGAAGCAGATATGATCCAGAAATCCTATTTGACCGCCTCGACATGTACCCGAAGTCCGAATCGTAGGATCAGATGTGCGTTCTCTCAGGAATAACAAAGAGCGGACTCTTATATACGCGATTGGAAACCGATCTAAGTGAGATCTTGTCCGCCTCCAAGTACCGCCAACATCATGGATCAGGCCTCCTTGGGCGTCGACTCGCACCCGCTCTCTCGACCGTTATGGTAGTCCCAGTGCGCCTTTAGCCTCAGACAACACGCTTGAAGCAATCAGGTGCTTGATACCTGGCACATCCCCTTGACCGATTCCACGAGCGTCGTACAGGCCTTTTTGATGATTACGCTCAACGTTGGTCTCGCACTGCGCCGACTTGACCTCGGAGTCATCCGTGTTGGTGCGAAAGCCGGTATTGTCATCTTTGATGGAATGAGCCCTTGAATGCTTGGCTAGATTGATCCTGTCGCTGCAGTGATTCTGCACTCTAACCCGGGGGATGTGGAGCACGTTCTTGTCAATGGAGCCTCTGTCAAGCGTGATTCCAGCGTGGTCGCCAAGGACTATCCCGTTATCAAGACGCGTTCCTTAGAGACGGCGAAGTGGACGCAGGATACATAGCGCGAGATTCCATCTGCGAATAGTGAAGAATTCTCTGCCACAGGGGCTGCCTTTGCGCAGACGATCACGGCGGACGTGCTCTCCAGGATTGGCACGGGTTACGGACGGTTGTATCAATGAATTCGAATGCCCGGCGCACTGCCTTTGGCATGTTCTAACTCTATCCCTGTACGGCAAAACCAAAACAAGCTTCCTTCGATCGCTCGCTGCAAACACCTCAAACCCTGTTGATGAAGACGACGCGGCTGTCGTAGTCGCCGCTGAAGACGTACTGCAGGCCCTTGCTCATGAGGGTGGCGCCAGTGTACGTCTTGTTGCCGTCAATGGTGTATCGCGCGGCGGGCTCGAGGCCTTGCAGGCGGATCCACGGCGAGGCGTGGTTGAACTGTGCGCGCACCTGGAAGTAGAACAGCACAGCCTCTGCTCCGTTCTCCGAGATGAAGAGAGCAGCGGGCCAGTTGGATTCCTCGGGCAGGTTCAGACGCCACATGTCGCCCTTGATGACAATGGGGCTGACCTTCTCGCTGAGTGCGAGCAGACCGGGGATTTGAGCGCGGTCTTCGGCGGAGATCTTGGGCGGGTTGAGCTCGAGGCCGAAGGAGCCGCCCATCATGGCGACGTGGGCACGGAACTTGATAGGCGTGATGCGATGGGTGATCTCATTGGGGACAGCCGAGACGTGAGCCCCCATGGCCGAGGCGGGGTAGACGAGGGACGTGCCGAACTGGATTGAGATGCGGTCGAGGGCGTCGGTGTTGTCGGAGGTCCAAATCTGGGGGAAGTACTGCAGCATGCCGGGGTCGAAGCGGCCGCCACCGGACGCGCAGCCCTCCCAGAGAACATCAGGGAAGCGCTTCATGAGGACGTCGTAGACGTGGTACATGCCGAGAATGTTGGTGTGGTGAGCCGAAGGCGTGGCGCCCTCGTGGATGCCCCTGTTGCTGTCCCACTTGACGTAGGTGATGGGGGCGCTGGAGAGCAGCTCAGACAGCGTGTCGATGATGAACTGCTGGACCTCGGGGAGCGCGGCGTTGAGGACGAGCTGGTTGCGCTGCGTCGTGCGGGGATAGTCGCCGGCGTGGAGGACCCAGTCGGGGTGCTCCTTGTAGAGGGTCGAACTGGGGTTGACCATTTCAGGCTCGACCCAGATGCCGAACTGCAGCTTTTCGGACGAGTCGGCGACCTTCAGATCGGAGATGCGCTTGACGAGGGTGGGCAGCGTGTCGGGGAACCGCTCCTTGTTGGTCTGCCAGTCGCCGAGGCCAGCGGCGTCGTTGATGCGCGGGTGCTCGTTGCCGAACCAGCCGTCGTCGAGCACGAAGAGCTTGGCACCGAGTTCTGCGGCGTCGGTGGCCAGCTTGTAGATGGTGTCCTGGTCAAAGTCGAAGTAGAGGCCCTCCCAGCTGTTGAGCTTGACGGGGCGAGTCTCGGTGGCGAACTTGCTCTTGATGAGGTTGGTGCGGTACAGACGGTGGAAGATGCGCGAGACGCCGCCGACACCGGCACTAGAGAAGGCGGCGACGACCTCGGGCGTGGTCAGCGACTCGCCGGGAGCCAGAGGCCACGACAGCTGGCTGGGGTTAAAGCCAAGCATGGCGCGCGTGAGACCCTGCGAGCCCTTCTCAACCTCGGCCGAGAAGGAGCCTGAATAGACGAGAGAGAAGCCCCAGGCGTCGCCCTGCGACTCGGTCGTCTCGGGAGCGACCAGGGCGAGGAAGGGGTTGTGGAGGTGAGATGAGTATCCAGTCCTGCTGCCGAAGCTACACGAAAAGAGGTCAGCGCAAAGGCACGAGAGTGGCAGACAGACGGTCGCGCGACTTACCCCTGCTGGCCGTACTCGACCTTGCGGCGCGTCCGCACGGCCTCGCGGAACCAGTCGCCCCTCAGTTGGATCATCTCCATCTCCTCGTAAGGGAAATCGATGCTCAGACTTGCGGCCTTGTCGATCGTGATGGTGCCCTGCCCCTCATTTGTGATTTTGGTGCTTCGCACGATGGCATCGTGCTTGGGGAAGATGGAGTAGGAAAGGTCAACGGCGATCGAGTTGACACTGTCGTAGAGTGTAATGATCAGGGTCGACACCTCTTCCTCGGTTCCAAAGGTCGACGGCAGGCCCTCGAGGTCTGGTTTGCCGGGGACGACCTTATGAGATCGGTATCGGAGATCGCTGACTGTGGAGCCTTGGGTCTGGCGGATCTGAATGGCGGGCACGCGGAAGTCGCCGCGGCCGAGGTCAGGGTACTCGCGCTGGACGCGGTCCTGCATGCTGTTCCAGCCATTGACGAGGGGCGCTTCGGTTTCGACGGTCTCGATAGCGGGGCCGCCAAAGTGGTCGGAAAAGAGGTCGCCGGTCTCCTCATCCACGTGGAAGCGGTAAGAGGAGTGGTCGCCGTGGAGCGCAAAGGACTTGCCGTCGACGACGATGCCTGTGCCATGTCAGTGAGATGGCCCAGCGCGCGCCCAGATGTGAGGGAGCAGACGAACCTGCGACCTTGGACTCGTTGCGCGGCGACTGCCATTCTGTGAGGCCGAGGGAAGGGGCCGCAGCCACGCCGTTGCGTCCGAGCCAGTGCTTGACCATTTTTGCGGTGGGATTGAAATTCTGGTCGTGGTGCGGGCGGGGGGGTGGTGGTCGCGGGGTGGAGGGGGAGCAATGACGGCGAGGGTGACGACCTTGAGAGCTGTTCCCATCGTGAACTCGTACCGGCGGGGCCTAGGGGGGTCGGAGCTTTATACCTCTGCTGCCTTCACATCGGCTCGCCGTTATTGTCGGTCCTTTCTGGGATACAGGTCCGCGCATGACTGGAGACGGAGCCGCAGGCCAAGTGTTGGTCGCCCGGATTTACCATCGCGAAACCAGGATGCGTGGGGGACGGAGTTTCCGCCATGGAGCTGCAATGCACACGCGCGGCGGGAAAGGGTCTGCCTTGGCACGCGTTAGCGTAGGGGAATAGACGTCCAGGCGGTTTACCTCGTGCCCTAGCCCCGAATGTGGCCATGGATCGTCGAGCGTTGGCTTCAAGGCTGGGGGCGCGGGGTAATGGTGCGGAGGTTAGGCGGAATACTGTCGGGGTTGAAAAGTCGAGTTTTCCGCCGCGGGGAAGTCGGAGTCGCGAGCGTATGTCATCGTGATCAGAGCCGCAAAACCTGGTACAGACTTACTGCCTAGAGAACCGGGAGTGACAAAGAGTCACGCCGGCTTTCAGAATACTGCTTGCTGAGAGAAAGTCGGTTCGAGAAGCACCTCGGACTTAAGGACCTAGTCCGCTGTGACGGTGCTCTTCAGTCTGTCGGAAACCAGCTGGTGTGCCCTGGAGCACGTCGCTAGCGTGGCGGCGTGGATAGACAAATCTTCGAGAGCGCGCCGGGTCTCAACACTGCCTTGGCTGATATTGGCCATCCATCATATCAGGTCATCACAACTAGTGCTCTCTGGTGAAGAAGCCCCGACGACGATGCAGAGGAAAGTCTTGTCTTGGCTGGGGGTGGCCAGTCGCATGATATCGGAACTGGCAGGACGGGCGGCATGTTGGGGTAGGCAGCCGTGAGACAGCTCCCCCCAGTCACATCCCACGACTCCCTGAGCAAAATTTTATGCAGAGTCGTTGCGCAGACGGACATCAAGTCACCACGACAGACAAGGCGAGGCTTAATTCAGACCAGACAACACAATAATTCGCGTCGCCATCTAGAGTTGAAAGTTGACGACCGGATCGAAACTCAGAGACCGAGTACCATTCAGCGCAAGATTTATATACGGGAAGAAAAATTGACAGAGAAGGGAAGATTAAGGGAATGGTCGGTCAGGTTCGACCGGCATAGCGTGTCATGCAAGCTTAGAAAGTGAGGCGAGCACCAGCCTGGCCAGGGACGGTGGCAGCAACCTTGGAGGAGCCGAGGAGGCTGTAAGCGTAGGGGGGCGAGCTGGCGGTCAGCTTGCCGACGGGGGCCGTGTTGGGGGCGCCGCCGAGGTCGTTGTCGAAGGCGTTGGCGTAGCCGACGATCTTGGAGTCCTGGGTGGTGATGGGCACGGTCACGTTCTTGAAGGCGTTGCTCTGGATGAGGACCTGTGCGTTCTGGCGAGTGTTGATGGCCGAGTTCATGCTGCCAAGGGGTCAGTCTCGGTCTGGTGAGGTTAAAGATGGGCCACAAACTTGAGGTAGTACGAGTTGTAGACATGGCCGGTGCCGAAGCGCAGCGAAGGACCACGCGAGCCACAGTTGGCCCAGTAGTTGTGGGCGTAGGTAACGCGGAGGTGGCCAGAGTCGGCGGCGCCGTTGTTCTCGCTGTGGCCGACCAGGGAGGTCTTCCAGTGATCGTGGAAGTGAGTGCTGGGAACAGACGAGTTAGCCGACGTTGTAAACCATACAGCATCGTCAACATACTAGGAGATGGTCACAAAGTCGGCGCCGTGGGACAGGTCGACCTGGCCGTCGTAGTAGTCCTTATCGGCAATGAGCTTGGAGTAAAACTCGCAGTGGTCAACCCAGACGTTGGTCGTCTCCTGCGGAGGGGTTAGCATCAGTCGAAGGAGCGAGCACGTCTGCACCACGTACGTCGATCCTGAAGCCGTCGCCGACGCTGCCGAGGACGTTGCGCGAGATGATGTTGCGCAGGATGATGTTCTTCTGGCGGCGGGCGTACAGGCCGACGCCGTCGAAGCCTGGAGGCTGTTAGCAACCACCAAAGGGCATCTGCCGAGACGGGGGACATACCAGCACCGGGCAGGCCGATGATGGACTTGTTGCTGCCGACACGGATGTTGGCGCTACCGGAAATGGTGCCCTTTACAACGACGATCCTGGGGGTGGCGTCCTTCTCGTTGACAGCGGCCGTGAACTGGGGAAGCGTGGACACGGTGGTGACAGTACCGCCAGCGCCGCCAGAGGTGCCGCCGTTGATCGAGGCATAGCCCAGGTTGGCGACCTCGGAGACGGTGGCACGCTTCTCAATGTGGGCGTGCTCGACGTCGTCTACGGTAGGTGTGGGCGCCGCCGAAGCGACGGCGACGAGCATGGAGAGGACAGACGTGAACTTCATGTTGACGGCAGTGATGATGACTGAAGATTGTTGATCTTGAGGAGAACGGTAGAACGGGTAGGAGGAAGCCCAGCAACCTCTGATGAATGGAAAGGACAAGTTTGTGAAAGGATCGAATGGGGTGAGCGGTTGATGTTCCCAGCTGCTGGATGAGGCCCCAGACGAGGTCTTATGTAGTCGAAGGGTCCGGGAACTTCATCGTGTCCCCCTTTGTCCTCAACTACTCCCTGGCCCGAGAGCCGCCAAACACCATCGACAGGGACCTTGCGTGGCCCATGGCACCATCGCGCCGCGGGCAGGGCCTGGGGCTGATCGTATTCCCGTGCGATGAGGATGTTCCGAGACCAGGCCCATCAGAGGCGGCCGTAAATCGACAAAGATCCGCGAATAAAATTTGACGAAGGGTGACATCGTGGCAAGTGTCGAGCGCCTACCTTCTGCGAGACTCGGCCGAAGCTGCGAGCCCTTGCCCACGATGCCCCCTTGCAATCAAAAGACGTCAGAACCAGGCCGGCGGGCTACACTCCATTCGGCATCGGAGGTGTCACGTTGAGTGTGGCGGCAGATGGGTGGCACCGGGCATGGCCCTGGAGCCAATTTCCTCGAATCAGGCGGCCCGCTTTGCGCGTGGCTGGCCAGGGCTGGCCGGACCTGAAGACGGCGAATCTGGGGTAGGGTGGTAGCCACTGGCGATGGAAAGGCGTGGGGAAGAAGCAAAGGGACTTGTCGGTTGATCGGAACGGTAGCAGTCAAACAGAGAATATCAGCGACGAGGCCAAGGCCGTGTCCAAGCAGCCGATTGTGGTCCTGGAAATCGGTCCATCAACTGGAGCGACCAAACGACGACGGGGATGGTCGGATTGGTGCGTTTCAAAGCTTGATCTGCTTAAGCTTAACGCTGATGGGAATGGGCGAGCGACAGGGTTGCCCAGAAGAGTCGAAAAGGCCCCAGGGCTCGGATGATGCCCCGAGGTGAGGGTCGTGACATGCCTGCAATCACGCGTCGCCAGGTCGGGTCTGGATGTCTTGGTCTGCTTGGCGAAGCTTCGATGCAATTGGCACCGAGGTGATAAGATAGCTGACTAAGGCGCAGGTCAACTCACTGAGAACTAAGACCGTGGCAGGTCGAAACAATGATAATTCGTGGGTTAGCTTACCTGTTGCATCTGATCTCATCTTTCACCAAGCACCGTCAACGTTGCTCTGCATCACGGCGACGCTGATAAGCTCTATGTCAGTCACTAGCTGCTGAGAACGCAGAGGAGCATCACTGCCACGGCGCGCCAACACCACCATGGTATCACGACGATCGATCACACTACTCAGATAGCTCCGATATGGCAGTCAATTATAGGACTGCCTTTACTGCTCCTCCTCGTGGATGAGACACAACTTCGGACAGTCAACACGGTGTCATGATGGGCCGTGACGTTATTTCAGCGTCGTAGTTCATTAGTTTGGTCATGCTAGGAGCTGAGTCACCACTTCAGGGCCACTGACGAAAAACACAAAGCTGGTGCTTTCCTGGCCCTAGATCGCTCTCAGGCTCCATGCACCACATCATAATCCCCTTGCGATCTCCTTCTCTGTTCGTAATCTGCCCTCTCATACACCCAGCACTTTGCCGTTACTACCTAGCCGTTATAATTCAACGCTGCAGCCATTTCTAACCCCTTGCTATGGATCACAACCACCACTACGCTTCGGCAACTAAATTCCCTGGGGCCTTACACGTCATTCCATAGACTATAAGCTTACTGCATACCTTGCATTTCTTAAGTACGTCGGCAAGAAGGGTAAAATTATAGTCAAGAGTGGCCACGAAGAACACCGAACATACAAAGCGCACGGTGAGTCTGAGCCAATGGCCAAGAGCTTCGCCGGGGCCAGGGCGTTCATCTCTTCGCATAGTGGTTCAATTGCTGTCGAGCAGTCGCCTTTTGAACCGGGCATGGGACTTCTAACGGCACCGATTGACCATATTGATGTCGGTTTCAGGAAGGTTCCAGGAACACCAATTCCCCCACCCCCTCAACATAGTATTACTATTCGTTGGTCAATTTAATTGAACTATTTAAAGATGGGGTTCTCATGATGCTCCTGCGGTTTTCTTAATGAAGAGTCCTGGTCAATGATACTGGAGTAGGTTTTCCTGTGATATTTGTATCGTCAACGCATCTTCCCAGTCTCGTTGAAGTAGTATTGGTTGTCGTTCGGCATCAGAAGACAAAAACTCTGGAGACGCTTCGCAAGGTAACGAGGTAGAGCAACGATAATTGAGCTGAAGGTTCTGGAAATTTGTTACATTTAGCGGGTTCTAGGAGTACATAAAAGCCCACGAGGGAAGAAAGCACTTTCTTGTTGTTGAAGGGAACATTCTAGGGCTTGGATATCTGGCCTAACCAACAGATCAAGAGCATACTCGAGTCCCGGCAACTGGGTCCTCTGCAGGCTGTACATAAGAGAATATCCGC
The DNA here is from genome assembly GCA_002851715.1 of Verticillium klebahnii. Lineage (NCBI taxonomy): Eukaryota > Fungi > Ascomycota > Sordariomycetes > Glomerellales > Plectosphaerellaceae > Verticillium > Verticillium klebahnii. Next base: position 275,886 of record NMXL01000015.1, on the reverse strand, counting down.
ATCAGAGCCGCAAGCACTGAAGTACGATGGGGAGTTATTTGTTGATGTTATTCTGTAGGGCGTATATTCATCATTTCGCCCCAGGGGGTCAGGTGCGAGCATACCTCGTCTCCCGAGGGGCGGTGGCAATAAGGAGAAGCTACGTGCTAAAGAAAAGAGGAAATCGTACTGAGGCAAGAACGCAGACGCGACGCACCTTAAATCGAAACTTGTCAACAAAAGCCTGCCTTCTGCAACTTTGCCGGAAGGTCTAGTTGCCTTAGCTCCCCTGATCTCGCGGTGCACTTCATCTACGCATCTCAAAATCAAACCACCTAACACCACACAACCACACAACCAGCTCTTCCACGTCAAGAGCGTCTCAACCCACTCATTCTCCGTGGGTGATCTCTCACACTTGGTCTAATACCATCCATTCGTGCACCTCAACCTCGTCTAGCCAGCCAGCTCTCACCATGTCTGACGGCAACGACAACATTAGCCTCAAGAACGGTGATGGCGGCGCCCCCGCCACTCCCAACAGTGTCTCTGGCAAGATCCAGCTCAGCGACCGCGAGCAGGAGATTCTTTCCAAGGCTTGGAACTGCATGAAGGTGCAGCCCGAGGTAAGTTACCCATGGTTCGCGCATGTGCGCTCTTGCCTCATCAACTGCCATCCGGTGATCAGCTTCAGCAACTCCCCATACAATACTATCGCGTCGCATCTGTCGCCAGTGCTGATCCCTCATCTCCAGATCGACTACGTCCGTCTCGCCTCGGCTACTGGCATGACCAACCCCCGATCGGCTTCTAATGCCTGGAGTGCTCTGAAGAAGAAGCTCTTTACTGGCATCCCCCCCGCCACTCCCGCCAAGGCCAAGGCTGCCGATGGTGGCGATTCGGAGAAGAAGCGCAAGCGTGCCGCCCCAAAGAAAATGGCTGTCAAGTCTGAGGGTGACAAGGACGACATGGACGCCGCCGCTGTAGAGACCCCTGTCAAGAAGAAGCGCACTCCCGCCAAGAAGAAGGCCGTCACTTCCGTTGGCAACGCTGAGGCTGCCGCCGAGGCACCCGAGACCGCTGTCGTCGAGGCCAAAAAGGAGAGCGACGAGAAGGTCCATGTCAAGGTAGACGATCAGGCCGAGGTCTAGGATGGGTGGCGCTTTGCGCTCATCTGAACTGTTTCTGGCAGGAAGAAACTGGCGAGGGATTTCGCAGGCACATCGCTGGCTTTGGTTGCGTGGTTCTGGCTTGGCTGTCGAGATCGCCGAGTGACCTTCTGTCTATCATCGATTTTGAAGGCAGAAGCACCTCGCTTCACTTGTGGACAAGGGCCGCGTCATTTGGGGAGGCCACTAGGCAGTGAAGAGGTTGCTGGCCTTCGCCAAGGTCCTAGTAGCATCCTACTAGGCAATTATACAGACCGGCAACAACGTGCCCCGCCTGTGACTGTGCTCAACTTCAACTGTGTGATATCGAGTTATAACATGCTGTGCGTCGCAGTCCCTTTGCCAGGCTTCTCGTCAGATATCATCAGTGGAGGCATCACAAGGCATGCAGCACAAAAGAACCGTGGGGTGGAACGTTCGCTTGTATTTGACAGCGGTATTCATCACGCTTGGATGTATTTTTTCAGGCCCCTCAGGCGCTCCTTGGCGTTTTCAAGGACCTCATCGGGCTTGCAGACCGCAAACCGAATGTAGTCCTCGGCAATCCAGGCGTTCTTATCCGTGTAGAACTCGGTGGGCGGCACAGCGGCGACACCAACCTCTTGGATTAGGAACCAGGTGAGCTTGAAATCGCGCGGACGGCTGGCGACGTGCGCCGGGTAAGGGTAGTCCTCCGGCAGCTTGACCTTCCTCATGTTGACGAGAACAAAATAGCCACCCTCGGGCTCGGAGTAGGGCAAGTCGAGCTCCTTCCAGATCTCGTTGAAACGGTCAATCTTGCCCTTCATCTCGACAACAGACTCGTCCCAGAAGCCATGCTTTTCAGCCTCCTCAAAGCCTAGACATGTCAGCAGTGCAATCGCAGTGACTGGGAAGTATACTGACCAACGGCACAAGCCTCTTGCAACGGTGACACGGACGAGTAGCAGATGCGGGTGTGCGCGGCAGAGACGTGTTGGATGAGCTCGGCAGGCCCCATCAGCCAGCCCACACGCCATCCGGTGGCGTAGAAGTTCTTGCCGGCTGACCCCACGGTGATGGTGAGTCGCTCGATCTCGGGAGAAAGCGTGGCAATGCGCGTAAAGGGGACGTAGTAGAGCCGGTCGTACACCTCGTCGGAGAGAATAATAATCTCGTGCTTGACGCAGAGATCGCCAATCTTCTGCAGCTCTTCCTTGGAGAAGACCTTGCCGACGGGGTTATCTTCGTCGACGTCAGCGTGTGTCTCATGTCTCTCACGGATAAAGGTCGGACCAACGAGGAGTGTTGAGAACGATCATCTTAGTCTTAGGCGTGATGGCCTTCTCGAGCTGGTCAAAATCGATGGTCCACTCAGCAGCCGAAGACGTCTTTTCAGCGCCGTCCTTGGGCGGCTGCAGGGGGACGTATGTAATCTTGCCGCCGGGCATCTCAATGTTGGAGATGTACCTAAGTCATGTTAACACCGTCTCAACAGCTGGCACGGGATGCTGCCTCTCACTGGTCAAAAAAGGGCTCAAAAATGATGACTTCGTCGCCGGGTTCGATGAAGGCCATGAAGGCGCTCAGCATTCCTAAAGGGCCGCAAAGTCAGCACCGCGCCAACCGATGGCACTCATGACTCCGTCGCACCTTCGTTAGCGCCTGTGGTGATGGTGACTTCGGTCTCCGGGTCGATCTGGCGGCCCCAGAAGGGGGAGTAGGCGTCGGCGATGGCCTTCCGGAGGCGGGGACGGCCCTTGGTCGGGCTGTACTGGTTGCACTCCACGCGGTCCAGGGCCTGCTTCGCAGCGTTGAGGATGAAGTCCGGTGGGTTGTAGCCGAAGAATCCCTGTCCCATGTTCACGATGGGCTGATTGGGCGAAGCGGCGGCAGCCTCGTTGACGATAGACCTGGCAGAAGAGTCAGCAAGAGGCCGGAATGCATCGCCGCACCAGTATTCATTCGTACCAGACATCCTGTCTTCTGCCCGAAACGCGCGCGGCGGGCTTCAACTTGCTGCTGAGGCTCATGGTGCTGGAGTGGAAGCTTCGACGGCCCAATGATGCGGAGCAGTGGGTGGCGCTCAATCGAAAGGAGAGGGCGAGAGTGCTCATAGAAAGGGTGAACTGGAGGGGACAAGGATGGAAAGGTGAAGCTTGGGAAGCTTGATTAGAAATGTCTCTTCGAATATCAGTCTTGATGCTGCCCCATCCGAAAGCTGTCGTCGTCCCAATGGGCTTCCCGTATCGTCAATTACGCCATCTGCTGCCCCCGATTTTCGGGCCCTGTCGTTCGTCTTCCAAGGGCGTGCGGATGCATGTATCCGACCGAGGTCAGGAGACGGGTCAACGTATGGCAATAGCGGGGTAGTTTATGGCACGTATGGAGGGGCCTTGTGCCGTATCTCCACGCCGTAGGGTGCATGACGAACGGTTCGCATCGGCACCGTCTTTGGAGTCGGTCGCTCCTGCGTCACGACAACCTCTCATCCCACCTGCGGGGACAACAGTTCGTCGGCAATGATCTTACGGGCTTCCTCACGACGCTTGACTCAGCATGGCTGCCCACCTTCCGAAGCCGCGGTCACCACCGCTCCTCCTCACGATCCGGTTCAGCTCCTCCCTGCCTGACCTCGCGCTCAACATTCCTGCTCCATCCGAGACTACCGTCGTCGCCCTGAAGCACCTTATCCGCGCGCAACTCGAGCCCCCATATAACGCCAACCGTCTTCGGCTCATTTATCAAGGGAAGATACTGCAAGATCCTGGTGCCCTGTCTGCTGCGCTACAGCTGAAAGCACCGCCCTCCCATACAAACGTAGCACTGCCAAACTATCAAGATGCTGCGGCCCAGGACAAAGGCAAAGGCAAGGCTATTGCTGGCCAGGCGAAGGAAGAACAGCAGCGCGTGTATGTCATCTGCAGCATTGGCGACACGCTTTCTGCCGATGACCTAGCCGGCGAAACGGATGCCGCTCGAAAGCCCGTCGCGGCGGCGTCCCTCAAACCCCCTCTCCAAGATGGCTCAGCGGCAGGCTCAGGCAGGCCGAGCACATCGACAAGCGCGCACCCTACCCAGCGTGGGTTCGACCGTCTTCTCGCCACGGGCTTTACGCAAGCCGAGGTCTCGCAGCTCCGGTTGCAATTCACCGACATACACGCTCAACGTCACACTCCCGACACGATGCCCTCGCCCGATTCGATGCGAAATATGGAGGACCTATGGATGGACGCCAACGCTGGCGGTGCACTGCCGGGAGGCGGCGGGGGCGTGGCAGCAACAACAACAGTCGGGGGCGATGAGCCGGCTGCCAACGACTCACTCGGCTCCATGCACGAGCAGCTCGACGGCCTGGTCAAGGGCATGCTGATGGGCTTCTTCTGGCCCCTGGGCGGACTGGCCTGGCTCACGCGCGAGGAGGGCATGTTGTCGCAGCGCTGGAGGGTATGGATCGGGTTTGGTGTTTCGTTCAGCGCGTTTGTCGGCCTCATGAGAGCACTCTTCGGAGGCGAACAGTAACCAAGGCTTCATTCAGGCGTTCATAGATACCATAGCATAGCGGGCTGCCTAGGAGGCACCATCCCATCTCATCATATCACATCACAGACTCGAAGAAGCGCCACCCGGGCACGCAGAAGGCCATTATGCTAGTACGATTGGCGGCCTGGAGCAGGGCATCGGATACGCCCCAAAACTCCGATTCTCGTCAAAAAGCTACACTGGTATAATCCACCCAAACTCCTGTCCAACTTGAGACTGGTGCTGCCCTCGACTCGTCCACAACCTGCAAGGTGAAGGGTGGACGAACAAGTGTGCATCGAAAAGGCACAAGCTATCATCGAGGAAGACTTACCTTACAGGTACAAGCTCTGTGCTGCAACAATATCGCGGCGAATCTTGTTTAGGCTCGCCTCGAACTTGACCTGTAGCTCTTCAGAGCCCATGACCTTGGCGCCCTGGGCCATCTGGCGGAGCAGCTCTTCCAGGCGGCGGAAGAGACGGATGAGGGAACCCTCGTACGCGTTGGTCATTTTGCTACTAGGGGGTTAGCTGGCTTCATTGCGGTGAGGCGTGGGGTAAACGTACCAAATCTCGGCAAAGGACTTTTCGTTGGACCACGCATGGACCGTCTCCATGAGCTGCCACTTGAACTTGCCGACAAACTCTTCCTCGTTGATATCCATCTTGCTCTCGATACTGACCTTGGCGACCTGCCTGGCCTTGGCAAGGATGGCGCGGAACGGCTTGTCGAGCTCCTCCTTGAGCGGCTGCGCCTCCAGCTTCTCGTCTAACACAAAGCAGCTGAGCACGGCGGCGATGGTCTCAGGGGCTAGTTCGTTGAAAAACCTGTCAAAGAGGAGTTCGGCAAGGATCAGCTCATGGCCCTCGGTCGACGACAGCTCGCAAGCAACACGGGCCTTCAGCTGAACGACCTCGTTCTCGTTGAGGAAGCCGAGACGGCGGAGGACACGCTTGCGGGACTTTAGCTCGTCCATCTGTGAGATGCTGTGCGCCATGGCGATGCCCTTCTTCTTCTCCTTGATCTCTTCGCCGAGCTTGACCTTGGCGCGGTACTGCAGGTAAAGCTCCGGCAGGAGAGGTGATCCGTGGAGCGGGTTGGTAAGGAGACGCGACTCGAGAACCTCGATCTTGCGAAGCAGCTTGATGAACGAATCGTCCTTGATTCCCATGTTCTCCATGGGGTCTAGGATGGGCAGGCCGTCAGGAAACCGGCGGGTGACCTCGAGTAGTGACCGGCGCACCTGGTCTTTGCTGGCTTGCGCGTTGATATCCTTAGGCATGAACACGCGAATCTGACTGATGCTCTTGAGGCAAGTCAAGAGGCAGGGCACGATCTCGAAGCGCGCCTTATTGTTGGAGGTAGACTCGGGGTACACGTTTTTGGGCATTTCTGTCGTGATGTTGAAGCCCTGTGTGATCTCATCGCTCTCGGGTGAAATAGGCAGCATGACGTCAATCATGATGGACTCTTGCGGCGGGAACTCGGGCTCGCCCTTCTTAGGGTCGGCGACGCGGCGCTTGGTAAAGTTGGCGACGACACCCCAGCCAAAGTCCGTTCCATCCAAGGTAGCTTCCTGCAGCTTGGGGTTGTATATCCGGACTAGGCGACCCGGTTGGAGGAAGTCGAGGCAATGCGATGGGTGCTGGATGACGGCACGCATGTCCATGGCGAACTGCTCAAGCTGGGTGCGGATGTTGTAGTAGTCCTTGACGGTCGACTCGTCGGTGATGATGAGGTTATCTTTCTCTTGCTGAAGCTGCACTAGCCCCCGCTCCAGGTCGGGGACGCTGGCAGCGTTTTGGAACTGATGGAAGCAGCGCTCAAGCATGAACTCGGGGGAGATAGCCTCGATACGCAGCAAATTGAGGATCATGTTGTAGCCGAGGTAGAAGGCCGAGTTCAGGCGGTCCTGCTGGCCGACGACGATACCGCGGGCCGTGTCAGGCTCCATCTTCTCGTCGATCATCATGATGACGATACCCCGGGAATCGAGACCACGACGGCCGGCGCGGCCGGACATCTGGATGTACTCGGAAGGAGTCAGGGGTCTGGTCTTGACACCGTCCCACTTGGTGACCTGTGTGAAGACGACTGTCTTGGCAGGCATGTTAAGACCGATGGAGAAGGTTTCGGTGGCGACCAGAACCTTGATGAGCGATTCCTGGAAGAGAATCTCGATGGTCTCCTTAAGGATGGGCAGAAGGCCAGAGTGGTGGACGCCAATGCCGCGCTCGAGCAGGGGCAGGAGGTTCGAGATCTGAGGGAGCTCACGATCCTGATCGGACAAGCTTTTGATGGCGTTGTTGAAGACGTGTCGTACCATAGCCTTCTCGCTCTCCGTGTTGAACTGCAGATGGGACAGGCTGACGGCGAGGTTCTCGCACTCGCGCTTGCTGAAGTTGAACACGATGACCGGGTGGAACTTTTTGGTCATGATCATGCGCACAATTTTGTTGATGTCGGCTTTGGGGTCGGCGCCACCACCCTTTTGCGTCTTCTTGTTGTTGCCTTTGCCCTTCCACTTGGCATCCGCATCATTCGGATCCTGACCCTTTGACTGCTCGACCTCGGCCATGGTCTTTTGGAAGTTATTCTCCTTGAAGACGCCCTTTTCATCGACGACAAGGTAGATGCCCTTGCCTCCGGCGGGGAAGAAGTAGTTCTGGAGAGGGGTCGGCCGGAAATCGGTGTACACAACGTGACATGCTTGCTTGTGGATCTTGGCAATCCACTCGGCGAACTGGAAGGCGTTGGGAATGGTGGCCGACAGGAAGACGTAGCGCACCTTATCGGGCAAAAGGATGATGGTCTCCTCCCAGACGACACCACGAGTCTTGTCGCGCATGTAGTGGATCTCGTCAAAGACGACCCAGGCGACCTCGCGCATAATCTCAGAGCCACGGTACAGCATGGAGCGCAGAATCTCGGTCGTCATGACAAGGCAGCTGGCCGTTGGGTTGATGGTAATGTCTCCAGTCATGAGTCCGACGTCGCCAAACATGGCCTCGAAGTCTCGGTACTTTTGGTTGCTGAGGGCCTTGATGGGACTGGTGTAGATGACCCTCTGGTTTCTCTTGAGGCACTGCGCAATGGCATACTCGGCAACGACTGTTTTTCCGGCACTGGTATGCGCGGAAACGAGTACACTCTCATCGCGCTCGATCGAGGCGACGGACAAACTCTGAAAAGGGTCGAGCTTGAAGTTCCATGTCCTGGCGGGCTCGTCGGGGGCTTTGTGCTCGGAGAGGGGAATGTACTCGTGGTCGAGGTCGGGAGGTAAAGCGACTTGGTGCTGAATGTTGTGAGACAAGACCAACGAGTCCTCTTCATCCGGTGCGAAGGCTTGTGCGCCAGCAACCTGGCGCGACTCGGCAGTCTGGAAGCTATCGGTCAACACAGGCTCGGCCTCATCCTCCTTCTTGCGGCGCTTGTTGCTCTCGTTGAGGTCGTTCTCATGCTGGGCGTCGGTGGACGGCTGCTGGTCCTCGGACTCGTCACCATCTTTGGAGGTCTCTTCAGCGTCAGGCATTTCGGAGTCGACGCCGGGCGCCGGGTTGGTCTTGATGGCGCCATCCGCTTTGCGCTTCTTGCTCTTGTCCTTTTTACTTCTCTTGGATGCCTTCGGGGCAGGCGCCGCTTCAGGCTCGCTAGGCTCTGAAGTATCTGCCCGGGACTTGCCCTCGAACACGTCGAAGAGGTCATCCATCGCGAAATGGGCAGACAGCAGGCGAGTTGGGGTTGGTATGAAGGTTGGTGTCGCTGGCTGGGACACGTGGGGAGCGCAAAAGAGCACAAGATGGAACCCGCCGTATCAACGCGGCAGAAAAATAAAAATCCGCCGGGCAGGGAGCTCCAGTGCAAAGCGGTGACGTGAAGCCAAGAGGCGTGGCCCGAGCGCCTGGCCCAAGCTATGCTGTAAAATACCTGCTTACCTGGTGCCCGAGGTGAAATGGTCAGCTTTGCTGCCGCTCCCGCCGGTGAATCACGTGAACTTAGGTAACTCGGAGAGCTTTCATCGATTGCCTCAGACCACCCGAATCCTCGAACGAGTCTGCGACAGTACCATCACGACCTGAATTTCGACCAGCCATTGCACCTCCCACACCCTCTACACGCAACCGCCAAGGTACGCATGCCGAACGCTGTCGCTCGCAGATTGACTGATACTGATCTTTGAATCCTTAGATGTTCTCCCGTGCCGTTGTCCGCGCAGTCCCCAAGACGCCCTCCGTTGTCGCTCGCCGCGGCTTCCACGCGACTCGTTCCCAGATGTCCTCGCCGTTCCACTACCCCGAGGGCCCCCGCTCCAACATCCCCTTCAACCCTAAGTCCAAGCTGTTCCCTCTCGGCTTCTGGACCTTTATGGCCGCTGGCTTCGGTATTCCCTTCGGCATTGCTGGTGAGTGGTTTTCCCATGGCCCGACACAACATGCGAGCTTATTGCTGACCTATGAATGTACAGCCTGGAAGCAGAGTGCCGCGCCCGCGGCATAAACGTTCTCTGGTGGTTTGAAACCGGCAATGGTCTGAATTGTATAAGATGAGAGGCTGGGAAGAAAGGCTCACAAGAGAGCGGAGGGAGGACGTGTACATAGGCTGAATAGAGGCTGCTGCCCTTGCCTGTTGGTGTCCGACTCGATCCAATCAATTCTTTTTGTCCTGCAGGATGCGTAGAGCTAGTTTGGTTGACTCGTTTGGCTGGTTGACGAGCGTGTTGTTGGAGAAGCTGCGCCCTTCCTCCGGCAGATACGGCCCAGCTCCTCCACCAATTCATGAGTGGCCAAGCTTGCTCCAGGCCTCTTTCCTTGACCTGTCTGCCGCCGCCGAACAAGACAGCCACCGAGTGTCGCCTGGCGTTCTTGCCGGTCAAGATCATCATTGTCCTCGTCATCCGTCACGTTCTACCTGAGGATCAGTATGCTGTGATCCCTACAAAGCTCAGGACCAGGCCGAGGCTACCTCCCTCGACCTTTCTCCCTTTATATACTGCCTAGACGACACTGATAATCGTGTATAAACAGCGCTGGCAACATTCATCTTGTGAATTGGCATTCCTAGCCATTGTCTACATGGTATCTCATCTATCTATCGGTACATGATGGTGTTACATCTCACCCAAGCCCCGCTGAATTGGTACTTTGCGGTGGCCCAGCTTCTTCGACCATCCGGGGTAGCTGTCGTTCAACAGCTGGTGCAGGAAGTGCTCCATATACTCCTCCCGGTCCGGCGACAGCTGCCATCTCGCCTTCAGTTCGACGTACATGTCCAGGACCAAGTTCTCGTCGCCACAGCGCATGCACGCCTTGAGGGCCCAACCAGCGAGCCAGGTATCAATATACAGCTTATGAACCCCATTATCCACGGCTTGCAACAAAGCCGAGACGAGGTTCTGAAGTCGGTCTTCCGTCCAGCCGGAGTGCCGGTGGCCGCCATGATTAGCGAATGCCTTGAATAGAAGGAGAAAAATGGCGCCGTGCAGGGGAACGTCGAAACGCTTCATCTCGTCAAGGAACTGGACGACGCGGTTGAGATCGCCCTTGACAGCATGGTGTCGTATCAGAATGCGGTAGGTGCGTAGGTCTGGAGTCGTGCTAGCCAGCTGCTGGAAAGAAGACCTTAGGGACGGGTGCTGCTGTCCGACCTTGCCGAACATGATGAGGACTTGAGCTACCACGCGATTGGCGTGATAGTCTGGAGATGGCAGCGTCGCGCCCTTGCTGCCGATATTCTTCATATGCTCGTAGACCCGAAGAGCGGCGTCCTCGTCGCCGGCTCTGAAAAAGCTTGCTATGAGACAATTCAGCACCACAGTGTCGATCATCTCCCCGGCCTCAACCATCTCCTTGTATGCGGCCCGGATCCCGTCGACGTCTCCTCGTAAGCCGAAGAAGTGGATGAGGCTGACGTGGTGGTAGCGGTTGAACTCAATACCCCTTGAGTCCATCTCTTTGTAAATCCGTTCAGCCAAGGTAAAGTTTCCCGACTTGGCCGCAGCGTCGAATAAAATATTGAATGTGACCCCGTTGCCCATGTGTCCGCCGCTCTTCTCCATCTCGTTCCATAGGTGAAGTCCCGACTCGGCCTCGGCATCCGTGATGCCCCGGGCGTATTGACTCGCGAGAGCTAAGGCGGCGTTCCACTCGCGGCGCTGCAGAGTGAGGCCGCAATCTTTGACGTCGCCAATGACCGAAAAGTAGCGGAGCATTGATTTGGAATTCTTCGTCTTCGGGGTGCCCAAGACTTTCAGCAGGCGGTGCCTCAGGTTGGCCGACAGGTAGAGCATTCGAGGTGTCGGCAGTGCAGCGTATTGGCGGTATATGGTTCTCAAGCCAATGTGGCCGGGGTGTCTCAACCGCAAACTCAAGCTCATGCGGAGTTTGTTCGCATCCTTGGCTACCATGCGATCCCCTCGTAGCGTCTGCTCAGAGCTGGGATATAGTGTATCCTCTTTCTTGTCCGATATGGTAAGGTTCGGACCGTCTGGCCGTGCGTACCGCCGCATGTAGGGATCCCTGACAAGTTCAAGGTGATCCTCCACGGTTCCGATGCGGTAGTCTCCGACGACAGCAAGGAGGTCCTGCTTTCGCTGGAGAATATATCCCGTATGATCCGTCTGGGCGTTTGCTGCCGAAGCAGCGGCATGGCCATAACGGCGGCACTGCTGGCGGGAGGCAGATGGCAAGCGTGAGGGCGAGCGGCTTGTGGCGGATCCGGGGAGGAAAGTCGAGAGTAGCCATGACGCTGTGAGGGGGCAGTGCGTAGTCGATGGTGCGTGTGAGGTGCGAGCGGTGGGCGAGCATGTTCCTCGAGGGGTCGCTGGATGTGTTTGTCGGTTTACACGGTCGCGAGCCCGCACCTTTGGTGTTGGTGCGATGTTGGACAAATTCGAACGGATCGCGCCGCATAGCGACCCGTCAAAGCCTCTGAGAGCTTTCATCAGTTGTCCGGCATCTCGAGGGGCCTGCCAGCTTCCTCCCAGCACGGCAATGTCGTATGATTCGCAGTGGATGCCGGGGTTTGAGTGGTTGTCCAGATCTTTGCGTCGGTCAACTGAGTGCATGGAAGTCCTGGGGAGATTTTACCTGGCGGATCCCCTTGGTGCATCGCGTTGGAGCTCTCTAGCTGCATGTACCTCATAGGTGCATCGCGCATGCCGGGGCGGATTCTCCATAAGCCGAGCGCTCCAAATTTCGCGAACCATTACGACCAAACGCTCGACCCAGACATTATTGTCGAACTCCAACCCAGGAACCCAGCATCACGGTCAAGAACATAGGTACGCCACAACTTGCTAACCAAGCTCATTTCGGTTCTAACCAAGCGACTAAACAGTCGCCATGGGCAAGCAAATACGGCCCGCCAGGGTCTTACAGACCGTCACCGAAGAGTTGGGCCACAGGATCTTACCGCAATACGCGGTACAGGCACCGCCGTGGTTCAAGGCCCTGAAATCGATTCCCCCCACCGAGACGGTGACCAGGTCACGAGCCGTCGTTCTCCAGGCATCCGCGACGAAGAGCAGGAAGCCGCGCAACCTGTTCAAACCCCAGCAAATCGTCTACCAGGAAGACGAACTCCGGACGACATTCTACAAAGACCACCCTTGGGAACTGGCGCGGCCGAGGGTTGTGCTTGAATTAGACGGAAAGGACTGGCAAAGATGTGACTGGAGCCGAGGTTTGCGGCAGCCTGGCCTGGCTATCAGCGGCGAGAGGTAAGAACGAAGACAGGCGACACGGACAGCGGACAGCAGACAGCTAACGCCTTGACAGTGTCGTACAGAGACAGCTATGGCTCATGCACAATACCGGACTGCCTCGCGACCAAGCATACGACAGCGCCAGAAAAGAGTTCTATGCCTTGCGTCAGGAGGAGGAGGTTGAGAAGAGGGTTGCCAGGGAAGAGGCACGGTACGTCGGCGCGTACTTCGGCAAAAATAAGCTCGAGATTGCACAGGACCTTGAAGACAAAGAATACGAGGCATGGAAGCAGTGGGCGCAAGGCGAGGTGGTACAATTGGAGCAGGAACGCAGCGCGCAGTACTCCAAGTTTGGCAAGGAAGAAGAGGCCACCGCTGACGATGCGGCCAGCCTCGAAGCCGCGGAGAAGGAGCAGTCATGAGCTCAAGGCTCAGTTTCCCTTCGCGAAGGCGGTGTACGACCCGTTGTATTTATATCTCTGTACGATTCAAATGTACAAGACACCCCAAGCATGTATCGGCGAGCATATGTCACCTCCTGTCCTGGCCTACCACTAGACAGCCCGCGTTGGTAAGGTCGTATTTTCTTCCTACAGCATCATGCTGAACGAGAAACGCGTCTGTGATGCTTGTATAGTAGAAGAGTTTCCCAGTAAGGCTGAGAGTCTTGATGCGCGCCCACGATTCCACGTACAAGATCTGCATAGCGTCATCCGGGGCAACGTAAAACAGTTTGAGGACGTATGCCGCAAGCCCGACAAAGAAGCCTGTCGCCGGGCCGTTCGTGATGATAATATCGGGATGCTGCTGACGGTGCCGGGAGCCGGTAAAGGGGGACTTTGTCAGAAGAGGAAAGATCTCTAGCACAGATGCCAGTGCAGTGACGGGGGTCGTGAGAAGGGACTGGTGAACCTTGCGGGCCCGCATGACAATGTGCACGTCGTATGACCCGACTAGCCCCTCGCCATGGGTGCCTCGAAGACTGTCTTCAAATGCCTTGAGATGCTTTATAGACATAGAATCCCCGCTAGATACGAGATAACGGCGGTGCATGGATGGAAGTATCGGGAAGCCAATTTCGAGCATAGCCAGCATTTCTTTAGTGTGGCCACCGGAGCCAAGGACGACGAGAAGATATGCCTCATTGAGACTCCTCGGGCTTCTCCCATGGATGCTACCGGTCCCAAGTTCGACAGGGTTCTTCACGCGGGCTTGTTGCAGGGTCCTATGGCGAGCCTGCAACAGCTGAGCTTATATCCTCTCGGATTGGATGAGTGACTTACAAATGTGAAGATCGCGACTGTCGAGATGCTCAGTACCAGCAGCCCGATGAAGGCTTGCCAAGATGAGTAGAGGAGCGTACATAGGCCTATGCCATAAAATAACACCACAGTCTTTAGTAGAAATGGGGCTGCTGACTTGGAGTTGCGAGACATGATTGACAAGACTGTATAAACCGCAGTGTTGTCGCTCCGATAGTGTAGGCAACTAACCTTCCGTATTGGGGAGAGGCAAGAGCGTGACGTCTGGAATTTCACTCGGCGATCAAAGTTTCATGCTAAACACGCGTGGAAATCAGAACATAAGTCAAGAGCCCCGCGGTTACCCGGTCTTACAGTCTGGAAATAGAACATTGTCGAAGCAGCGTGGTTGTGTGTGCAATCCCGCCACCACGCAGGAGTCACTCTCTTGCAGTGAAATGTGCTGGGTAGTTCTCGCCCTGCACGTGATCTTTGCTTTGATGTGTATCCAATGACATCACTCCTTCCGTAAGCTGAGGGAGTCTACTGACGGTCTAACATCAAGCTGCAGATCACCCACCAAAAGTCTCCAGACCGCCCGGCACAATTTCTTGAGCATTCACCAGCAACCCAGATGCTTTATTCGTCCTACAACACAAGACGGAGCTTTGCATAAATGGCATTGTATCTGACCTGGCGTTGCGGTCCCTAAGCGCAATGGCAAGCCTGAGATCGAGGGGCAACTTGGTTTGCTTCTACTGTGGCAAACGCTCCTCCGTCAAGTTCAACGGCGGCATTCGTGACTTTCTCTGTCTCAAGTGCGACGCGACAAACCACCTTGACGAGGTATGAAGATACTTGCCTATATACCCATAATACGATTCACGATTTACTGACAGAAAGCAAATATCTGCAGAATGGCGAAATAACCGACCCTCCTTTCGAGACAACCACGTCAACATTACAGTCTACACAGTACGCGATACCGCGGTCACAATCCCCTGAGCTAGCGACACCATCGCAGAGCATCTTCTGCCCGACCTGTCTCAAGAACCAGCACCTCTTCACGGCATCACTTGCGCAATACCTCCCCGAAGATCCGAACCACCCTGAATATGCTCAACTCGAGAAGAACTACTACAAGTTTCGGCAGCGACTCGAGGAGCGGTACCCGCAGATATGTGCCGAGTGCGAACCCAAGGTCTTGGCCCAAGTGCACCAGGCTGGCTACACGGCTCGGACGGACCACCTCCGACGCATGATGGACAGAAGCAGGCAGCGACGTGCGGCACCAAAACGTTGGACGGCTCTCGACGTGGCCGACAAGTTCGGCCGGTGGCTATGGCTCGCTGGGTTGGGAGGACAGCTTCTCTGGCATGTCGCTACTATGGCTGACGCTTTCTCGGTTACGACACCAGTCCCTCTGCGTGATCCTGACGAGCTTCCCTTGGCATGGGCTTCTACCCTGCGCCGTACCGCCGACGCTCTCCCGGACGCATCATTGCTGATGCGCCTCAGCATGTGGGCGAATTTGCTCAGCGTATGGTGGAATCCCAAGTTTGTGCAAGTCTTCCGGGGCTTTTCCAAACACATCTACGGGCTTTCGCAATGGTACATTTTTCAGGGTTTAGTCTTGTTGGTCCGCTTCATCGGCGTCAGAATGACCGATTATGCCGGTAGCGCAGAGGGTCAAGCAAGCGCCCAGCTCAGCCTCCATGTGCTACTTGCCCTCGCCATGGTGGTCGTGAGTCTCTCCCTCCTTCTCCCCAAGCATGACTTCTGAACAGTAGCTGATAACTTCTCAGTTTTACACACTCGCGCAAAAGTCAGTCGGTGTTGACACAACACCTCTTTTTCGGACCTCGTCGACGCCACAGGCACTGTCGCCCGCGCGACCTTCGGTCCCTCCAACAGAACCTAGGGACGAGACGAAGAGCATGTCGAACCTTCTGGACGATATCTTAAATGAGACACCCCGATCACCCATGGTCTTCCCAACTCGCCCGAGCACGTCGCCGACCGGACACAATATTCCGGGCGCCGAGCAAAAATCAATTTCAAGCATAGGGTCTCTCGGCCTTGCTGAACCAGCCGCGCCAGTGCAGTATTCAGAGGAGATGGAATGGTCGCCCACCCAGTCAAAGCACCGCGCTTTCAACGATTTCGGCACGCCCGGTCACCACAGCCAGGCTTTTGGCGATTCTCCCACAAACCCGTCGGCCAGCCCGTTCTGGTACAAAGTGCCACCCGCGCCGATCACGCCAGCGCAGAGGCTGCACAAAGCATCTAACACGGTGCTAAGGAGCAAGCCGGTAGGACCCGATGCCGTCTTCTTTCCCACGCACAATCAGCCACCGAAGCCGAGAGTCTACTCACAGGAAAGTAGCAAGCCGAAGCATAAAGTGTCATTCGCGCAGCCGTCGTTTTTCGCGTCGCCCGAGTCAAACCCGAATGACCCGAGGAGCACGTTGGCTGACATGCTGGGCTCGAGTTTCAACCTCAGCCAGGATGAGGACTCTGACCAAGACGATGTCGGACGACAAGAAAGGCCAGATATCGAGCTCAAGATGATTCGACCGCCGAAAAATCTCACAGTGCGGGACCGTCTCGTGGACATCTTCTCGTTGGGCAGCCTGATAGCTGCGTGGTTGCATGTCATATCCTCGTCGTACTCCTATACATGGGACGTAATGCTCGGCTCCATGGCGCTCAGCATTGCCATTTCTCTGCACCTGACGAGCGACGCACTTTATGGCCTGAGGAATGGACAGGTGCCGCGACGGCTTGCCTTGGCCAACACCATTCTGGGCGTGGCCGAGGTGACGGCTGCTTGCATTCTATCGTTCCAGATCTGGGCTACGCCACGAGGGAGCGAGCGTGAGGCGTTTGGGGTGCAGGGATTGGTGGTCATGAGCCTGATGCTCTGCCACGGGCTGGTCAACACGGCAGTCTAGGTAACAACGTCGTTGTGAGTCGTCGGCGGCGTCGGCGGCAAAATTGAGGTATTGTTGGTTAGGTTATTCTACGCCATAGCATTAGGGATTGGCACACCCAGGATAATCCGGTCTTGTGTCTACCTCCGCATTCGGGACATGTGTTGGTAGAGAGAGGCCGCGGAATTGGAGCGACAGCAGCGTGCCAGCTCACCAGCCAACCGATGCAGTCTACGACGGGGATCACCAACGAGACATGAAGCACCTGGTGGATCAACTGTAGGCGAATACAACAGCAAGTACGCAACGGCTTGGCGTCGTTTCGGCGCAGTAGGTGTACGTAGGAGCCGGAGATGTGAGGCAAAGACATTCTCTGGGTTCTGGAGCGACAGTGCGACCAAATGAGCACCGTGCCAGGTCGCATTCCAGCCTATAACTGAATCCCGGGGCCTTGGACCTGTTACGGTAGATCGGCCAAACCCGCTGTCAGACAGGCGTCCAGAAGTATGCACGAGTGACGTGGGCGAGGCTGTAGAAGGAGGTAACTGTCTCAGCGTGCAACGAAGAGAAGACGGCTTGATCCGAAGTCTGAGGGGTTTCGGCCAGAAGCTGTGGGTACATGGCATCGTCTCAGCACATTGCGAATTAGCGAGGACGCGGTTGTGCGCGTGGTTCTCGCCGCCCGCGTCGTCCGCGTCATCTGCGCCGTCGGTGTGAAACGTTGATAGACTGGCAGATCAGGGGATGTCGACCACTGATAGCTGTATTGTCGCATCCTGCGGTGAAGATCAACACGGCCGGCCAGTCAACGCCATCGAGGCAGTGTCACGTTGGCGTTCACGTAGCGCTGGCACCAATTACAAGGACACCATAGATGTGGGCGTAGGAATAGCGCCAACCGTGGTGACCGACTGATGCAGCTGGGGTAGATCAGATCAGAGCCGACGGACGAATTGGCCAAGCAACAGGCAGCGTCACAATGCAGGCCAGCCGTTTAACGAGATCAAGGGCAGGGCTGACGACTGCGACGCCACATCACAACAGGTCAGGGAGGCGAGCTTGGATTGTTCCTTCCACGATCGGCAGGAGTGACGGCAAGGACAGGGCAGGCGTTGGGATGGGCACAAGCGTTTGCAGTGCTAAGGGATGCCGGAAACCACGGCGTGGATATTCGTAAGCGTATGCCTGGCATGTTGACTTTGCTCGGCGGCCTTCCCTGCTGGGAGGGTGCTAGCAGAAGCCCTGGCAGCTTCGATAGTTCGACGTCGACAACGGGAGGACCGGCACAAGGTTTGGCGGCGGAAGGTTTCTTCACGGAGCGACAGGGCAATCCATGTGCGCGTCCGACACCTTTCGAACGTCGTTAGATGCTGCGGTTCATTCGAGGTTCTGTGTATCAAACTGCCTAAACATTTGCAGTCGAGATGAACAGATGCTCGCTCACCCGTCATCGACCCGACAGAGCCTTCCCAGGGACTTCACAGGCGGGCCGGCATCCAGGCAGGCAGCCCTCTCTGCACAGAGACACTAGAAGCAGGTCGGTCAGGTCGGTGACGGCGTGCTGGAAACCCCCACATCGGCCAAACAAACGCGGGCCAGTGGGAAGGAGAAAATTACCACACGACGCCACTAAAATGCTTTTCCCCACTCCCCACCTCACCACACTCCACCCAAGGTCACTGCCAAAACGCCGCGGCCACACCGTGAGCATGCTGGAAGACCGGACGACGGCTGCAGTAAGCCCCGCTTATTTCCTTCCCAGGCCACTTCACATCCCACTCTCGCTCTGTCTGCTCTTCCTGCTCCTCGTTCTCCAGCTTTCCGTTACCCACACCCAACGCCGACAATATAAACTTTCGCAGGCACCGCGACAGCCAGCCTGGCGTTCCTATCGTCTTCTTTGCAACCCCCATCACCACGCGTCCAGGACAGAGCTACTCCAGCCTGTTCCCGCCAGGAAATCGAGGGAAGCGTTGTCGGGCTTGTCCATACTTAACTCACCCTTTAACGCTCGACAAGATGGATTACAATCTCCAACTTGCCTCCGGCTGCGTCTGCGCTGTTCGCCTGTAACGGTACGCGAACGAAAGACACCGAGCAATCGTCTTCGTCTTGCTCTATAGCCGCCTACTGGTTCTCAACAGCATCTCGACACACCCTCGCGAACCAAAACCGCCCTCACACGACCACTTGCCCAATTCATCCTCCTGCGGCCGTATCTAGTCACGCCACCTCTACCTCTTCTGACCCTCTGCCGGCGTATCCCACGGTCGCACGATCCCGCCGTTCTATTACCCTGTCCTTCATCAACCTTGCTGCCTTATACCAAACACCTGCTATGGCTTCAAAACGCAGCGTCAGGGCATTTGAGGGAGACGGCCGCCACGCCACCGAAGACCAACCCCGTCGTACGACTCGCAAGACGAAGGAGGACGAACCGCCGACGAAAGACGCTCCAGAGAAGCGCACTACCCACAAGACCCTGTCCCGCCGGCCGTCTGGCGAGTCCTGCCTCGCTCCCGAGATGGGTGTCGAAATGTCTACAGCCATGGTTGCTACAGATCATGATGGTGCTGTGCAGGATATTGAGGCACAATGTGATCGGTCCCGGCGCGGGCGTCACTCTAGGCTGGCCGATCTGCCGCCAGCCCTACCTCTGGTGCCAGCTGACTTGACGTTGAAGCGGCACGTTCCTTTGGAAGGCCGTCCTGCGAACTTCGGGATCGTCGTGCCCGGTGTCTACAGGAGCAGTTATCCAATGCCTGAAGACTTTGGATTTGTCAAGAACCTCGGTTTGCGCACCATTGTGTAAGTCCTCTCTGGCTGTATATCGAGCAACTACTGACATTCTGGGAAGAACCTTGGGACGTAAAGATGAGCCTGACGAGGAGTATGCCGACTTCCTTGCTACGAATTCCATTAGACATCACATCATCGACATGAAGGGCACCAAGAAAGAGAGCATCCCCCTCCGCACCATGAGGGACATTTTACGGATCGTGTTGGACAAGCAACAGTATCCACTCATGATTCATTGCAATCACGGCAAAGTGGGATACCCTCATGTGCCGACCTTCTTACCCACCCGCTAACACTCTGTAGCATCGTACTGGCTGTGTAGTCGCTGTGGTGCGCAGACTCTCGGGATGGGAAGTAAGTGCCGTCCTGGACGAGTACAGGACCTTTGCGGCACCCAAGGTCCGCGATTGTGATATTTCTTACATCACCAACTTTGCTGTTGGTGACCTTTCGAACCTCTTTGTGCACGATGCCCACATGCGCTACAGGGTTCGGACCTTCTTTCGCGCCACCCTCTTCGCCTTTTGCGTTCTGGTGCTCTGGACCGTTTCTGGAAGCAGAATCTCCTCCACGACAAGAAATGTAAAGCCGCTCAAAGGATAAGCTAGGAGGTGTTGGAGGCGCACAAGGCACGAGGTTTTATCGCCAAAGCGTCACGCCGTTTGAGCCGAGTCGCTGGTCGACGCTTGAATGGCGTCTTAATCGAGTAGTACATTTTCTTTGTATGAGACGATAGATACCGGGCGACTGATCAAGAGCTGAGATGTCTCCGAGTTGGCGTTCATCGGGTTAGGGAGGTCGCGAACCCGTGTTGCATGTATGCTTGACGTTTTGTTTGTGTATATTAGCTAGCTGTCGGGCCTCCCGCCATGTGATAATGAATTACTATCACCCGCGCAGACTACCAGCATCCTCGTTTGTTCCTGTCTAGTCGTACAGCATAACCCTCTCTGTGGGGGCCTTCCCCTCGGGTTTCGGTGCCATCAACCAACGTCGCATCAATCGGTAATCATACAGAGTCGTGTTACAAGTCGCAGTGGTTGCTGAAGTGCACCCTATTCCAGCTACTCCCCACCCCAGCGGTTGCGATTCTTCCTCTCCGCCTCATCCAGCTTGCGGTTTCCGCCAGCATAAGCGAACCCACCCGCAACACAGTTGGCGAGACCAAGCGAGATGGCGCCTGCACGCACGACGCCACGAGCTGTAAACTTGCTGCGCAACGGTTGCCGCCGCCGTATCGCTAGGAGAGTGTAGATGCCAGACCAGGCGCAGGTGAGGCCGGCGGCGTCGGTGGGAAAGCCAGCCAGGGAGACGTAGGAGCTGAAGAGAAGCGCAGGCGCCATCAGGAGGGGCAGCGGCTGAACTGGCTTGCCGTGGAGGGCGGCGATCAGGATGGCATGGATCGCTGGGGGCATGCAGTTGGCTAGAGAGCTGTCAGTTGTGCGCAGGCTCTCTGTCGCTGGTCGGAGAAAAGCATACTGCCCCAATTGGTGATCTTTTGCGGAAGCGTGGTCGCGACCTGTGCACCACTGTTGAACTCATCTTGTGGCGATGTCATTTTGGAGCGTGAGTGCCAGGACGGTAAGCTGGCCGTTAAATAGCGATGGTAAACGTCTGTGGTCGCTGCGCGCCCTGGTTGGAACTGGAATGGCTTTGGTGACGATATTGGTGACGCCCGGCAGCATGCAATTGATGACTAAGCTACCCAGCAAGCCTTTGGACCTTGTCTGGAAGTGGATTTTCTGGCCCAAGCGTTCCAGGGTCCGTCTGGCCAGACCACACCAGCACGTGTGGTCCGGCCGTGTCGATGCCAACCGAATCGAGTCTTTACCTCGATACAGGTACTCGCAAGGACAACTCTGCCAGCCCGCAGCCTCCTGCATTGCCGTCGCAGCTGTTTGCTGTTTCTGCAAGCTTCAATCTCGGCTTTAATAGGCATATCCTCTATTTTTCGGACCGCGATAGCCCCGGCGACGCTCATTCAAGTCCCATCGATAGACTTGCGAAGAAGCCACATACTGCTCTCGCCCATTAACGACGATTGCAATCCCGCGATTCCTTTGACGCTACACGACCACTTTTCAATCGCTGCATCCCCACGAACACCGCTCTTTCCATCTCACGAGTAGATCCGGCATATTCCCCCGTTATGTCGAGCGCGAAGGCGTCCGGCGCCGACGCGGCTGGTGGCAATGCCCGCAGCCGAGACCATCAACAGGGCAACCAGGGCCGCTCCTACACTGTCGAACAAAAAGCCGCAGTCATTCGCATCCGCAAATGTTCCCCGACAGCATTCTATGATATTCTCGGACTTGAAGAGGTGAAGAAAACCATCACCGACAGCGAAGTCAAGAAGGCATATCGCAAACTATCACTCCTGACGCATCCGGACAAGAACGGCCACGAGCATGCCGATGAGGCCTTCAAGATGGTCAGCCGTGCATTCGGTGTGCTTGGCGACAAGGAGAAGAGGGAACGGTTCGACAGGTCCGGAGTTGACCCAGATTCGCGCTTCGGGCAGGCGCAGGCGCAGAACCCCTTCAGCGGATTCGCGAACAGAGGGGGTGGCGGGGCGCCTGGCGGCGGCGGTTTTGGAGGGGGTTTCCAGGGAGAAGAGATGACGCCTGAGGAGATGTTCCAGCGATTCTTTGGCGGAGGCTTCGGCGGCGGCGGCTTTGGCGGCGGCGGTCCGTTTGGAGGTGAGAGCCGGCAAACAGCCTCGTCCCTGTAGCCCTGGGTGGCTTAACGCTTTGCTAACCATGAGTTCCAGGTTTTGACACGGGGCCGCAGTTTGCCTTCAACTTTGGCGGCGGTCCAGGCTTTCGGGTGCACCAGTTCGGGGGCGGCCGGCCACGGAGACGACCGAGAGACGCGCAGCAAGGCGAGGCCCAGGGCGGGCTTTCACCTCTGTTAGGCATGCTGCCTCTTTTGATCTTCTTCATCTTCCCCATTCTCAGCGGCCTGTTCTCCGGCGACTCGGCTCGTTCCTCTACGCCCCAGATGCATTTCGATACCGCCTCACCGCCGTACACGATGCAACGCGAGACAGTTAATTCCAAGGTGCCATACTTTGTCAACCCCGTCGACGTCGAGTCTTACTCCAAGTACAAATTCAGCCAGCTCGACCGCGCAGCCGAGGCGACACTCGTCCGGACCTTGCAGTTCCAGTGCGAAAATGAGATACACCAGAAGAGGAGAATGTATGATTCGGCGCAAGGGTGGTTTTTCCAGGATCCGGAGAAGATGAAGCAAGCCGACTTATTTGCCACGCCGTCGTGCGATCGAGTCAAGAAACTGGGTCTGAGACGGTAATGGAGAGTGAGGGCCAGGAATCTTGACGGCTTTTCACTGATGGCCCGGCCCCTGTTGCTCTTGGGTGGATCTTTTTGTCTGGCGTTGGGTGGGGGTGCAGTTGCATAGCATAATCAAGTGGTGTTTCGGTGCTCGTGTGCTCGTTCAGACTGGCTGACGAGATATCTTAATGAGATACCAGACTGCGAACGCATGGATCTCTCGATAATCTCTACCCGTCTCAAAACGAAAACTGGCTAGACAGCAGATTATATACATCCATCGCGGACCCAGTACCAAACGCCTCGTACATTAGACTGTCATTCATGACCGTGAAGTCATCACCCAAGCAGTCCTGGTTCGTAGCGAGGTGGTGTGGGGTACCATAAGGAGCAGCACCCCAAGTCGATGCTGACGTCGCGAGCTGTATGCCACTGGAGGGAATGGGAGCCTCCAAAGTTGGCGACAGCCTAGATTCAACCTCCCAATTTCCTTTTGTCTGAATGTCTGCTTGGCCAACGACACCTTCAACTGGACTTCCACATCCGTACGCGTCCGGCCCCGGATCGTCGCGCTCTGCGCCCTCTCTCTGGCTTCTTGATTCTTCTAACTTCCCCAGCATCTTCTCCAAGCCAGTGGCAATGTGCTTGATCACATGCCGGTCGGACGTGATGGCTCTTCTCAGGACGCATATCATCCTACCCAACAGGCGTGAGATGTACCCCACATCCACGTTCAGCCCCATCACTTGATTCCACTTGGTCGCAACCTTCATCAAGAATACGCTGGCAAACGCAATCATGGTGTGCACGTAGAGCGGCGTGCCGACCAGTGCCCTGCGCATGTCGTCCTCTTCAAGAACGAAGGTGATGGTACTGACGGCAGCCGACACGGCCATGTTGGCGAACTCCTTTCGTTCTGTGGAGAGCAGATGCCCCGTGAGAGAGACGCCGCGAACAGCGAGGGAGTTGAGCTGCAACTTCGCAAAGTATGAGTACAATATGATTCCTTTGGGGGGAAAAGTTCCGATAAACGAGTTCCGTTCCTGGCGCGCGTGCCAGCGCATCCGCCACTGGTCGATCTCGAGGTTGTAGATGCGTAGCGCTTCAAAGTCGGTTTCAGAGAGCATGGCGACCAATGGATCACGGCTTAAGCTGTCTTCATCTCCTGTTCCGGAGCCGTTGGCGATGCCACTCGTGCTGCTTGACCTGAGCGCGGCCTGATACGATGCCAGATCGTTCCAAGAGTTGCTACACCTAAAGGTGGCCTCCGGACTCGCATGATCTATCGTAGGACCTCCACCAGATCTCGTTTGCCCGAGAGTAGGATTCCTCTCGGCAAAGCGGTCGTATACTCTTGTGAGGATTTGCATCAGGCTCACTTGACTGAGGATCCGAGCGTCCAGCGCGTCTGCGAATGGACTGGCCAGGAAGAGTTCATGTTCTCGAATCTGGATGCTCTCTGCAATCATGGGCGGCCTGCCATACGCAATGCTGAAGTGATGATCGCACACGTAGAGCATGTACCATAATCTTGCCCTCAAGAAGCTTTCCCTGTCTCCTGCCAGTGCTCGCGAGAAGGACTGGTGGATGTTCAGCTCGGTCGCGATGCGGATCGCGTGTCCCGATAACTTCCAAGATACCTCGGAGAGCCAGAATGCAGCTATGCAAAGCCCTCGCACGTCATCAATAGAATGATAACGAGAGAACATGGACGATGAGATGAGTGATAGGAACTCCTTGTAGCAAGCGTCGAACGTTGCGGCTGATGTTGGTATGTGAAGAGCGGTCACGGTCAGGATCGTGGCAGTGAGAAGTTCCGAGGACTTTCGGACAGAATGGAACGAAGGATGGATTTGCTCAAGGCCAACCCACAGATAGTGATTCAGAGAGGTATGGAAACTGTGAACGGAGAAGCCGTCAGCATATTGAACCGCCAAGAATAGGTGAACAAAGCTCGCATTTTGTACAGCTCCTCAGCTTCGGCTTCAGATAACACGCCCCTGGAGATGAAATCATTCGGCACACTCTGGTCTCCAGGTTGCGGCCGTGTCGTACTAGACCTGTTGCTTCGAATGTTGCGCAGGCGCGTCACCTCGTACAGGCTGCCCATGGGGTCCTCGACAGTAACTGGTCCGTTGCTCTGGTCGCCGCTGGATGCTGGTTCCGCCGAGTTGTCCCTCGTCATGGCCATCTGCATGTTGTCCTCTCTGGAAGACAAACCAGCCGGGCTTGTTCCACTTTCAGTTGTTCCTGATTGTGGTGCGCCATGTTGGTTCACACAGAGAAGGGCGTGCGCAGCTTGATGTTCCTCGCGAAAGTGAACGTAGGGCCGCGAAGGAGGCACGATCGCTTGAAGCTGAGCATACTCACCAGCTTTCCTCTGGGGTTGACTTGTCGATGCGAGAACCGCATCAAGACTGTGCTGCATTTTCCGAATATCTGCGTACATAGCATCAATTTTATGTCTGCGCTTTGTGAGTAAGGGTCTTGATTACACATCTGTTTCTTACCGAAAAGACTCACTCGAAGACCTCGACAGATCCAGAAAGATCTCTGCTTTCATCTCTTTTAGCATTATAGGATTGCTTTATGAGGCAATCGACGTTTCGTCGGAGGCAGTGCTGGCATTTTCTGTCTCCCGGGAAGACTTCGCACTTCATCTTTAGTTTCTTGCACTCAAGACCTTTGATAATGTCAGTAATTTCACCTGAGCAAACACCGGCGGAATGACTTGCAAGCTTTTGATTTCCTGCCAGGACCTCCGATTTTACCATTGTTGATAGCCGCGGCGGTTCCAGGCGAGATGGAGTTCTTGGGCGTCTGCGCAATCGGTGCTTCCGCAACAGCGGGCGAGTCTATCATGCTCTCGCTTTGGAAATTCTCCTCTCTCGACATATTAGTGATCATCTTTCTGCTTCTGCTCCTTCTGTGTATCTCGGATGGCTGGCTCAGGCTGGTATCGTACGGGGATGGATTATGATAGTTTGGGCCTTGATTTGAACCGAGGCCGGGAAATCGGGAAATGCCCGAACCTTAGCCTCCACGATCCTTTGTCTTGGGAAGATGCGGAGAAAGCGGAGATGCTCCTCCCTGAAGGATGGTAAGGCCCTGGCGAGGATAACGGTCATGATTTGTGGAAACTGGCACTAGTAGTCATCTTCTTGCTCTAGCCTGGAGATCGGTAGCCTCGAGACCGGCTTTCCTCGGTCCTCATCCATGTCGGTCGTCCAGATATGGTGCCTGCGTGCGTGGATGCACGTCGTTCTCTGTCTCTGAAGGTTCATTACTTGTTCCTAATCCGTGGATCCTTTCCGCCAGCCTGTCGTCTAGTCACGCTCAGCATCAAATAATGAATTTAAGTCACCTAGAGCCCTTACCTGCCACCAATGTGAACCATCTTGCAAAGGATTGTCCGGAAAAATTATCCTGGATCGTTGTCTTCGGCGAACAAAAAACTTAGCAGAGTGGCGATTACTGCTGGAGCGAATCTCTTTTACTTCAAAAATCTCATTATGAGAACAACTCGAAGCCCATTAAGCACACTGCAGGTGTATGTGACTACACTTTTGTCTTGTCTAGGTCTGATAATGCGCTTCACCACCGGCCATCGCACCACCGAGAGGCCTTCCCACTGTGGAGTGGTCGCCGCTCGTCTCGATATGAGTGCCGAAATTCTTACCATCGGCCTCGCCAATCTCCATGCCAACTGCGCTCTGCATCTGGTCCATTTGGCGATTGTTTCTCTTCAAGAAGAATGCTAGGATTGCTGCGCTGGTGATTGTGACGGCTGTCAGTGCAATGTTGACAGACCATGCCGTCATGTAACGTGGACCGTCACTCTTGGGGTAGAGATAAGGGGTCCAAACGAGGGCCAGATTCCCGACAGAGTTGTTCAGAGCCAACGAGATGGCTCGCTTTTTCTGGGGACGAGCAGCAATGTTGGCCATCCACGCGTTGGAAATCTGGAAGCAGCCGTACGTCCCCGGTAGCATGAGGAACAGAGAAAAGTACCGTGCTGCGGAGTTGGTGGTCGCCATGGTGATAATGATGCCTGCAGCGGCGACTGCAGACGGATAAATGATGTGAGGCGATCGCTTCGAGGTACGATCCGAATACCAAGTGTTGAAGAGACAGAACAAGGCCGTGAAGAGATAAGGTGGCGAGGTGAGGAGTAGTGTTGTGACTGTACTGTACCCAAAGCTTTTGATAAGTGTGGGTAAAAAGTTGGTCAACGACGCAACGGCTTGCAGGCACATTTGGCCCAAGATGCAAAGCCACACGCGGTAGTCCTTGGCCGCCATAATGAATGCTGTGCCCGTGCTAATGTCCTCTTCTTCTTCGCCAGCATCCTCGACAATTCGCATGATACCGAGTGCCTTTTCATCGGTCGAGAGCCATTTGGTCGTAGCAGGCCAATCGGGAATGACGAAGCCAGTCACCACGGCAAAGACCACGGTAGCTATGCCTTCAATGATAAACAGCCAGCGCCACGACTCGAGGGAATGGTTTGCAAATGCGGCGGCAATGCCGGCAGCGAAGAGGCCGCCGAAGGCCCCGGACACCATAGCGGCGCAAAAGAATATTCCCAGACGAAGTCCAAGCTCTTTTCGGGTATACCAGCCGCTGAACAGAAAGGCACAGCCAACGAAGAAAGGGGCCTGTCACGCTGAGGTCAGCGCTTGTACATCATATGCTGGAGGGTCCTTGCGTAGGTCAGGTACTCAAAATATACCTCGGTGATGCCCAAGAAGAATCTGTTTACAGCAAGCCCGGCGAAGCTGTGTACGGAACCGGACAAACCGCTCACCAGGCCCCAAGCAACCATGCATCCGGATAAATACCAGCTGGGGCGGACCTTGGTGAGAATCATGTTGCTGGGAACTAGACAACGTCAGATCAGCCAGTGAACCCGAGCCCAGGGCCTTGAGCATGTATTGCCCGCTTACCCTGCATTGCAATGTATCCGACAAATGTGACCGACAGAACGATGTTGTACTGGACCCCAGACATGTTGAGATCTTCTTCAAGACCCTGGACTCGAGCGTGGGCTGCACGTAAGAGGATCAGTGACTAAGTTGGACCGAACGCTGTGGACTCCCCGCTATTCCCAACTTACGAACTGCATTCCTGTCAATGTAGTTCATGATGTACATGATGATCTAGTGGAAAGCAGCATCAGCAACGGCTGACAGGGTTCTGTCGGTAACGTGGCAACTCACAAGTATCGGTAGTAGGCGGTAGTCGATCCTGCGGACAAATTTCTTTTCTCGGAGAGCGCGCTCTTCCGGGGACCAGGAATTAACAATGGCAGCGTAATCAAAACCTGGAGAAGCGCCCTCCGTCACCTGAGTTCGGTTGGCCATGATTTGCGGATCTTCGAACGATGCTGATAATTGTTTTGCAAGGTGGGAACCCCAAGAGAACAGCGCTCAAGTACTCGTGGTGCAAGGACGCCGATCAAAGGCAGTGAACATTACAATGTGAATCTCTGATACCGTTTCATAGAATCAAGGAGGAACCCGAAAGAACTTATACTTCGACGCTGTATCGTCAACGGGGCGTGTAGGATCGCATTCTACGACCCCAGACATTGAAAACGGACTGTGGGGAATGAATCCTAGGAAATCCGGGGACAGATCTGCGGCATGACTCGGATATCCCGATTTACCGGTATACGGATGAAAGCTGACTACTGCTGTCGTGGTTGCGCGAAGGCGCCGAAGAGGCGCACCGGGAAATCGGCGAAAAGCCGGTGAGCTGATAGCCGGAGCAAGGGAAAGCCCGACGAGCATACGGGTTGGTCGCGTCTAGGGTGTCGGAGGCCAAAAGTAATAAAAAGAGCATATCGCAAGATCGGAAAACAGAAACCCAAGAGCCATCCTACATTGTACACGGATATTCGAGAGGGAAACCAACTCACGCCCCACACTCATCTGCTCGCGTCTTGATCTTTGCTCTCAGCTCCAGAACATCACCATCAAGACCGCAATCAAAATGACGAGCCTGTCTACCAAGCTCGCCGAACTTGGAAAGGTCGGCAAGCCTGTCCAGGTTGGCATCATCGGCGCTGGCAAGTTTGGGTCCATGTACATCTCCCAATCCCACCGCACTCCGGGTGTTCACCTTGCTGGCATCGCAGACCTTTCACCCGACCGCGCTCTTGCCTCTCTGAAGCGCACGGGCTATCCGGAGGATAAATACGATGCAAATGCATCCATCTCCGTCTCTGAGGCCATTGCCACAGGCAAGACGGCCATCACAACCGACTCGGCAGCCCTCATCGCAACGCCCGAGATTGATGTCATTCTCGAGGTCACTGGCAACCCGGCCGCCGGCATCCGTCACGCTCTTCTCTGTTGCGAATTCAAGAAGCACATTGTCATGATCAATGTCGAGGCCGACGTCTTAGCCGGCCCGCTGCTGGCCCGCAGAGCTCAGGAGGCAGGCATCATCTACTCCATGGCCTATGGTGACCAACCGGCACTCATTGCGGAGATGGTCGATTGGGCTAGAACTGCCGGCTTCGAAGTTGTTTGTGCCGGCAAAGGTACCAAGCACCTGCCTGAGTACCACTACTCAACCCCCGACACGGTGTGGAACTACTATGGCTTCAGCGAGGAGCAGCTGGCCAGCGGCGACTTCAACCCGCAAATGTTCAACAGCTTCCTCGATGGTACCAAAAGTGCGCTGGAGATGGCAGCAGTGGCCAACGGGTGCGATCTGAGCCCTCCATCGAAAGGGCTCAGGTTTCCTCCCTGTGGTGTAATGGACTTGCCCACGGTTTTGAAGCCGGAGAGCGAGGGTGGCCAGCTCGAGAAGAACGGCACTGTCGAAGTGGTGTCGTGCATGGAAAAAGACGGCCGATGGGTGTTCAACGACCTGCGATGGGGTGTTTATGTGATCATAAAAGGTAGGCTCATTGCTGTTTCACGCTCAGCTTGCGCCATGCTGACAATCCCCTCAACAGCCCCGGGCGAGTACCAGCGCGAATGCTTCAAGCAATACGGCCTGAAGACTGACCCTTCCGGTTGGTATGCCGCCCAATATAAGCCTTATCATCTCATTGGCCTGGAGCTCGGCGTATCAGTTGCCACGATCATGGTCCGCGGCGAGCCGACGGGTCAGACAAAGACCTGGGCCGGCGACGTTGTTGCGACGGCCAAACGTGACCTCAAGGCAGGCGAGAAGCTTGATGGTGAGGGGGGTTTTACGGTGTACGGGAAGTTGATGACGGCTCAGGACTCCATGGCTATAGAAGGCATGCCCATCGGGCTGGCTCACGGTTTCGTGCTCAAGCGCGACATCAGAAAGGACCAGGGTCTTAGCTGGCAAGACGTAGAGTACAGCGAGAAAGCGCAGGCTGTGGCGGTAAGAAAGGAGATGGAGGCTATGTTCAAGATGGAATTTCAGGCCCGGAAAGCAAATGGGATGAACGGAGTGAAGAGGTAGGATGGGGTGAACGAAGCCTACTGAGCAGATGATGCGCGAATTGAGGAGTTGAGTAGCAATATCCGCAATCAGAGTCGGCACACAGTCAACCCAGTGTATGCTGCGAGTAGAAAGTGCAGAGCGTGATGTTTTAATGCGACGGATTCGCGCCAGGCAACTTAGGAATGAGGCTTTTACAACACTCCTGGGGAGCCAAAGCTCGCCTTCGCGAGTCATGTCTGTCCAGGTCTTTAATTCAACTGGCATTGAGAAGCATCATTTACCAAATCATTATGTGGAGTCAGCAACCCATGATACACGCCAGCGGTCAGAAAGCGAAAGCCTGCATGTCATTTGTCCATCACGCCATTGGCATCAGTGTTCTTTTGCCCTGAGAGACCAGCACGGAGGTGCCCGATAAGATCGACACGATCTCTACCCCGGAGCGCTTACCACAAGTGGAAGTTGCAAATGCCGAGACTAGATCTCTACTCGGAAGGTGGCAACCGGCCCGCAACGGAAGAGGCAGCTGTGACATGCCGGCATATGCAAGCATACTAGCTACGGGTCTGGAGCAGCGGACACTACCGATATCGCCAAGCATAAATACCGTCCCGAGGGGAACGTCAGGCTGGCAAACATAGTCTCTGCCCTGTTACGCATCATATCGACCGAAAGCATCGTCACCATGGTCCGAACCACTGTCCTGCTCGCCGTCGGCGCTTTTCTGCTACAGACTTCCCAGGCATGTCGGGCGACGGAGGAGTACAAGTTCGAGGCGGGTGAATCTCTTCACACCGAGGAGCTCGCTGACGAGCAGCTTGACGCCCTTCGCCTTCTGAAGACCTCGGATGAGGACGCGGGAGTTTGGGTCACCGAGAAGGAGAAGATTGAGAACTACATGCTGAAGCATGTTCACTTCATGGATGTCACCGAGACCCAGGTGAGAAAGCTTCATGAATGCCTTCCGAACATCCTCACTAACCAGGACCAAGGATCTGGAGGAGCTCGGAACCCTCCGTCGTCGCGCGTTGACCAAGCGCCAGACGGCCTACCCCGCTCCTAGCAGACAAGCCATCGCCAATCCCATTATCGGCAGACTTGTGCAGAGCAATGTGCAGAGCACCATTACCGGCCTTGCCAACATCTTCAATAGATACTACCGGGGCACCTACGCAGCGACCAGCGCGACGTACGTGTTGAACGCCGTTAGGTCGGCAGCTTCGTCCAACTCGGCCATCACGGTCAGGCAGTTCACCCACTCTTTCAACCAGCCCAGTGTCATTGCTACGATCCCGGGAACATCGACCGACAGAATTGTCGTCTGTGCCCACTACGACAGCATCAACTCTCAGAGTGTAACCGGCAGGGCCCCCGGCGCCGATGACAACGCCTCCGTGAGTGACTGCTTTGACGCTGTGACTTGACCATGCTGATTCTGGGAACCCAGGGCGTGGCGACCATTCTCGAGGCTCTCCGGGTTCTTGCTGCTGCCAAGTATGCGCCGGGCAACACCCTCGAGTTCCACTTCTACGGCGGTGAGGAGGGTGGTCTTCTCGGAGCCCGTGACGTCTTCAACAACTACGCTGCGAACAACGTCAACGTCCTCGCCGTCGTGAACCAAGACATGACCGGCTACTCGGACAACAATGTCATTGCCGTCTACCAGGACTTTGTGAGTGATGTCTTGCGACTTTCCAACTCCTGGTCACCCGTAAGATGCTAACACTTCGTCACCAGGTCGACGCCAGCCTGACGTCCTACATGCAGAGACTGGTGCCCGTCTACACCACGCTGCCCGTTGTCACCGACCGGTGCGGATACGGCTGTTCTGACCAGTGAGTTTCCTTCTCATTCTCACGCCACGCGCGATGCTGACAACTGCAAACAGCGCTGCTGCTCGGGCTGCCGGCTACCCTGCGGCCTACGTCTGCGCCGACACTATGACGAGCTCCAGCCCTTACATCCATACCACTTCCGACACTGCCCAGACCAGGTTCTACGCCCACGCGCTCCAGCACAGCAGGCTTACCGTTGGCTTCCTGGTCGAGGCGTCGTACTGGTAGAAGGTTTCAGGAGAGAGAAGGGAGAAGTGGGCGGCATGATGCTTTATGGCCATCAGAGTAGGCGTGAAAGGAGTATGCTGGCCACGGGGCACTGGTAGCCATGGACATACCGCACTAGCAACGTCATCTATTTTGCGCATGTCTGATCTATGCTCCCGGGTGAGGCAATCTGAGGCTGGAAATAGCCCGTCCGATGCTGAATGGTGAACAGGTGTAGCTTGCTGGGCGGCTAAGTATAGGCTCGCAAGAGGAGAACTTTGGGTTGAAAGTTGGACGCCGAAATGCATTATCTTGGAATTCATATGTGAAGTTAACCTTTCGCCTATAGGAACGCTGCCATGACGCCCACGCCTGATTTAGAGCCTGTCCGGCTGGTCTACCCGAGTTCCTGCGGCGCCACCCAACGCCGCCAACCCTCCCTTACATGAGCACACAATCCCGTTCTCGGTTCCCGCTGCTGCCTCCTACAACGCCCCCCGTCGGCAGGGGCCGGCCCCGTCCTTGACCCATCAGCGCCGGTCGCTGCCCAGCTGGGCCTTGACTCTGGACGCTCGCGTTGGTGGTCTGCTGAGATAGACTCTGTGTGCTCGCTGGGTGGCTAGGGTGGCCTGGTGGCGGCATGTACGGTGTCGAGCTTTGCGCCTGCTCATAGGTTGGCGGTGCATCCTCAGCGCTGTCGTCTGCCGGCCGCGTCACGGGCGCCCTCCGCTGCGGAACAACCGGCGGCACAAGCGGCCTCACCGGCTGTGCTGGCTGGGCTACTCCGCTCGGACGTCGTGCACCGGCCGGTGTTGCGGCCGTGCTAGACCCGCGCGGACTGACCAGGGACGAATTGCCTCCCCCACGTCCACGCGTACTGACTTGTGTGCCCCGGCCTCTACCTGCACCGGTACCGGGACCAGCGCCAGCGCCAGCGCCACCTGGCCCGGGTTGCCGGGCTTGTTGTTCAATGTATTGCTCACTCAGCACTCTCTCTCGTTGGCGGCGCGCCTGCTCCGAGCGGTGTCGCTCATCCTCTTCCTCCTGCAACTGCAGCGCGAGCGCCAGGTCATGATCCTCTTGTTCCGTGTCGCCACCGTCTGCGGCCGGTATATCTTCCCTGTGCTGTACACGATCCTGAGACTCTGCCCATCCTCCGCCCTGGCTACTTGTATTCCCGCTCGCAGCAGACGGACCGGGGGCGTCATACCACGCCGCCTCGGAGCCACCAGATTGGCCGCCGGACACGCTGTCCCGATGGCTCGTGGCACCGCCGACGACGCGAAAATCGCCAGACAGGAACTCGGCGTTTAGGCCGTTGATGTCTGTGAGCGATTCCCATACCACTTCAGCGTGGGTTGCGTAACCGGCATCTGTGACGAGACTGAGCAGCTGGAGAGTTTGTGGGTGGCGATAGAGCGTAGAGAAGTGGTCGTTCCGAAACAGAATGGCGACCATACCAGGCTTCATGGCCTTTGTGATGACCTCGAGACCCCAAGTGGTGAGTTGAGTGGCTGACGTCTCAAGGAAGGCCTTGATCGTGAAGATGTCCTGGTACAGTTGCTGCTCGTCTTCTGTCAGTCCATCTCCCTCGAGCTTTGTCTCGAGTTCCTCCTCGCGGAAGAGAATGTTCTGCGTGTCTTCGTAGGAGGCCGCCTGCCGGGAAAAAGATTCGCAGACCGGGTCGTCGCCCTCTGGCAGCCAACCATGGATGAGGGGGATCGAAAAGGCGGCATACAACGACATTTCCACCGTGTCCTCGAACGTGCCCGGCATCATGTCGCTGCGTTCGGTTGGGTGCAGATGTGTGAGCGAAGTACGCTTGAAGGCCTGAACTACCTTTGGATCGGGGACAAATCGCGGATTCACGTTCATGCCGGTGTGAAGACCCTTGAGGAACTCGTAGAGCTCGCCAACATCGGGTAACGAGCCATCCTCGTCGGTGCGCCGCGAGGACATAAGCTCGTCAAACACGGCGTCCAACAGAAGGCCCAGGCTGATCTGCTCCCTGGAGCGGAGGACCTGAACCAGTGCAGTGTCGGTCATCTCGGCGGGTGTTGTGAGTGTCAGCGCGTTGACGAGGGCCACCAGTGGGCATGGACCATTTTCGTTTTGCACGAGAATGGGCGATGTGCGTGGGTTTTTGGCGGCCGTGTGGTCATGCCAGTTTATGTTCTTAATTTGGTACGTCTCAGCTTTGCCATCTACAGGGCGAGGGGAATGACGTGGTGGGAGGGGCTCAGTCGGCCGTCGTGGAGGCAAAGCAGGGGCCTCTTCTTCGACATTTGGTGTTGCTGGTAGCTCGAGGGTCTTTTCTTTGAGTCCACCGTCCGCAGGCAAACCTGCGTCACGGTCGATTAGATTCCAGTCATCGATGGGAGCCTCACTGCCACCGGACTGGGTAATAACGGGCACCTTCCCTTTGCTTTGTGCCAACCCATCGTCCCAGACGTTCTGGTCCTCGGCAAGCGCCTTACTGGCTTCCGGGGAGACGGGGGGTGACCTCAAAGGCAGTTGGTCGGGCTCCTCGTCCCAGGCTGGAGACTCCGGGCCTGAGGATACGGAGATCAGCGCGGGAGAGGTCGAGATGTGCGGAACGGGCGGAGGATGGCCGGGCTCGCGCTGCCACGGATCGCCCTCAGCCGGCTGGCCCAGGTCGGCCGGGAACGGCGGGGGAGCAGGAGAAGGAGTAGCCGTAGCCGGCGGTACAGCTCGATAACTTTTGTCCGTTTCGTCCAGCGCAGGTTGCCAAGGGTTGGTACTCGCCTCGCCGAGGCTCATGTCGGCGAAAGCCTGCGAGGGCGGGGCTGGAGCGGGATACGACGGAGGGTCTCCATGGCCGGCCGCGGTGTTGGAGGTGCTGCTCTGCGAGAGATCTCGCCGCTTGAAAGGATTCGTCTCGGATCGGTTCGTCTCGGATCGGTTCGTCTCGGACCGCGAGGGAGATGTCGAGGGCTGGGCGCCAGCCGGAGGTGGTGGGCCTGGCACAAGGGAGTCAGGGACGTCGGGGTGGCCCGAAGGCTCGATGACTGATGGTATGCTTCGTGGCTCTGCTCCATCCCAGGCGTTGTCTTGGGGGGGTTCTGGCCGCGGGTCTGTGTGGCTGGCTCCTCCGGGGCGGAGAGAGTACGGAATTTCGTACGGCGGGCTTGCTTCTGAATGCTGGGTTTGATTGTCGGTCGAAGAGGACGCGGCATTGTCGGGAAGAGGCTTGCGGGTAACCATGATTGCGGCGTTGCTGCTGCTCGTGCCGAGTCAGTATATGTAGAGCTGGTGAAGATAGAGTCGGGCATGGGGATATCCGGGGCTGACGTTACCTAGCTTGGTCCGCGGTCGAGGGGACGTAGGTTCATGCGTGTGCGTCGGCGGGGAGTGGCAGAGGACGCGGCTCCCTTCAGAGACGAAGGATGAATCCTCAGCGGTCGTGGAAAACAAGACGGGGCGCCGCTTCAATGATGTACGCGGGCTCAATGAGGTGGCGGTGCCGACGGACGACGGACGGGCTGACGAAAGTGGGATCCAGAGGGCGGAGGCCAGGTCAGTGGATGTCTCCGGGTAGAGATCCGGCTGGGGAAGTGGTCACCGTCCGCCCGCGATAAGTACAAAACCCACCTAAGGTACCTTACCTTAGGTACCCTGGCGCAGGAGGTACCGAATGAGGGGCACCCAATGCTAGGCAGCAGGATTCAGCGAGCGGTTCACGAAGGCGCGGCACGAGTGGCGTGGAATTCGCGTCTCCGCTCAGCTCGGGAACTTCCTTCTCTCGTACTGCCAAGGCCGTGATGCCCGGTTGAATGGGGAACTGTCATGGCGAAGATATCCAGCTCGATGGCGTCCTGAAGAAGTCGTGGAGAAACGGTACCTTCCTGTCGATGTACCTACCTCCCCAAGCGCGCGATGACCTCCCACCCACCCCACACAAGCATCAGCCACACATGACGTATCAACAATAACGGACGTTTGGTGGATTGTACATGTAGGGACTCCCACGTGACGAATCAATGAGCATCCCACATCTTGTTCGAAGGGCAGTCCACGGATCAGGACTACGCGAGTAGATCGCGAAAGTCCGACGTGACGATGCAATTGGGTCAGCCTCCTCCAGGATATCGAGCGGCGATGCTGCCGTGCGACGTAGCACAAGTCGAGGTTGAGGCGGCCCACTCGTGGCGCCTGCCTGTCTCTGGCACTGACCACCTCATGTCAGGCGTCATGGTTTTGGTGAGATCAAATTGTTGATTCCACGGCCGTCCCTGGTCTCGGAATAGCTGCCAACCCTCTCATCACCTCAACCCCGACTCGCCCCGGCGGAAAGAGAATCGCATCGAATTGCTCCCCATCCACTAACCAACCACCCTACCCCATCATGGTCCTCATCCAGGATTGGCTGCCCCCAACGAGGGAGAACTGGGAGTTCGTTCTGCCCATCTGGCAGATCTCGTATCCCATTGTGAGCCGCACCGAAAGCGATTGGCCTGGCCATCCCAGTTTCAGCTAACCCGTGCTGCAGCTCGGGTCCTTGCAGTATCTCATTTCGTGGTACGGCATGGGCAAAACGTCGGTTCGGAGTCGTATCAACATACCCGGCCGCGTCGCCTGGATCCTGATGGAGATCCCGGGCGTCTCAGTGCTGCTCTACGTGATGAAGACGCTGCCTGGGCTCGCCGGGGTCACGGACCTGCCGTGGCAGAACAAGGTCCTCGCCG
The DNA here is from genome assembly GCA_002851715.1 of Verticillium klebahnii. Classification (NCBI taxonomy): domain Eukaryota; kingdom Fungi; phylum Ascomycota; class Sordariomycetes; order Glomerellales; family Plectosphaerellaceae; genus Verticillium; species Verticillium klebahnii. The sequence continues at coordinate 239,110 of NMXL01000015.1, read as the reverse complement.
GGCTCTTCGTGCGTTCCATGACATCCTGACACCCCTTCGTCGGCCACTGACGGCCAAGCAGACCATCCATTATTCCTATCGCGCCGTCATCTTCCCCGTAGTACAGCCATCCATGTCCCCGATTCACCCGCTCGTCGCCCTCCTCGCCACTTGCTTCCAGCTCATCAACGGCACCTGCATCGGCGCCTACCTAGCCGCGTACGGCCCGACCACCGAAGGGCAGTGGGCGGCTGCCCTCTGGCCCTTTGGCATCGCGCAGTTCGTCCTTGGCATCGCCATCTTCTACATTGGGCTCATTGGAAACTACTTCCACGACGAGGAGCTTCGCGAAATCCGCCGCGTCGAGCAGCGTCGCCAAGAACGCATTGCCAGGGAGCAAAAGCAGAACGGTGACGCCAGGCCTACAGTCGACAAGCACTACCGCGTGCCCAACACGATGCTGTTCAGGTACATGCTGTACCCTCATTACCTCTGCGAATGGATCGAATGGTTCGGCTTCTGGATGGCCTCCGGCTGGTCTGTCCCCGCCCGTGCCTTCCTCATCAACGAGATAGCCGCCATGTTTCCGCGGGCCGTCAAGGGTCGGAAATGGTATGGGGAACAGTTCGGAGAGGACAAGATCCGCAACAAGTGGGCAGTCATTCCCGGCATCTACTAAGGCTGGCGACTCACGACGTGTCCAATATGTAGGCCAGATTTAATCAAGAAGACCGACAGCCAGGTCTGGCTGTTCATACCATCCGCGGATCATCACGCGAGGCCCGTCGTGTTGTGACTTGTATGTGTTTTCCCATTTTGCTGATCATGCTTATAGCTACCAAAATTCCCATGTCGATATTCAAAGTCGCGGACATGGTCCACCCCGAACGCCCACCCTATACGCCTTGCTCAACCAAAAAGCGACAGCCGACCATAAAGGAATGCGTCTAGTTTGTACGGGAGACCTTGCCGCCGAGAGCACTGGTGCAACCCACCTGGGTAGGCTGCTTGATGCTCCGTGCACTGAAGTTCCACAGACCGTTCGCACCAGCCGTCATGACGACGCCGCTAGTCTGGCCGTTCTTGTTCGTGTAGCTTAGCTTCATGGCCACCTTGGGGTCGGTGCTGTTGGATTTGCAGGCCACGGTGAGGGTGCCGCCGCCGGAGGATCCCCAGGTGAACGTCGGCATCGTGACGACGTCGTTGAAAGTGGCCGCTGCGGGTGGGGTCGTCGTGCCACCACCAGTGGTGCCGCCGCCGCCAGTGGTGCCGCCGCCAGTGGTGCCGCCGCCGCCAGTCGCAGGAGGCTCCTCTTTAGCGGGCGGGCACTTGGTCGGGTCAGAGACGGTGACGCCCGACTGGGGGAACGGGCTCAAGGGGCCCCAGAGGTTCTTGTTCTCATCGTAGCCGAGGCCCTTGGTGAGAGTGGGGAAGCTACGGAAGTCATTGGGAAAGGGAGCGAGGCCTGGAGTCGTCGCCTCGGGCTGGATCCACTCAGACACGGGCATGACATACTGGCCGGCCATGATGCCGTTCTTAGTCTTGCGCGTGCCCGTGCCTGCGACGATGCGGTACTCGCGGGTGTACTCCTGGGTCTGCGTCGCCTTGACACGGTACTCGAACTTGTTGCGGGCCGAGCCAGCAATCATGCTCGTCGCGGCAACCTCGCGATCTGTGATCTTGCCGGTGCAGGGATCAACGTCCATGGCGTAGACCTTGATGGGGTTCACGTTGGCTGAGCCGTCAGAAGTGACACCGATGAACTATTGTTGCGAGGTCAGTAGTGACACCTCTCGGAGAGTAAGGCGCGAGATCACTTACCCTTATTTGAGCTGTCTCCTGGTCGTCATTGTTGGAAAAGACGCCGATGATGGCATCCTCCATTCGTATGTAAGTCGGTACCCCTGTAGTTGTGATTTGCACGTTGCTGACAACCATGTTGTAGACGATGATCTCGCCGTCGACCTGGATGCCACTGTATTCAACATAGTCGCCCGGGACGATGGGCGCCATCACAAGAGGGTCAGGGGCGGGACTGAATCAATCATGTCAGCGTTGGGCCTCCTGGCAGCTCACCGAGCGAATTACTTACAAATTACCCTGCTTTCTGCCGCCAGTAAGGGTGGGCCGGTTGGATTGGGGGCACAGAGGGTCATCGGCCTTCCTGGGCACGCACATGGGGAAGCCGGAGAAGGAGGTGATGCTGGGGTTGGCATCGTCGGCGGTGAAGAAGGGCTGGCTGGTGTAGCCAGCCGAGTAGACGGCATTCGGGTCGTTGATGCGGATAGTCGGCCCACCCTTGATTTTGATGCGCCCGTCAAAGCCAACCGTGTCAACATAGCCGGTGGCGCCGGCAAGCAGGTACTGCGCGATAGAAATCTGCGCGGCAATCGGCGTGCCGCCGACAATGTTGCCGACGACCTCGACTTCATACTCGTCAAAGGCAGCGCTACCGCCGGCGAAGTCCTTGAAGCCAACCCAGGCAGCCGGGAACTGGATTTGAAGGTTCTTGGGCACCGTGACGCTGTGGCCACTGACGCGGATGGTACCGCCCGAGTTGAAGTCAGTGGACGAAGCCGTTGCACTGGTGGCCTGCGTCAGTATACGTAGTGTTCGAGGAGGCGGCGCCCGTCTCTGTGTGAAATTTCATGCACGTGGAAGGATGACCTACCCCTCGAAAGCACCGTTGTAGGTGAAGGGAACATCCTGGGCATTGACTCCCAGGACGTCAAAGACTATGCCTGCAACGGCAAGGAGAAGCGGCCTGGTCGAAAGCATGGCGATCTGCGATGATGTGCCCAGTGACGTTTTAAGATGGTTCAAGCCTAGGATGGGATGTGGGAGAGAAGGCAATAGGTAATGGTGGTTTGGTGCGGACAACCTCTCCCCAAATCTGGGGATGCGTGGCCTCTATATGAAGATATCTCTGAAGGTCCAGAAACGCCTGAAGTCGAGCTCATCGCCAGCTTTCATCCGGATGCGATCCAAGTCGGTCTCTGATGGCTCTAGACACCCCATGTCCATGGCAAACAACGATACCGGAGTGTAATGGAGGTCATCCATGAGATCTAGACCAGGCTCGCAACCGAGCCGTCGCCGCAGGGGTCCAACGGCCCAGTCCAGTCCAGAATCAGAGCACGGCTGAACTGGACGCATGGCGATCAGTCGAATCAGGGCTAGCGGTCAGGGCAAGCATTGGCGAGGGTCATCGACTCGCATGTTCCACGAGGCAAGGCGTCGATAGCCATGTGCCAGCATCGACGGGATCCAGCTTGGCCTTCCACCGCCGGTGGCGGCGGCTCTAAACGGGGTTTCCGACGAGATGTGAACCAGCTTAGGCCCAAGAGAAACACCTCGAGTCGCCAGCCGAAAAGAGACAGGCCGTTCCATTCACGGTCTCTCGAACAGGCAGCCATCCTCAATTCTGAAAGGGCCTTACGGATGGGACCCTTGGGCTGAAAGTCCTAATGCGGTTAGCCGGGAGGCTACGGGCAATATGGTTCGGTAGTGAGGGGCTCGATTCGCGAATCCGGCCCCATGGGACTCGGCGATTTTGTCACCACTTGGCGATCCGGTTCCGAACCTGGGGGGGGGGCCGCTGCATCCACCACAACCTTCCAGCAGCTCACGAGCCTGGGCCTTGTGGTTGTTGATCCACCGAAAGTGCAGAAGGCAGCTAGGTCTGTGGAAACAACAGCTCACACGATATCACGCGCACATTTACAGACCCGCACACATCCTCATGTTTGCTCCATACTGTTTTGAGAAATCGTAGGCGAGCTGAGTCCCAGCGTATTGTCATGTACGCAGAGCGTGCAGACCATCTGGCGTTCGTTAGCGGCCGGTTGCTATCAATCCGACGTGCCGGGGCGCGCAGGAGACGAAGCTGGTGGTGGGATCGGCGTCCTCCGAACAAACAGAACAGATCACAGCCAGAGTCCGGATGTTTGCCTCCTGGTCTTCTCTGTATCACCATCGGGCCATCATAGATGACAGCTCAACAATAACAGGCCCCAGAAGCGGCGTGATGACACGATGAGTTGGCGATACTTCTGCAAGCTGCATCAATTATTGAAGTTGGCGTCAATCCAGCAGCTGCCAGAACGACTTGATTACGCGCCAATGGGACTCGTTAGGTGTGGTGCCAAGGTGACACCTCATCGGTGGGATCACCGGGGATGCATCTTCGCACAGCTCGTGGGTCTGCTTTCGCCCGCTATCCGCTGCCTGCGTCCAGCTGGAGGGCTCAAGCGACAGTAATACAGATCACGGCACCAGCGATTGGGTAGCATCCCGAGAGTCGAGAGTCCCGCCCTCAAGGCGCGCCAGGCTAGCGAGCGGGAGAGGTACAGGGGCAGGGGCAGGGGCAGGTCGGACACGATGACCAGGCTGTTGGGTGTTGTGTTGTGGTATTGAAGCGCTCACCAGCAACGCGCGCCGCCAACTCGGTGACCCCCCGCCTCTTGGAGCCTCTTCCTACGGCTCTAAAACTCGAGTCTAGACCAAGCCTTTGCTGACTGCCCCTAAAAGGCCAATGGCGACTCAGGCGTGTTCCCTATTCCGGCGCCTCCTCCCAAGCTTTGCGCTATCGAAACCGTGCATGGCTCGGTTCTTGGGCTGAACGACGCGACACTAGACCCTTTCTTTGTGCGCCGACCGCATCTAGACGTAGCCTGAGAGTCCATCAGGTGCAAACTCCCTGAAATAGGGTCGGACACAGTCGTGAGTAATCCAGTCGTTGAGTCCGCATCCTGGTTGCCGCCCGAGTCGTTGCCCCAGGTTCTTGGGCTCCTCGCTACACGTGCCGAAGCTAGGCTGTCTTGGTCGGGGCTCGAACAAAGAGATTCTCTTCCCAGTTACCCGGTCGCCTGGGTCCAGAATCGTGCCGAACGTCTTACGGTTGAGGCCGTCGGATCCCGACAGCACGAACCGCCATTCAATTCGCAACATGGGAGTTTAGTCTTCAGCCGTAATCCCACGTTGGCCTTTGTTCCGTACAGCCTTCCTACCGGCCTCTCTGCTCATCTGCCACCATGCGACTGTCATGTAGTCGAATGCTGATGGCCCTGTTGAGTCTAGTCCCCAGCACCCCCACCCGCTGGACCTCCATCTCGCATACCCGGTCTGGCCTACGGTACCGACATATCGGGACGTCGTCTCGGATGTGGGTTGCTAGCTTGTCATGTCTCAGTTGTGCCTCGACTCTCGCACGATGAGGAGCTGGCCTAGACTGATCTCTCGCGCCGGAGCTCTTTCACCGCCTCAGAGAGCTTGTAAGTGGGCTGTCAAGCGAGCTGAGAATACCAAAGTTCACATCCCTCATCCGTGGATGAGTCTAGGCTTCAAGAGAGCCCACGATGGGTAGAGTCTATCGGATGGTGGAAGACATGGGCGAGATACGGGCTCCTCCGTGGCTTGCTCCCCGTGGCCGACTCCTCGTGGCCTGACGACGTGGGTAGGATCATGGGGTCTTCAAATACCCTCCAGCATCCAACGTTTGTCAACTCAGAAATCTGCTCAAAAGGCCTCTCATCTTAGCCCCAAGCCCCTAGCAGCCACATCTGGCCCTTCCTCTCATCTTCCACTGTTCACTTGTCCGAACCAACAACCTCCAGACCCCATCTCAGCCTCGTGGCTTGAAGGTGCCGTTCGAAAACGGCATCCCTTCCCTTCCTCCCACATTCTGCACAATGGTTCGACTTTCACTCGGCCAGGCCCTTGTGGCCTTCCTGTCTTTGGCCTCCGAGTCCGTGGCCAAGGACTGGCTCAGTCCCGAATATAAATGGCTCTATGAGTTCCCCCTCCCTATCCCTCCTGTTAAGCAGGAGAAGTGGTATGAGGCTATGCCTGCTGCCCTTTGATTAATGTATCATGCTGACATCTGCTCAGGCCCAATCAACCCATTACCAACCCTGTCACCAAGCAGAAGGTGAAGTATTACGAAATCGAGATCAAGGAGTTTCAGCACCAGGTGTACCCCAACAAGAAACCTACCAAGCTAGTAGGTTACGACGGCATCTCACCCGGACCTACCTTTCTTGAAGAGCGTGATGGCGAGTCGGTCGTTCGCTTCATCAACCACGCCAAGATGGCCAACTCGGTTCATCTCCACGGATCTTACTCGGTATGTCATGAGTGTCCGGTACACAGTTGCCATGATGAAGTATTGTGCTGACGAACGACCAGCGCACCCCTTTTGACGGCTGGGCGGAGGATACCACTGAACCGGGAGAGTACAAGGATTACTACTACCCGAACTGCCAGAACGGCCGCACCATGTGGTATCACGACCATGCCATCGACCACACTGCCGAGAACGCCTACTTCGGCCAGGCTGGTGCTTATCTAGTCCACGACACCAAGGAGGACTCCCTCGGCCTGCCGAGCGGATATGGCAAATATGACATCCCCATGATTTTATCAGCAAAGGTATGCGTACTGCGTTGTTAAGGCTGTTTGGCCCGTCAACTGACTCAGCCAGCAATACAACTCGGACGGCAGCCTGTTCTCTCCCGCGGGGGAGGACGACAGCCTCTTCGGCGACGTCATCCACGTCAATGGCCAGCCGTGGCCCTACTTCAAGGTTGAGCCGCGCAAGTACCGCTTCCGGTTCCTCAACGCGGCCATCTCGCGCACCTTCTTCCTCTACTTCGAGGCCAGCAAGAAGCCGGGAACCAAGCTTGACTTCCAGGTCATCGCCTCAGACACGGGCCTGCTGACGGGACCCCAAAATGCCAAAGACCTGTACATCTCCATGGCTGAGCGGTACGAGGTTGTCTTTGACTTTACCAACTTCAAGGGACAGAACGTCACGCTTCGCAACACCAAGGACTTTGCGCCCGACAAGGACTTCCTCCACACCGACAAGGTCATGCGCTTTGTCGTGGCGGGTGACGGTCCCGCCGACTCGTCCAACGTGCCGTCGACGCTCCGCGACGTCGACTTCCCCAAGCACAAGGAGGGCGTCGACCACCACTTCCTCTTCCACCGCCAGGGCAGCGACTGGCGTATCAACGGCGTCACCTTTGCCGACGTCAAGAACCGCGTGCTCGCCAAGCCCAAGCGTGGCCTCGTCGAGGTCTGGGAGCTCGAGAACTCGTCTGGCGGCTGGAGCCACCCAATCCACATCCACCTCGTCGACTTCCGCGTCATCAAGCGCACGGGCGGCAAGCGCCAGAAGGTCTTCAACTACGAGGCCGAGGGCCTCAAGGACGTCGTCTGGCTCGGGCCCGGCGAGACGGTGACGGTCGAGGCGCACTACGCCCCCTGGCCCGGGGTCTACATGTTCCACTGCCACAACCTCATCCACGAGGACCACGAGATGATGGCCGCCTTCAACGTCAGCGTGCTCGAGGATCTGGGGTATCCCGAGACGGCCTTTGCGGACCCGATGGAGGCCGACTACCGCGCCAGGAAAGAGGTCGGCGGCGGCTCGTCCTACGACTCGGTCAAGGCCCGCATCGAGGAGCTGGCCAAGCTCGAGCCCTACAACCACCACGGCGAGGTTGACGGCTGGCTCTCGTCGTACTGGGCCACGAAGGGCAACGCCGCGGCCACCGTGAACACGGCCAAGCCTACGACGACCAAGAAGGCCACGACCACGGCCAAGCCTACAACGACTAAGAAGGCCACGACCAAAGCCACCCAGACCAAGAAGGCCCGGGACCTGCGCTTCCATCCACGCGACCTGCCCAAGCCTACTGACGTCCCTGAGGCGTGAGCGGCGCTAACCGCGGTGCCATGCAATCTGATTCGACAAGCGCGATGGCTCGGCGTTGAGGGTGATATCGGATACCCTGGCTGAAGATTGTTGTATTGCTGGGTGAGGGTTCTTGATCGTTTCTCTCACATGTCAAAGGCCTTCGTGCCCATCGCAATGCTTCCGGAAGCTCTACGGGAGTGGAGTCTGGCGTTTAGGTATCACTTAGGCTTGATTTGCGTAACATGTTCGTGTTCTTAATGGCGCAGTGACAAGTCATCATCCGAATGTGATAGATGGTGACCAAGTAGTTTGTTGATCTCACACCCGGACCTGTCTTGTGCCCAACCTCAATACCCAGGCCTCCCAGGACAGCCAGCCTAAATATCTCAATGCACCGACACTGAGAAAGCACGGCACGGCACGACACGACAGTAGGAGCACCAGATACAATCATGAGAAAAGTTCATTAACCCCAATCCGGGTCTAACGTCTAAATGCACTGCACCGCGCAGTTGGCCGCAAGTTCGAGTTATGCATCCCGCCCCCAAAAACGCCAAAGGTATCTCGCACGAGCCAGCATTTTACAGTCTCCCAGCGTCGCATGTGCGCTGCCTCCCTCACCCTAATACACTACATTCCGCCCCCCTTCTTCTCTTCGTGGTTTATCAAGCCCAGGATTTGAAGCTAGTTGGATGTCTCCTTCTTCGCCAGTACGGTGCCAGCGCTGAGCTCCTGCAGGCTGCCGCCGGCGCGGACAGAGTTGGGCGCGTGCTTCTCCTCCGATGTGACGGTGTTATGGAGACCCTTGAGAACCTCTTCGCGGGTGATGCTCAGCTTGTCGTTGGACAGGCCCATGGACTTGAGGAAGTGCACCGACTCGGCCCACTCGTGCTTCTTGCGAGCATCAGACCACTTGAGCTCATCGGCCATGACGTCGATGACCTTGGGGAGGGCGCCGAGAGCGGCGTTGACGTCAAGGAAGGCGAGGCGGGTGCGGCGTGCAAGGATGTCCGAGGCAGTCTGCGCGGCTTCCTGGCGGATGCCGTAGCGGATCTCACCATCGATGAAGGGGTAGGCAGAGGCGAGGCGGTTGGCGGGGCGTGCGGATCCGGAAGCGCCGAATTCGGCGGCGGCGACGTCCCAGGCGCGGTCGCCGTAGTTGGTAGCGAGATGGTGAGCGACGTCGGCATCGAAACCGTACGTCTCGGACAGTTGAGCGTGAAGCTTGTTCGAGAAACCGTGAGCACCAGCGAGACGGATCTGGCGGGTCGAGCAGGTACCGGTGGTGGCCCACTTGAACTGGCCCTCGCCGGCTCCGCTAATATCGGGCATGGAAATGGTCTTGGGGGAGAGCTTGAAAGTGTCGATGGCCTCGTCAACGGCGTCCTCGGCCATCTGGCGGTAGGTGGTCCACTTGCCACCAGCGCAGGTGAGGAGACCCGAGTCGGAAATGGTGACGAGGTGGCTGCGGACGAGCGATTCGGTGTTCTTGGCATTGGGGTCCTTGACAAGAGGGCGGATGCCTGTGGCGATCAGTTAGCTTCAAGCGCCCTGCTGTCTCTCATTTTGTCAACCCCCCCGTTTGCCGGGTGAGAATCCCGGGTGTGAATGAGAACCATGTGGGGTAGCACGTGATTGATTTACTTACCAGACCAGGTAGCGAGGATGTCGGAGCGGGTGAGGTTGGTCTCGGGGGACAGCAGCTTGCTGACCTCCTTCAGGATGAAATCGACCTCATCCTGCTGAGCGACGGGCTCGCGTTCGACGGGACAGGGGTTGTCGGTGGTGCCGGCAACCGTGACGCCCTGCCAGGGGAGCACAAACACAACACGACCGTCAGAAGTAGCGGCGTCGAGGATACCCATGCCCTGGGGGCTCAGGTGAGAGGGCAGCATGATGTGAGCGCCGGAGCTGGGCGCGACGAGGGCCTTGCGGGAGGGGTCGTCCATGCGCTCGATGGCGTCGGTGAAGGGACCGGTAGCGTTGATGACGCCCTTGGCGCGGACGGTGAACTCGCGGCTTCCCTCGGCGTCGTGGTTGACGGAGGAGATGACGTCGCGGACACGGGCGCCCCGAATCTTGCCCTGGGCATCCTTCTCGAGCTCGGTGACCTCGGCGTGGTTGACCATGGTGACACCGTACATGGCGGCGGTCATGGCGATGGAGACGTTCATGCGGGAGTCGTTGTGCTGGCCGTCATAGTAGACGAGGGCGCCCTTGAGGGTGTCCTTCTTCAGCAGAGGGAATGCCTCGAGCGCCTTGCTCTTGGACATGTAGTAGGAGCTCTCCAGGCCCTGCGAGCCGGCGAGGAGATCGTAGGCCTTGGTACCGGCCCAGAAGTACGGCGCCTGCCACCACCTCTGCAGGGGCAGCAGGATGGGCAGGGAGAGGGAGAGATGGGGCGCAATCTCGAGGAAGGTCTTGCGCTCACGCAGGGCCTCCATCACGAGCTGCAGCTGAGGGTAGTCGAGATTCCAGAAGGCCTTCTCAAGGTAGCGCACACCGCCGTGGACGAGCTTGGTGCTCTTGCTGCTGGTGCCACTGCTGAAGTCATCGCGCTCGACGAGGGCGACCTTGAGTCCGCGGGTCGCGGCGTCGAGGGCGATGCCCGTGCCGGTCGCGCCGCCGCCAATGATGAGCAGGTCGTACTCTTCCGAGTCCGAGTTGTGACGGCGGAGGTCGGCGAGCTGGTCGGCGCGGGTCTTGATGGAGGGGAACTTGGGAGGAATGATGGCGCCCTTGGCGTCCCTCTTCAGCTCGACCACAGGCGTGTCGAAGTTGTGCTTGTGAGTGAGGCTCGAGTAGGCGATGGCACCGCCGGTCGTGGCAACAGCAGCGACGGCCGCAACGCCGAGCGGCTTCCTCAGACTCGCGAACCGCGACATGATCGAGGCGAGTCGAGACGGGGCGAGGCGCAGAGGACGGGTCAGGAGCGGTGGTTGCTGGCGTTCGTACGACGACAGCAAGGTCAGGAGGCGAGAGTCTTTGCGTGTCCGGGTCGGAGTCTCAGGGCAGGAAACTGGACCTCAGAAGGATCCGTGTCGTGGGAGGGAATGGGAGGGGGAAGGATGCAGAAAAGAGAAGTGTCGTGTAGATGTAGGAAGGGGAAAGGCTGCGTCGATCGGCAGACGCGAAGAGTCAGATCTCAGAAACGGGTGAAGCCGCGGCCGAGATGAGCGTCCATTCGTGGGATTCTGATGACTGATGAGACGCGCTCGGAGATGGTGGATGGGTGATGATGAGAGTGAACACGGCCAAGGACGCGGCGGCAGCAAAAATTCCTCCGTCAAGAAGGAAAAAGGTTCGAGCTCGTTCCCCCACGTGCGTGGGAGCTCTGGCCGATTGCTCGCTGTCTGATGAGGCGGGACCGGTCGACCCAGGCCACCCCCCCCCCAGGCGGCGCTGCGGGTTGCCAGAATTGTCAGATCAGACCAGACAGACCCCTTCTTCTGACATCATGTCGTGGGTCACGAAGCGCGGGGGGCGTCGGGGGCTCGGCGCCTCCCTGTTGAGAGCTAGGAGAGCTACATCGAAACAGGTGTGAAGCTCCATCTCCAAGCTGGAGACTTTGGAGTTCAGCTGCCAAATCCCCACGTCACAGTCGAGAGGCTCAATGACCGGAATTGGGGGAAGCTGCATCTCGGTCGCGCTTGCCCGATATTCTCGGGATCTAGTCGGTATTAAGAGACCGAGAAGGTGTCTCGGTGCCCCTCGGGCTTCTCACTCGCCTCCGCTGTACGTGCCCGTCACCAGCCACCCATCAGGTTGCCGCTAGCCCCATTTTGGGCACGTTTAATCCGCACCGTCCGAAACTCCCGGCTCCCCCGTTTGCAGGTCACGACAGGCATCAGCTTGTAAGCATCAGCAGACTCCGACAAGCATCGCCGCCAAGCACCGAGAGAAAGCTGTGGGCATCGTGACCTGGAAGCACGCAAGCGTCGTTATCGAGCGGTCCCACAACGGAGCCCACATCCAAAGAGTCCACCTCGTCGCTCCGCCGCCCATTCCATTGACGCCGAGCCATGCCCGGGTCAGTCTCCTTATCGCCTTTTTTGCTCGAGAGGAAGAAAAGTCTGCTGCCCCGTTTTCCACGCTGATGGAGCGCTGGATGACGAGCTGCAATTCTTCCTCTGGGACCCTTGGTCTCTTGGTCCCTTGGTCTCCGAGCCCCTCTATCTCTCTGCGGCATCGTGGAAAACGATATATGAATGCCCCTGATCCGCCTCGTGATTTCCTGTTCTGGCCTCTCTAGACCTCTCGCGAGGTCTCAAACCGCCCGTCTGGAAACTACAGCACCGAAACTCGTGTCACGATCACGTGTCCGCTCCGACGGGCTGCTCCGGGACTCTGCCCGGTGCGGAAGCCAGGACAAGGGCAACTTGGTCTGAAGCTGTTCCTGTTTTTGGCTGCCGCTTGACTCGGACAGCCAGCCAGCCAGGTCCCGACGTCGAACGAATTCGACGCCCTGCCTTGACTTGGCCTTCCCTGTCGGGCCCACGGGCCAGCTGTCCGCCCTACTTATTTCTCTGGCTCTGGAGATCATCACTCTAGAGTTACAGTTGGGCAGGGCGCTGGGGGGGGGGGGGGGGGGGGGGGGGGGGGGGGGGGGGGGGGGGGGGGGTCTTGGGCAGTTTGACTGACCTGACTGCCTGTCAGGCCCCTCGCTAAAAGACGCCCTGACAGGCCTGGCTGGCCCAGCCCAGGCCGCAAAGCCCCCTCGGTGGCCCAGGTGGCTGCGTTGGCGGCCTCTGACTGGTGGAATCTTCTCAAGGCATTAACCCGCCTCACTTTCCACCACCACAATGCTGCCCAATGTCGATGCGCCATGCCAGCGAGGCGGAACAATTTAAGGTTGTCATGGGAGCTGGATATCGCTTCATATTCAAGAGTGTCCGCTATTTAAAAACAAGGGATTACCCCCTCTTCATCCCTCTCCCGTGAGATGCTCCTGTTGCGCGGGGATCCCTTTGACGACGCGGAAAAGAAACCAAAGTTGCACCCTCAAACTCCTTTGCCACACCTCGCAACCTCGTCACCTGACATTCGGGTAACAGTATACTTCTGGGGTTTTCTTTTGTGTTTTACTGGTTTCCGCTCTCTCAGTTCGCTCGAAGTCGAGCAAAGCTGCTTCGACGTTTTCGTCGGCTTCTCCTCTGCTGTCGCCCCTCAAGTCCGACATTGGTCTGCCTACACTTGCGACTCAAACGACTTGTAGGTGTTGGACCACACGCTACGCTTGGGCTTGAAGAAGCGCTGCAGGCCCATGTACGGGGTGTTGATGGGGCTCTCGCCTGTGTAGATGAAGACGTCGTACAGGAAACCACCAAAGGCGCAGCCGAAGAAGGGAGCAACCATGGGGATCTACTAACAGTCAGCTTGAATTCGACCAGGGGGACGACAAACACTCGACGACATCCTGCGATGCACCCGCCGGCAGAGACTTACCCAGAAGTAGTAGTTGCCTGCAGACCAGACCTCGTGGCCGTAGCCGACGATGTACGACACAAGACGAGGACCGAAGTCACGAGCCAGGTTAATGGCATAGCCCGTCTGCCAGCCGAAGCACGCACCAATTCCGAAAATGACGAAGAACATGGCTAGGGGGAAGAAGGGTCCGGCCGCCATGCTATCCTTGTCGATCAGGGCGTATACCATGAACTGGAGGATAGCACTCGACAAGAATTCGGACCACCATTGCGCCGTCGTGTCCATGAAGTCGGCGGGGTATGTGCAAAAGATACCAGCGGTCGAGGTCTCGAGGCCGACGGTGCGGATACCGCTACCGCCCTCAAACTCGTCGATGGCGAAGCGGTAGTTGCCGTAAACGATAAAGGCACCGGCCATGGCACCAAGGATTTGGGCCAGCGCGTAGACGGGGAACTTGCGCCATGGGTGGCCACGGTAGATGCAGTTGGAAAGTGTGACGGCAGGGTTGAGGTGGCCGCCAGTCTTGCCAGCGGCGTAGATGCCGAGCATGACACCCAATCTGAGCGAGGTCAGTCAATACAAATGTTTCTAATGTCTCGTGTCCTTGGACATGAATGTGGAAAGACTCACCCCCATCCCCAAGAGATACTCTGGTAGTCGCCCTTGGTTCCATTGGAAAGAGTAACCTGGGCCACGACACCATCGCCGAACAAGATTAGGACCATGGTGCCGAAGAACTCGGAGAAAAACTCCTGGCCGTATTCGCGGACCTTGCTCCACCACAGCTCGGTCTTGTGCTCCTCATGGCTCACGGAGGGCTCAGAGCTCGGCCCGGCGTGCTCGGTGTGAGCGTCGGCACCCATTTCAAGTTTTTGGGGGACGGTAGACTTGTCGATCGACGACTCGGACTGGGAATCTTGCGTCACGACAAGGGACATTAGTTCGGATGTCTCGTGGTGGAGTGTCTGAGGAGGGTCAAGACAGCAACGACAGAGTCGACGCGGGGTAAGGGAGGAAAGGAGGGGAGGAGGTGAGGTAGAGAGAAGGAAGGACGAGTGGCAAGGGGCTCTCTCCAAACGTTCAACTCCATGGGGACGAGGCACTCTTATGTCCTGTCAAAGGAGATCCCCCCACGGGGCGGGGGCGTTTGCCCAATCCGTCGGGTTGGATACCACGGACGGGGACACCGGGGAGGGGCCTTGGTGTGGGAATGAGGGGACTTGGGGGAAAGGCGAATCCGCTTACCCATCTGGCGATGCTTCTCTTTCTTCTCGGTGGATCTTGGGAAGGGCAAGCGCATGTCCCCAGATGCTGGTCGGCGGCTGGGGAGCTGGAAGCTGGGGGGCCTGTCGGGGGCGAGACTTGGGGATGGGGTGGGCAGCGTGAACGGCGTCCGAGGCTCGACGGCGCGAACGGTTCGTACGAGCACGAGGAAGACACGAGGCAAGGGGGCGGGCGGGGGATGGGAAGCGGCGCTTCGAGACCGAAAGAACCAGAGTGTCGGTGTTGAGATAGCGAGCAAGTGGTACGATGGTCAAGGGTGCGGGGAGCTCGTGAAGGGCAGCGTAGTGGAAGGATAGCGAGATGATAGCGAGAATGTTAGTTGTGAGAGGGGAAAGAACGAAAGATTGCTGTTAGGAGGCCCCGGCGGTTGAAGAAGATGGTTGAGCGGAGCCCTGCAAGTTCGGGGCCTACACCGAGACGATCGGAGTGACGATGACGGGCGGAGGCCGAGGCGAAGGATCCTTCGAGCATGCGTGCGCTCCAACGAGACCAAAGGCTGGGCGGCCCTCTCCACCCCGTGCCCTCCGAGGTCCAGCAGCAGGAAACCCCCCGAGAGCGAACCTCCACTGTCTAAGTTTTTGCTTGACACGGCGCAGCACGAGTCAAATGGGCAAAGAGCCGCGGGCGGGAGAGGAAAGAGAAGGCGGCGGCATGCCCAGGCCGCGGTCCCCGTACAGTAGCACGAACGCCAACGAACAAGCCGTGCTGCGGCAGCGTGGACATCATCAGATGGTGGCACTGCTCCGAACGCCCTGCCCGTGAGCCCGCGGTTCGCACCAGAGGCGCTACGCTGGGTAGCTGGAGCCCGCGCACCCAGGACTCCCCCAGCAGCAACCGCACCAGGCTTCGAGGCCTTTGAACTTGTCTCAGACGGGCCAGCCGGATTGGCCAATGCGAAATCAAGCAGAGTGCCGAACCGCATGCCCGACGTCCCGAGGTGCATGAGGTTGGAATGAGGTAAGCTTCTAGGGTCATTCTAATGTGTGGGGAAAAGCGATCCGTCCGGCCAGAGTTACCACTTTCGTCGGATAGCGTCGCCTGGTAGGGGGGAGACTGGGCTGGAAACAGGTGGGTGGGTGGGTGGCAGTTGGCAGACAAGCTCCGATGCGCAACGCTGCCAAGAACTATGACGGTATTGTGCGGCGGAGGCGGGCGACTCGTCCTTCGTCTGATGACAGAGAGAGAGAGAGAGTGGAGGGGGGTTGGGAAACAGAGAGCCATTGGCAAGAGGGCGCTTTTCGTCATCACGACGACGAGGACTGTCGGACACCACACTCAATCCTCGTCGTCGTGAAGGCCCCGAATGTGTCCCTGTTGCCCCCCCGTCTTGAAGAGGCGCAAGCTGATAGAAGACTCATGTTGGATCCATAAGTGTAGCAGAACCTGACAAGTGCAGGTGGCGCAACTCGGGTCGTCGGCGCCGTTATGGAGCCTCTGTTTCCACGATGGATCGCAAGTTGTATCGAGCCCCAGTCAAGTGGGCGGGCGAGGCTCCAGCCATTTCGCCATCCTCAGGTGACCAAATTTTGCCCAGCTTGGTCACCCAACCGAACAGGCCGCATCCTGCGAAGATTGTTGGCGGTGGCACACTTCTGAGGTGCAAGAACGCGCGCTATACCGAGGGGGAGGGCCGGTCGAAAGAGGGGTCGCGACGGCGCTGCCGGCTCGTGATCTGGCAGCGTTTAAGTTATCTAGATGACGTGGTCCACTTGCTGGATTGAGAAACCCAAGCCGTGATGGGTGTGACGAGCGGCGGCAACGCCTCCTTGTTGGTGCGCAAGGTTGACAAGACAAAGAGGTGCGGCGAGGTGCGACGGGGATCTGCGTGACGCAGAACAATCAAACACATGTCGGCAGCTCGAAATGGCCACTCGGTCGACTTGGCTCGATTCGACTGGCGTAAGATGCTGAAGTCTCGTGTGGCCGGAGAGGATGGAGACTTTCCAGGGGGAAAATTGGTCACGATGGCTTCTTTCAGTTCTCGTTCATGCCGAGAAGGAGGACCCTGCAGCAGTGCGAGCGTAGTAGCATGGACCTCGTGGCTTCCTGGCGGCCCAGTGGGAATGCAGGCAAGCCCACTTCACGCTGAAGGCAGGCTCACGACTGCCGCTCCTGCAGGCGCGACGAAAAATTTCCTCGGTCGCGAACTGCGAGGTACCTTGCCTCGAATCCACAGTAGGCACCTTCACAGCACCAAGCCGGTCATCCCTGCCCTCAGTTAGCATGGCCGACGGGGGACGGGCTGATTTCAGAAAGACGGACCATGGCAGGAAAGACTGGAGACGCCGGAGGCATGCGACCGGGATAGCGCCGACCGTCTTCAGCAGGAAGCAGCGCCCAGACACGAGGCCGGTGCAGTTCCCCGAACGCAGCCCGAGCGATGGTGGCGGTCTCGATGGCGCCTACATGACATCAGCCCACAAGCCGCGAGCTGAACCCGAGGCGCCCCGCGCCGGGCGAGGTGTCGGACGTCGCGGAGGCCCCACACACCTGTATCCTCGGGGTTCTGCCCCGACCATGCCCGTAATCCTCATGTCCCGCGCCTCCTGTGCCTCCTCAACTGACAGGCCCGCACGAGCCAGAGCAAGGCACCCTAGAATTCTCGGTAAGCCTCGTGACCAACCGACTTGGGAGCCACGCCGCGTACATGGAGATACGCGTGCCTCAAAGCTGGAGTACCTAGCCCGGCTAGGCTGCAACTCGACGCTTCCTCCGGCCCAGCAGATTGGATCTCACCAGGTCACCACGACCAACGGTGGCCAGAGCGGGCCCGAGATGGAGGAGGCTCACGGTCACTGGGGTTAACAGGGCCCCAGTGGCACGGGGATACGGGGGTGCCAGGGGTTGCCATGGGTTCCCCCCTTCCCATCCTTCCCCGAAGCCACCCCCAACCGTCCCGTGGGAACGTGGAACAATCATGGATCAACCCTCCATCACATGGGACTGACATCCGGTTCTCCACAATCGCGGGGGTCTTGGGGGGCTTGAATGGGGAAAAGAGCCATGTCACTACGAGACGCGATGCCGCATTTGCAGACCTGCAGACCTGTAATTGGTACAGAAGACCCAGAGAAAGGTGCGAACCACCACCACCGTCTGCAGTCAGTCGGCTCGGCTGTGCTTCCTGCTCGGTCACGGTTGGCTGTCCAAGACGCGGAGCAGTCGGGGTGAGGGGAAGGGGGAAGAAGGGGGAAGCTCCCGCCCAGTGCGTCTGTCGTACGGCCTACAGGCGCTGGCATTGGAGCAAGCTGTTTCCCCGTGGAGGGGCTCTTTGAGCTAGAGCTCCCCTCCAAAAGCCCACCTCACTTCACATGTCCCCGCCCAACCTAACGCCCACGAGCAGCTCCGCGCGCAGGAAGCCAGCATACAAATAACGAAAACCGCCGTCCGTCATCGTGGAGCTTGTGTCTTGCCCTCTTGTCTCTCCATCCCTCTTACTTTTCTACCTGCTACCCCCTCCATTGACTCTGTCCTCGCCTCGCCCCGCGCTTCACAGCCAGTCTCTCCCACGATACCCAAGCTTGCCGACCTGCTTTTTTTTTTGGGTGGTTCTCGAGAGCCTCTGAATGCTGTCCTCCCTCTCCTCCAGAATAAAGCAATCTCTACCCGTCACCATGTCCAAGAACATCCAGTTCGTCGGTGCCATCGACCAGGGCACCACCAGCACCCGCTTCCTCATCTTCAACCCCAAGGGTGAGGTTGTCGCGACGCACCAGCTTGAGTTCAAGCAGCTCTACCCCCAGCCTGGGTGAGTCTCCACGGCCCCTCTACAGTCCCTAGAGAAAAAAACAGCGGTCGTCGTTCACCAATGCGCCGAGGCGACCGAGTGACGACCCCTCCCCCCGCACATGCGACTGACACGCGCACAGATGGCACGAGCACGACCCGGAGGAGCTCGTCTCCTCTGTTGAGACGTGCATTGATGGCGCCGTCAAGACCTTCGAGACCCAGGGTCACTCCAAGAGCCAGATCAAGGTCGTCGGCATCACCAACCAGCGCGAGACCACTGTTGTTTGGGACAAGAACACCGGCAAGGCCCTTTACAACGCCATTGTCTGGACCGACACGCGTGCTCAGGAGCTCGTGCGCCGCCTCAAGCACCGCCTCGGCGCCGGTGAGCTCACCAAGCGCTGCGGCCTGCCCCTCTCCACATACCCCTCTGTCAGCAAGCTCCTGTGGCTGCTCGAGAACGTTAAGGAGGTCAAGGCTGCCTACGATGCCGGCAACCTGGCCTTTGGCACCGTCGACGCTTGGCTCGTCTACAAGCTCAACGGTGGCCCCGCCCGCAACATTCACGTTTCCGATGTCACCAACTCGTCGCGCACCATGTTCATGAACATTGAGACCCGTGCCTACGACGACGAACTGATTGACTGGTTCCGCGTCGACCGCAAGAAGGTCCAGCTGCCCACCATTGTGCGCTCTGCCGACAGCGAAGCCTACGGTTCCCTCGCCGGCACCTGCCTGAGGGGCCTCAAGATTGCTGGTGTTCTGGGCGACCAGTCCGCCGCTCTCGTCGGCCAGAAGGGTTTCTTCCCCGGTCTTGCCAAGAACACCTACGGCACGGGCTGCTTCCTCCTCTACAACGTCGGCGACAAGCCCGTCATCTCCTCCCACGGCCTCATGACCACCATCGCCTTTGACTTTGGTGAGAAGGGCGGCTGCGCCTACGCTCTCGAGGGCAGCATTGCCGTCGCAGGTTCCAGTGTCAAGTTCCTCGTCGACAACCTCGGCTTCATCGAGGAGTCCTCCAAGCTTAGCGCCCTCGCCGAGACGGTTGAAGACAACGGTGGCTGCACCTTCGTCACGGCCTTTAGTGGCCTGTTCGCTCCCTACTGGATCGACGATGCCCGTGGCACCATTTTCGGTATCACCGCATACACCAAGCGCGGCCACATTGCCCGCGCCACGCTCGAGGCTACCTGCTTCCAGACCAAGGCCATCCTTGATTCCATGGAGAAGGACAGCGGCGCCGCCCTGACCGAGCTCGCCGTCGACGGTGGCATGTGCAACTCGGACCTCATCATGCAGACCCAATCCGACTTGATCGGCATGCCCGTCAACCGCCCCGCCATGCGCGAGACGACCGCCTTTGGTGCCGCCATTGCTGCCGGTCTTGCTGTCGGCGTGTGGGAGTCGTTCGACGACCTCAAGAATGCCAACACCGAGGGCCGCACCATCTTCAAGCCCCAGATCACCGACGAGCAGTCGGCCAAGCGCTTCAAGAAGTGGGAGAAGGCTGTGCAGATGAGCGCCGGCTGGGCCAACGAGTAAAGACAACGCAGTTCGGATTGGATGCTTTCATGACGGGGAGGATGGATCAGTGCAACAGTGTTTTTCTTGTTCATATACCATGGTCGGTGACCAATCTGTTGTATCTAGTGCGTTGTTTCTAGCCCACGAGGTACTTTGCCGTTTGGGGTGTGTCATTATGATGAGTACATCGGGATGAAAACTTTGCTACCTACCTACATACTATGCCTCGAGCACAACGCGTCGTGAACCAGCGTACGCCCATGTGCAAGCCGTGGCGTTGGTAGAACGGTCCTACAATCATGTGATAGACGGCAAGGCTGTGGAAGCTGTAATGACGCTCTCGATGAGGAAGGTCGATTGTTCAGGGCTGAGTTGTACGATCAATGCCGGTACGGCTCCTTCATTGCAGGCCGTGCTCCTCCACGGCCAACCATAACCGGCAAGGTCTATTTCCCGAGGTCCAGGGATAGCTTCTCCAAGTACCTACCTACCATCAAAAGACCCAGATGCAGACTCGCAGCGGCGGAGGTTAATGATGGTGACGATGCAACGTTGTGTTCATGGCAAACTTCAGAGGCTCTATGAACACTGGTGCACGGCCGACCTGGGTGGCCCTGTTTGTCGAAAGCACGTCTTACTTTGAGGTCAGATGAGCCTGACCTGCCTGGTCTCAACTCCCTACCAACACACATTCTTGCACCCAAGCCGAAGGCGCCGGGCGAGATTGAAGGTATTTGAGGGTGATCCTCGTTATCGGTGCGCCGAGGTACGATGCACATGGAACGGACGAGTACTGTGGGCAGGCAGGCGCAGCGCGGCGTCGCAGGTTCGTAGGTCCTAGCGATGCAGGCAGAGGCAAGGGGGGGGGGNGGGGGGGGGGGGGGGGGGGGGGGGGGGGGGGGGGGGGGGGGGGGGGGGGGGGGGGGGCCAACACCGAGAAAGACAAGCACGAGTACGTACCTGCGTCCTGATCCGGAGTCAGCTCGGTGTTCCCGGGGCACCATCTTTAGCACCTCGAGTAAGAAAGGTGGGACCGCCCAGCCAAGACGTATTGGAAGGAAGCTTCGGCCTGAAAGTCGTCCCTTGGTCCTTGTGGCCTGCCTGTACCCGATGGATGACGGTGGTAATGGGTCGTCGCGACGTACCAGTACTTGGCCCTGATCCTCGAGGCTTGACCCGTTTGCGATGGATCCTTCCCCTCCTTCCGACATCCATCCATCCATCACAATCTGCCTACCTTTCCACTTCCCGTCACGTCCCATCCTTTTGGTCGACCCGCACCTGGCCCTCTCCTTGCCTTTCCCCTCCACCACGCACACGGCGGTCGCATGTTGCGCGCGCATGCCGCTGGTGCCTTAGCTTCTTCTGTAGGGCGTCTCATCCAAAGACTCCCTAAAGCGGGCGGCGACGCCACTAGTGCCGGGGCTGCGGATGAAGACCAGGTCACTGGAGGGCCCCTGGGAGCGCGGGCTGGAAACATCGGGCGACACAGTCACGTCAGCTGTGGAATGGGAACAGATCCGAGCCACGGGAGCGGTGGGAAAGCCGCTCTACCGCCTCCAGCTGTCAGGCCAACCCGACACCAGCGCAGAGCAGAATAATAATGCAGAGCAGGCAAGTCCTCGCCGGCGCACGCTGGAGTCGGGGTTAAAGGCCCGAGATGAGTGCCCTCCAAGGTGCCAAACCCGCCCGGAACCGCCCTGGCGCCTGCCCCGGACAGCCCACCGCCGACCGCGATAGCCACCCAGCCCCACCTAGAGCGGCTCCTGCTCCAGCTCTTCTCCTGCCCTGCCCTGCTGCCCTGCCGCCCTGCCGCCCTGCTGCCCTGCTGCCCTGCTGCCCTGCTGCCCTGTTGCCCTGTGGCCTGTGGCGTGCACCGTGTGCTGACAGTACGCTCTCACGCCTTCCTCGTCTGCCCCTGTGCCTCTGCCGTGCTTTTTGTCTCGCCCGCTACTGCCACGCCAAGGATCAACGTGCAAGCAAGCCCCCTTCCATCTCGTCGGTTACGGCTGTTGGAACTCGCCATTACGCTACCAACACCCAGACCCCAATCTCCAAAGCGCCAGGCAACGCAACCCCCCAAGATCCATCAGATCCGTTATCCATTTCGAGATCCCGCCTTTTGCATTTCACATCGCTGCTTCTTCCCCAGACACTCTGCAGGAGAGCAAAGGCCTCCCGGATCTCACTTATCGCAAAATGTGGAGATGGTCCCTCCAGTGCACGGGACTACCACGTTAGACATGACTGCACGTCCGGACTCCATGCCCGAGGAGGAAGCGAACTCGGGCTTCAGTCACGACGAGGGCGAGCAAGAGCAAGACGCCCTCGGTGCCTCCAGTGGTGAGGAGTCGGCCCCCAACAACACCTCGGGTGCTACACCGAGGAAGCGGAAGCGGGTCAAGTACCAGAAGACATCGTGGGTTCCATTGCCTCCGTCCTTGAACCCGTGGCCATGGCTCTATCCTACCCGGCTTGCCTACCCCGTGTTTACCCCGGGAACAACAACACGCTGACCGAAAATCCAGATGCGAGCTGTGCAAGGCGAGGAAGGTCAAGTGTGATCGCGCCGAACCCGCCTGCTCCTGGTGTGCCCGACACAACAGGACCTGCGTCTACCTCGAGAGGCAGAAGCCCGGGAGCCGCATCGGTTTCAGTCTTGAGCTTGAAGCCAAGGTAAACCGGATCGATGCCCTCCTACAGGCCCTGGGCCGTCGCGTCGAGGACCACATCGCGGGCGACCACCTTGCCTCTGTCTCATCAGGCCTCTCGCCTGCTATCGGCAACCACGCTTCATCCCAGATCGATGGCTTTCGCCATCACGAGGCGAACGGCAGCGTCATCAGTCCGGCCCCTGGGCTGACGGGACAGACACCGTCTTCGCAGGGACGCGGGACCGTCTACTCAGAGCCCTTCTGGCAAACGGGCGACGGCCAGGAGGCAGGGAGCGACCGAACATCGGTCCAGGCGCTTCTGAACCTGTCTGTCAGCGAGTCCTTTAACAACCCATCAGGGATCCCGTCGCATCCGAAGGAACCGTCTTCCATCTCGTCAGGAACAGATCTGCCACCTCACGACATTGTCTACACGCTCGTCGATCTCTACTTCAAGCACTGCAACACCTGGTGCCCGATCCTCGACCGCAAGACCACGTTTGGCGCCTTTTTCGGCTCGACCTCCTTGACCGAAGCAGACCGTGTGCTCCTCCATGCCATCGTGGCCACGACGCTACGATTTTGCAAAGACCCCCGCCTGTCGCCTGAGATGAAGGCCCACTATCACGCCGTGTCCAAGCACACGGTCCAGATCTACGCCATGGAACGAGTCAGCGTCGAGGCGTTACGGGCGCTGGTCATACTATGTCTGGACGAGCTGGGAACCTCCAACGGGCCGCGAGGATGGAATTTGCTGGCCCTTATTGCGCAGAACGTGAGGCAGCTCGATCTCTGCGAAGAGGGCAGCGTATTCTTGTCCGCTGATGCCGAAGACATGCCGCAGACGGGCTCCATGCGGCGGGTCGTGAACGCGCCGCCAGACTCGTGGATTGAGGACGAGGGTCGGCGGCGACTCTGCTGGATGGTATACCTGCTCGACCGCTATGCCACCATTGCGACGACGACATTCGACTTTATGCTCGAGGACGGCAAGATGCAGCGTTGCCTGCCGTGTTCCTACGACCTGTTTTCGAGAAACGTCCCCGTGGAAACGCGGTCCTGGAGCTGGTCACCAGAACACGGAGCACCGACACACATGGTCAATCGACCAGAAAACCTCGGCAGCTTCTCGTACCATTGCGAGATCTTGCGCATATTGAGCCGAGTCCACGACTTCCTCAAAGTGCCCATCGATGTCACTTCTTCGCCAGAAATGGCTCGGTGGCGGAACAGGTATCGCATCCTCGATCGCGCCCTGGACAACTGGCTTCAAAGCCTGCCCAGCGAGTACAGCAAGATCTCAGCTCTCTGCCACTCGGACCCGGCCAGCCGCGTGGCCAACTGGTTCATGCTGCATAGTGCCTTCGTCACCTCGGTTGTTCGGCTCCATTCCTCTGCGGCCTACCCGACCATACGCTCCAATATTTTTGTGCCATCGCACTATGCGATGCAAAGGTGTCTGTCGGCGGTGCAGAGCCTCGGCGACATTGCGCAGGACGTCCTGGACGCCAACGGGCTTGATCTTCTGGGCCCACCATTTGCATTCTCCTTGTGGGTGGCGGCAAGGCTGCTCCTTGTGCACGCTGCCACAGTTGAGTGCCCCGTCGATCCCAGAGTCGATTTTTTCATCGAGACGCTGCAACATGTGGGGAGGTACTGGGAGGTTGCTGATAATTACGCCAAGATCCTTGCACGAGTCGTGCAGAGGGGGAGACAGGGCGACATGACGTTTACTGCGATGAGGAAGTGAGTCCATCCTGGGGAGGGAATTTCCAGCGGACGACATGAGCGGGAGCTAATTTTTACTACAGGAGCGCCCATGATTTGGTGACGCTGACGTCTTCCACCCGAAGGTCTGGCGCCGAGCCGACCTCGACTCAGGTCACGTCGCTGAGCGAACTGGACTACCTGGATGTGTTCGACTTTTTCAACTACCCTAAAGTCGCCCAGCCCGTTGTCACTATCCCGAACAGCCAAACCAACCTCGTACACGCGCAGGCAATGAAGGCGATGGGCGGAGCCAGCGAACCGGTCAGAAACAACGGGATGCCAGACCCCGAGTCAGACTGGCTGGGGTTCGCGAGCCCGTTCAGTTGATAAGGGTCGACGCGTGGATGTCGTGGTTCAATACTCTCATCAGGCGCTGCTGCACGGACTTTCTTTCCCTGTATCATGGTGGTCGGGCGAAACATTACACCCATTCGCCGAACATTACGGGCTGGTGGTTTTGCATGTCTCAGCTGCAGCGAGCTGCAGCATCCTCGAACGGGCGCACGAGGGCAGAGAAAGGGGCATGCGCTCGTCCAATTACAGGCGGCCTCCCCGCACGAGATCTGGAAGCTGACGAAGACACCCCCACCTCCGCTGAAGCTCTCTACCTCCGACCATCAATTCCAAGAAGCGTTCGGTCTTTCTCCTTCACCTTGTGTCCTCGCTGTTGCCTTTCAATACTCCAGTTGCTATCAAGAATCAGAAACCATCAACCCTTCGACAAACGACCGACATGGCCCCTAACCAAGGCCTCGTACACCCCAAAGAATATGACATCAAAGACAGCAACGTCGAGCTGATCGGCACCGACCTCGACCACCGAGTAAAGTACAACTCGGCTCTTACCGAGCCTGCCTGGCACGATGGTAAGGTCGGTCTGGCGCCCGGCCTGCTGATCTGGCGCATCGAGCGCTTCGAGGTTGTTCCCTGGCCCAAGGCGAAGTATGGTACCTTCCTCGAAGGCGACAGTTTCATCATCCTGCACTCGTACCAGGTTGGTGACGACAAGGATGGCCAGCCCAAGCTTGGATACGACATCTTCTTCTGGCTCGGCGCCCACACTACTCAGGACGAGGCTGGTACTGCCGCCTACAAGACTGTTGAGCTCGACGAGTTCCTGCACGGCGCCGCAACGCAGCATCGCGAGACTCAGGGCAACCCGTCGGCCGAGTTTCTCGGGCTGTTTCCTAGAATCAACATCAGGAGAGGTGGGGTCGAATCTGGGTTTCGCCACGTCGAGAAAGAGGAGCCTGAAGAGATCCTCACCCTGCTGCGTGTCTTCAAAAACCCAGCCTCCGGCAATGGCATCGTCGTTGTCGAGGTGGAGCCGACTTGGCACAGCCTCGACGAGTTGGATGTTTTCGTGCTCGACGTGGGCAACAAGATCTGGGTCTGGCAAGGCAGCAAGTGCAGTCCGATGGAAAAAGCCAAGGCAGCACAGGTGGTTCATGACATGAAACTTGAAAAGCACGTCGACGCTGAGGTTCTCGCACAAACTGACTCCCGTTCACGAGTCGTCGTGGGCCTACTTGGCGATAGTGAAAATGCTCCTGTCGATGGCTTCCGCTGCCCAAAACCGATGGCGTCACTGTCCTTCCAGGACAGCGCCCTGGCGCCACTGCCCCAGAAGCTGTTCCGCCTCAGCGATGCCTCGGGCCAGTTGAGCTTCGATCTTGTCAAAGACACATCGATTGGCCTATCTGACTTGGATGGCAACGATGTATTTCTGCTGGATGACGCCGGCAAGACGATCTGGGTTTGGGAGGGTTCTGGGGCGAGTCGCCGGGAGAAGGCGAGCTGGCTCAAGGTTGCGCAGATGTACGTCCAGCATCTGCAGGGCGTCGGGAGCCAGGATGCCTACCTCACTCCCATTGCGAAGGTGGCGCAGGGGAACGAGAGCAGGGCATTCATGCAAGCTGTTCGAGTTTAGGTGGACTTGGCTTTGACGATCATGCTATGATGCGTATAAGAAGGATAGCCTCCCATGTCGTCCAACTATCCTAAAGAAATAAGACACGTGGCTTGTACCGTTTGGGCCGTTTATCTTCGCTGGCGCGCCGCTCGACCTCGTCCGAATTCATGGTGCGAAGGTGCGCACCGATCAAAATTCCCCAGCTTGTTGCCCAGCAAAGAAGGTTGCTCTCATGAAGATTCCATGATAAGAATCCAGGCTTTGAGCATGGTGACTAGTTGAGATCTATTCCATGATGTTGGTCGCGTTCAATGATTCACCCCAAGTACTGCTGGACACCCTCTGCCTGTTGCTCAATGTGGCTATGAAGTTGATATCGTCGGCCGCTGACACTATGGTTCGTGATTGGAAACACAATTCTTCGTTGCTCAGTGTCGAAGCACAAGGCTTGAAGGATATATTGGTAGGCTACATGCTACAGGTACTATGAGGAGCACCCGCGCACAAGAATCTGTCCTTAGGGTCTATGAACTCAAGGGTCTCAGGAAATAGAGGCCCAATCTCATGCATCGATATCCCAACGGTATGACTCTATCAGTTTGTGGCCAGCTCGAAAATAGCAATTCAACGCCTCATGCTGTGCTTTCCTGTCGAGTGGTTCTTTTAAGGCACCTCGAGAACTTCACAGTTCGCTAGAGCATCATAACATGAAGCCCAATTATCAAAATATCGCTCATGCTTGATCTGATAGCTGGTCAGAAAGCGCTAACGCGCTAGGCAATATTCATACTTACTTTGACCTGTAAAGGCTCTTGGGGCCAGTAATAAGGCTCATCCGGGAGCTCTGGGTCATCTGGCCGTTGTTGCGGTGACATCTTCTCTCCCCCATGACGACCTGATTTGCCCGTTCTTCGACGTTTCGTCATGCCTGAGAGCGGCCTATTGACCCGTATCAAGATTCACGGTCCAAGAATGCCCGGTACCGGACCTCAGGGCTATATGTAAGTGACAAGAGTTACCCATATAATATCGGTCATGAGTTCTGACGCTCTTGTCTCCGAAGGAGTTTCTGCGTTCATGATCTGATGTTAAGTCTCACGCCGCTGCGCAGGCGCACATCATACTCTTCTAAACGGAAGGGCGGGATGATTCTTCGACGAAGTATTCTTGCAGGCCAGACTGACCCAATATGGACATGTGAGTGTAAATAAGGCTCAAAAGCCGGAAACAATTGTGTTGGTAGGGTCATCCCACCGAGTTGCAGGATGGGTTTAAAGACCGCGCAGTGTAACGCGAGCGTGGATTGGAACATCCTTTGGTCATACATCGCATGCGTGTCTCCTTCGTCACTGATTATATCGGCTGCACTGATGGCCCTATAATTGTGCTCACAGTCAAGTCTTTGCAAGATGCAAGCTCTGCGTGTAGCAGTATGATAGCAGGCCCTGGCGTCCCATTTCACCTCCGTGGCCGCTCTCCTTCCAACCCGCAAAGAAGGCACACGGGTTCGGCATCTCGGGCATGTTGATCCAGACAGAGCCAGCTTCCAATGAGCGGGCGATACGCTCTGCGCGAGCCAGATTGCGGCTGTAAACTGAAGCCCCAAGCCCGGCGTTGCTTAGGTTGGCGCGCCGAATAACGTCACCTTCATCCAGCCAAGACAAGACGGGAACGATGGGCCCTGGTCTTGTTAGCCCTCGTTTGAGGGAGGGACATAACCAGCACGCCGCACTTAACGTACCGAACTGTTCCTCCTTGACGAGCTTGGAGTTCTCAGGCGGCTTCGAGACTACTGTAGGCGGCACCCAGAGCCCGCTGCCTTCGAAAGGGCTATTACCAGCAACAATGTTGTAACCGTTCGTTTCGCAATCTTGTATGAGTTGTTCAACTACGTCAGCCTGCAATCGATTGGAAAGAGGCCCAAAGACGCTCGGCGTCAAGGGGTCTAGGTTCTTCGTGTAAGAATTGTTGACCTCAGCAACGAACGCCTCGAGGAACTCGTCAAAGATAGATTCATGGACGTAGACACGCTTCGTAGCCACGCACATCTGACCTGCATTAAAGAAGCAGCCCGAGGCGACTTGAGCTGCGACTTTAGAGATGTCGACGTCGCCGCAGACAACAGCGGCGTCGTTGCCCGCAAGTTCAAGCGTCAGACGCTTCAGCGTCTTCGCGCAATTTGCCATGACAAGCTTTCCGGTAGCAATCGTGCCAGTGAAGCTGATCTTATCGATACCTGGATGCAGAGTCAAGGCCACGCCAATATCCTCTCCGCCATTGATGACCTGAAGGACCCCGGGCGGTAGGACCTCGGCGCAAAGCTCGACAGACTTGAGGACGACGTACGGGGCTAGCGGCGACGGTTTAAGAATAACACAATTACCGGTGATGAGAGAAGAGATGACCTTGATGTTACTCAGGATCAAGGGGAAGTTCCAGGGGCAGATGGCGCCCACGACACCCAGGGGCACGTGTGTCGATAATACCTTCAAGGTATCATCCTCGAATGTGACCTCGTCGGACAAAGTGTTCTCGGCTGTACGTTGATGAGTCCATAATATCGAGTCAAAGACCACGGTTCACCAACTATAGAAGGCTGTCTGGCGGCATGAGTTATCGACCTCAATTCCAGCCAAAAGACGCTATGGCAAGGTGTTAGCGTCTCGGTGGGCCTCTCCCAAGGGGTGAACGCACTGATTTGCCCGTCTCCTTCATAATTATTTCCATGAGGAGTTCTCTATTCTCTTGGAGGACATGGATGATGCGTCGTAGTACCTGGATGCGTTCGTCGGCTGCTGATTTTGACCAAGACGTTGAGGCCTCTCGAGCTGCCCCAACAGCATCGTCAAGGTCCTGCACAGTGGCGAGAGGGGCTTCCCAGAGAAGATCACCGGTGCGGGGATTCGTGTTTCGGAGGGTTTGCGCGCTGATGCGGCGCTCGCCGTTGATGGTGTGGAAGAAAAGCATTTCGATTGTCGCCAGTAGCGACAGCTTAAGACTCAGCTGAGGCAATCAAGAAACCTGTTGGGGAGCACTTGCTTTCGTTATGGTGAAGTAACCACTCTCCCTCCCCCCCCCCGAGAAAATCATGAGATCATTCCAAGGAGCGGAGTAGGGTACGGAAAACAATTTGTGGTGATGGAATTAGCCTAAGATGTGTATGGCACTCCGGTGCCTCGATGTAACATTGTCATCCAGCAAACCGAGTTGGTTTCCCGCCCGGAATGCATATTAGTAGCATCGTCGGACGTTGGGAACAGAAAGAGTATGCCACCATCGGAGAGCAAACGCACATTCCGGCCTCAAGCAGCGAGCGGCCGGTGTGAAGCCGTGACGGCTTCACTTTCTCTCGGTGTAGCTCGGGGGCGGGGTGAACGTTTTGGAGGCGAATATGGCTCCCAGGTGGAAAGAGCCGAAACGCGTGGTACGCGACTGACGGAGCCGGCCGAACGTGGGGAGAAATTGTGGGACAGACCAGGCGCCAACCCCACCTCGAGACTGCCCCGCGATGCTGATAGCAGTTGTCACAGGGTACGTCGCTCTGATAAGCGGTGTTGCAACGGTCGTGATTCGCCTCTGCCGTCTGACTTCGAACCCCATCCACGATCTCCCATCTCCTTCTCCTGCCCAGGGTCACAAAGTCTCGACCGCCTCAGCGAACTCCACGAGTTAGCGCCACTGAAACTAGCTAGCTGTTCCGTCAGTCTTCCTTTACGATTGCTGAACACCAATCGGTGCACAAGCAGATCGTAACGCCGGGGATGACACTACCATCGACCGCTGGTCGCCTCCACTGATAAGAGGGGAGCTCCCGTCTCCGCGACGTCCCCCCCTCCTTCCTACTTCCTCCCGATCATCTCTGTTTCTCAACCTCCCCGTCTATCCGAATCATCGATAATCTTTCCATTCGTTTCTCCTTCCCGAACCTAACTCTTCGATCGCTTCAGCTCGGTCCCCTGCTCCAGCCATGGCGCCCGGCGCCATTTCGCCCGAAAGGGACGCCGGCCCGCTCCATGCCTTGACCACTCACTTCGACGACACAATTCGCTTCTACCTGAACGGCACAAGGGTCGTCTTGGACGAGATCGACCCCGAAATCACCCTCCTAGAATATCTGCGAGGCATCGGCTTGACTGGTACCAAACTGTTTGTCTTTCTCCTTGCCCACGATATGGAGACGAGTGCGCTGACGTCTGTGACTGTCCAGAGGATGCGGCGAGGGCGGCTGTGGCGCCTGCACTGTTGTCATCTCCCAGTTCAACCCCACGACGAAATCCATTTACCATGCCAGTGTCAACGCCTGTCTGGCTCCCCTCGCCAGCTTGGACGGCAAGCACGTAATCACGATCGAAGGCATTGGGAATACAGAGGCTCCCCACCCAGCTCAGGAGCGTGTCGCCCGGAGCAACGGTAGCCAGTGTGGATTTTGCACTCCGGGCATCGTCATGAGCCTCTATGCCTTGTTGCGAAACAATCAATCACCAACCGACGATGACATCGAGGAAGCTTTCGACGGCAATCTATGCAGGTGTACAGGTTATCGACCGATCCTCGACGCGGCACAGACATTCAGCAGCTCCAACGCATGCGGCAAAGCTACTGTCAAGGGCGGGTCAGGTTGTTGCATGGAGAAGGGCGATGGTGAAAAGAGTGGTGGCGGCTGCTGCATGGACAAGGCGGCTCTTGATGACCAGCCCATCAAGAGATTCACACCTCCCGGTTTCATCGAATACAACCCCGACACCGAGCTCATCTTTCCGCCGGCACTCAAAAAACACGAAATGCGACCTCTGGCTTTTGGAAACAAGAGGAAAACGTGGTATCGTCCCGTCACCCTCCAGCAGCTACTCGAGATCAAGAGCGTGTATCCCACGGCCAAGATCATCGGCGGCAGCACCGAGACACAGATCGAGATCAAGTTCAAGGCACTTCAGTATCCCGTGTCGGTTTTTGTCGGTGATATTCCCGAGCTGCGACAGTATGAGTTCAAGGACGACCATCTTGAGATTGGTGGCAATGTCATCCTCACCGACCTGGAGAACATGTGCAAAAAGGCAATCACGCACTACGGCCACGACAAGGCCCAGGTCTTCGAGGCCATGCATAAGCAGCTGAAGTACTTCGCTGGCCGCCAGATTCGTAACGTCGGTACCCCTGCCGGCAACTTGGTCACCGCATCTCCGATCTCTGATCTGAACCCTGTCCTCTGGGCTGCCAATGCTGTTTTGGTGGCCAAGTCTCACAGCAAGGAGACAGAGATTCCCATGGCAGAGTTCTTCACTGGTTACCGTCGCACTGCGTTGCCGCAAGATGCTGTCATCGCGTCAATTCGCATTCCAGTGACACAACGCAAACGGGAATTTTTCCGCGCTTACAAGCAGGCTAAGCGCAAGGACGACGATATCGCTATTGTGACAGGAGCTCTGAGGATAAAGCTCGACGACGATGGCAGGGTTACGGAGTGTAACATCATCTACGGTGGCATGGCTGCCATGACTGTGGCTGCAAAGAACGCCATGGCTTATCTTGTGGGCAAGCGGCTGGCGGAGCTCGAGACACTTGAGGGAACAATGAGTGCGCTGGGTACCGACTTTGACCTTCAGTTCAGTGTTCCTGGAGGTATGGCGTCGTACCGCAAGGCTTTAGCCTTCAGCTTCTTCTATCGATTCTACCATGACGTCGTTACCAACATCGACGGGCAAAACGAACACGCCGACAAGGAAGCTATTGACGAGATCGAGCGCAGTCTCTCGACGGGGTTCGAGGACAAGGACACAGCGGCAGCATATGAGCAGGAAACCGTCGGGAAGTCAAAGAATCACGTTGCAGCATTGAAGCAGGTCACGGGAGAAGCCCAATACACCGACGACACCCCGGCCTTGAAAAATGAGCTGCACGGCTGCTTCGTGCTTTCCACCAAGGCGCACGCCAAAATCAAGTCTGTCGACTATTCAGCAGCGCTTGATATCCCTGGCGTCGTTGACTACATTGACAAGAATGATGTCCCCACGCCGGAGCTCAACCGTTGGGGCGCGCCCAACTTTGACGAGGTCTTCTTTGCCGAGGACATGGTATATACGGCCGGCCAGCCGATTGCTATGGTCCTTGCAACATCTGCCATTCGTGCGGCCGAGGCCGCCCGCGCCGTCAAAATTGAGTATGAGGAGTTGCCACCTATCCTCACCATTGAGGAGGCCATTGAACATGAGAGCTTCCACAAGTACCACCGCGAGATCAAGAATGGCGATGTGGAAGACGCTTTCAAGAACTGCGACCACGTCTTCACCGGCATCGCGAGGATGGGAGGCCAGGAACACTTCTACCTGGAGACCCAGGCCGCCTTGGTGGTTCCCAAGCTCGAAGACGGGGAGCTGGAGGTCTTCGCGAGCACGCAGAACCCCAACGAGACGCAGGTCTTCGCGGCCCGCATGTGCGGTGTGCAGGCAAATAAGGTTGTTGTGCGGGTGAAACGGCTCGGTGGCGGCTTCGGTGGCAAGGAGACTCGGTCCATTCAACTCAGTACACCACTCGCTTTGGCAGCGAAGAAGACAAGACGCCCGGTACGATGCATGCTCACGCGCGAGGAGGACATGGTCACGTCAGGTCAGAGACACCCGTTCCTAGGACGATGGAAGGTTGGCGTCAACAAGGACGGCAAGATCCAAGCGCTGGATCTCGACGTCTTCAACAACGCAGGCTGGACCTTTGACCTCAGCGCCGCAGTCTGTGAGCGCGCCATGAGCCACTCTGATGGCTGCTACAAGATACCAAACGTGCACATTCGAGGCCGCCTGTGTAAAACCAACACCATGTCCAACACGGCCTTCCGGGGGTTCGGCGGGCCGCAAGGCATGTTCATCGCCGAGACGTACATGGAAGAGGTGGCCGATCGTCTGGGCATCCCCGCGGAGAGGTTCCGCGAGATCAACTTTTACAAGCCACTCGAGACGACACACTTCAACCAGCCTCTCACCGACTGGCACGTACCACTGATGTATGACCAGGTACAAAAGGAGTCGCACTACGAGCTGAGGCGAGCAATGATCACGGAGTTCAACGCGAATAACAAGTGGCGCAAGCGAGGCCTAGCGATCATTCCGACCAAATTTGGCATCTCCTTCACAGCTCTCTTCCTCAACCAGGCCGGCGCACTGGTACACATATACCACGACGGGTCGATCTTGGTCGCCCACGGCGGTACGGAGATGGGCCAAGGTCTGCACACCAAGATGACACAGATTGCGGCGCAGGCACTGCAAGTGCCACTCGAGAACGTTTTCATATCTGAGACCGCGACCAACACGGTCGCCAACGCCTCATCGACGGCGGCGTCTGCTTCCTCCGACCTGAACGGCTATGCCATCTACAACGCCTGTCAGCAGCTGAACGAGCGTCTCGCACCATACCGGAAGAAGTTGGGTGCAGATGCGACAATGAAGGACCTTGCACATGCAGCCTACTTCGACCGTGTTAACCTGTCGGCGCAAGGATTTTACAAGACGCCAGAGATCGGCTACGTCTGGGGTGAGAACCGCGGCAAGATGTTCTTCTACTTCACCCAGGGCGTGGCAGCGGCCGAGGTCGAGATCGACACCCTTACGGGCACGTCCACGTGTATCCGGGCGGATATCAAGATGGACGTAGGTCAGTCTATCAACCCGGCCATTGACTATGGTCAAATTCAGGGCGCCTTCGTGCAGGGCATGGGGCTTTTCACGATGGAAGAGTCGCTGTGGCTGCGCAATGGCCCGATGGCGGGCAACCTTTTCACGAGAGGACCTGGAGCGTACAAGATTCCGGGCTTCCGCGACATTCCGCAGACATTCAACGTGAGCCTGCTCAAGGATGTCGAGTGGAAAGACTTGAGGACGATCCAGAGAAGCCGTGGCGTAGGAGAGCCGCCGCTGTTCATGGGCAGTGCGGTCTTCTTCGCCATTCGAGACGGACTCAGGGCGGCCAGGCGACAGTACGGCGTGGAGGCGATGGTGGGCAGGGATGCGACGGACGACGGGCTACTCAGGCTGGAGAGCCCGGCGACGCCCGAGAGGATCCGGCTGAGCTGTGAGGACCCGATCATGCGCGCGGCGAGGGTGCTGCCGAAGGAGGGGGAGAAGAGCTTCTTCGTGGCGATCTAGGCGATACGAGGGCGGCCCGAGGCTGTGACAAAATACAACGAAGAGCGATCGGATTCTGCAGCAGATGCCAATGGAACATGAATGCCAAAAACACCCAGTCTTCCATGTGCCCCCTTGTCAAGACGATCGGAAACGGTCGGCTTGTTCGACGAGGTGAAGATGCAAGGACGATAATGTTCCGGCTGGCGTAGCAGGCCCTTCTGATTGGAGGAAGGTGATCTGGTCTGGTTGCAGCCATGACTGGGCGAGGAGGACTTGAAAGAGCTCTCCAAGAAAGGTCCTCAGCATTGGGTTGGGGGAGTTGGGGGAGGGTGAAGATCAACAAGGGAGGGAGTTGGAGGGGAAGAACGCTGCACTGGAGGCAGGAGCGGGTCCTTCGGCTCCACCGTAACTACCCCTCGGTTGTGGGAGCGCAAGGCGCGCAGTGCTCCCGCAAAGCCCCGCTGGCTGGCTTGTTCTTTATTGTCGACACTCCCACTGGCTGAGGTGGAGGCTGGGACACGTCCAGGCCTGGATTGGACTGGCTGACGAGCTGCCACTCCTCCCTCCTGCTGTTGCTTGGATTTTCCCTTCGAAGCTTCATCCCCAAAAGGCACACGGCCTCTGACACGCGACCCGACGATCTTGCATGCGAGACCGTCAGCGCAGCGATCGATTGAAGGGCCTCAGAAAAGACTCGACGGCCAAGTCAACGACGACGAATTTGCCGGAAAGCTTGCCCACCTTCCTAGTTCCCACCCGTCGTATCAGTCTTGTGTTGCGCGCTCTCCTCCTGCACCAAGCCGCCGCCCCCATCTGCGAACAACAGAGCCCTCGCCCTATTTGCGTAACCTCCTGATCCAATGGGATCAGCCCCCAATGGGCGAGTCGAACGCCTCCGCCGCCATGGACAAAACGTCCAAGGATTCGCAGTCGAAGCCCGACCAGGCCGACCAGAAGCGAGAGAAGCAGAATGCGCCCAGCGACACTCACAAGAGTCCTAAGAAGCGCCGCAAGGTCAATCATGGTATGCCTTCCCGCCACCACCCCCTCACCCCGTCCCCTCCCACTCGCACGTGCTCGGGCTTCCGTTGTCGTCTTGTCCCTGTGCTGATCATTGGCGGCGTTGCCCGCCGATTGTTTTTCAGCTTGCGTCTATTGTCGGCGATCTGTAAGTCATCCTCCTGATGCACGACCTGCGAGAGCCTGTCCAGGGCAGCTTCCGACGAACCATGCCATGCCGTGGGACTGGCGCCCCTCTCCCAGCCACGAACCTGCTAGGCTACCGATAGTGTCTGATCTCCAGGTCTTATGAACTGCTCGCTTGCATATATTCGATGCCTCTGTTGGACCATGGCTGACGGGTAGTCTCCTCACCTGCTTTCAGCACATGACGTGCGATCTTGTACGGGTTGCCCCTACTCCCTTTCCCGATGCGCTGACCACTTCCCGACTGACGCCCGCCGCCCTGCACAGGAACGACCGTGTACACGATGTATCAAGCGCAACATTGGCCACCTCTGCCATGACGAACCCCGCGATCCCGACACGAAGAAGCCTAAGAACCACCACGGCGCGTCCACCGTCGACGATTCCGAGACGCAGTCGCAGTCGCAGCCGGACCTGGCTCGCAACTCCATCGACCAATCACCTGGCTCCATGGGTCCTCCTCCGTCCCTCGAGACTCGTTTGGATACCAATGGCATGCAGGGTTCGGGGTCAGGCGCCAGACCCGGCGCCTTTGGGAACGCTGTTCTGAGCCAGGGGAACCCACTGCAGCTCGTGTCACCTTCGCCCGTCTCTGGCTTACAAGGCAACGGTATGGCCAGTGGCGGTAACATGAACCAATGTAAGCCTCGCGTTCCCCCCTTGCCCGCATCGTGCCTGAAGCCAGATTGGGCTGCCTTAGGGGCTCAAGCCCCGGGGCCAGGGCTGGGGCCATTCCTTTTGTTGAGCTGGAACTAATGCGCGCGTGCGCGATGTTTCTAGTTGCCGGCTTCTCAGATGCTTGGTTGACGGCCCAAAACCACTATCAGGACATGCAGAACTACCATCAGAACTACATGATCGCTCCCGAGGTCTCAAACGAGTTCAACCTGCTACACGACTTTCTCCAGACCAGCTTGTTGGATGACGGCAGCATTCTCGGCGACGAACCTCAGAGCAGCCCCGCATTCAACCGGTCCAGCCAGGGGCAGAACGACATGTTACCAGGCTTCCCGAACGCTGGCAACAGCGTTCTGCAACAGCAACAGAGGCAGCACCAGTTGCAGAAGCAGCAGCAGCAGCAGCAGCAGCAGCAGCAACAGCAGCAGCAGCAGCAGCAGCAGCAGCAGCAACAGCAAGCACGAGAGCAGCAGCAACACCACCATTTGCAAGCGCAATCGCAGCACCAGCACCAGCAACCCTCGCAGGCGGGTTCCATGCTGCCCCCGCCTAATGTCGAGCAAAGAGAAACCCTCGCGCGGCCCAGTAGCGCCATTCAAGCCGATAAGGATAAGGCTCGGGAGTACTACCTGCAAGCGGCGGACCCGTCGGGCAACGACACGCCTGAGGAACGTATGCAGCGGGTGCTCAAAGCCAAGTACGACGCCGGACTGTTAAAGCCGTTCAACTACGTCAAGGGCTATCTGCGGCTTGGCAAGTACCTCGATTCCCATATTGCCTCGGGCTCGAAGCAGAAGATTTTACGAACGATCGATCGGTTCCGACCCAAGTTTCGAGAGAAGGCACAGACCTTGACGGACATGGAGTTGGTATACGTAGAGATGTGGTTTGAGAAGCAGCTGATGGAGTACGATCGCGTGTTCGCTAGCATGGCGGTACCCGCATGCTGCTGGAGGCGAACAGGCGAGATCTTCCGCGGCAACAAGGAGATGGCCGAACTCATTCACGTACCGGTCGAGAACCTACGCGATGTAAGAATAGTTGTAACTGCGCTTTTGGGTTGATGCTGACTGTGAACAGGGCAAAATTTCTCTTCATGAGATTTTGACAGAAGAATCTCTAGTTAGATACTGGGAAGAGTTCGGCACTATTGCATTCGATCCGGCCCATGACACACTCCTCACGGCGTGCACGCTCAAGAGCCCCGACGACAAGGCAACAAACCCTGTCGTGCGCTGTTGCTTCTCGTTCATGATCCGCAGGGATGACCACAAGCTGCATGTCTACCCGACAACCTCCTACTAAGCGTGCTCTCTTGCTAACATCGATGACAGGCCGACGCTGATCGTGGGCAACTTCCTACCAAATGACCCCGTCGAAACGTAAATACGGGGCAAGACATACTTCTGCGCACTGGCATTTGGCGTTAACGGCGGGTAAAGACAAAAAAGGCTTCGAGGGTTCTGGGGCAGGAGGATGGCGCAGATACCAGGGCATCATCATTGCTGCATCTCCGTGGTTCTACTGAGCCATCTTCCATGAAATATTCACGCTAGCTGTTGTTCGTGGCAAGGCGTTTCTTTTTTTTTAATCTTCTTCTCCATCCTCTGCTTCTTCAATGTTCGAACATTTTACATGAATCCGGCCGTTGATCACAGGAGATTAGGCTGATATGGTCCTCCCTGATGCGCTGACCGACGTCCACCGAGGTAGCACTTCCTGAGTAGCCGACGCGCTTAGGGAAGGCTCACCCTGGCGTGCCTTCCCACTCTTCATGCCCCAGCAAGCTAGCTGATCCCACGTACCTAGGTAGTTATCTTGCTGCCATGCCATGTGCCAGATGTTACTTACCTCGCCCACATGGCAGCGCGTCTTCGATTCCCACCCATGCCCCCAGCTCCGATCAAAAGAATTAAGATCTCACATTTTGATTGTCAAGTTCGCAACACGCGCAAGGCCCTGGCCACGGCGACTCTATCGTTGTCATGGCGGGGGATCGCCGACCTATGTCGAGTGATCAAGACAAGGTCAAGATAGTGCTGGGTACGCCCTGGTTCCAACGATTTCCCCCCTACAGCCGTTGGCTTCTTTTTAACGTCGGCCCAGTCTTCGCCGAGAAACTCCAACAGCGACTTTCCTCCTCGATCGACACGCCGTCCATTGACCCTCTTCTATGCGAAATAGATGATGCCATTCGAGTCGCCAGTGGCATTACGCCGAAGCTGGCCCTCAAGAGGCGGCACGGGTCGCAGCTCGCGGCTCGCGGCAGGGAACTATTCAACCTATGTATTGCCGTCCAACGCAGCCAGCCTGCGGGGGTAGCTCTAGCCAGGAAGAAGCTGGTGCTGCAAAGCCGTTACCTGGCCTTTCTCATGATGCACCTTTCCAAATGGACCGGAGAAAACGGCAACGATGTCATGCCGGAGGAGATCGCATTGCTTTTGTCTGTGGCTTTCAAAGTCACAAGACTCTTCGTCGGTAGGATGCGCTTGTTGTTTCCGCCATCGTACGGTTGACCATCCTTCCGCAGATGACGGCGACAACAATGCAGCAGTCATAGCTCTCCAAAAGGCTGCTGAATACACGTCGCTGTTCCCAAAACTGAGGGCAGGGCTACATCCTGCACAAGTCGAGCAATATCAGCGTCTCGAAGCCGAATATCTGGTGCTCCGCACAGCTTTGGTATCCTCATTGCGACATGCACCGTTGCTATAAGCTTGGTTAACGTCGGTCTACACAGGCACTGAAAGAAGGCCGTCTCGATGTCGCTGAGCACATGTACGGCAAGACCGAGCTGCTACGAGCCTCGCTGGATCCGGCCGCGGCTGAAAATCTGGCCGAGGTTCTATTTGACATGGGAAAGTGCCTGTCAGGGAAACAGGATTTTGCCATGGCAGCAAAATGGCTAGACCGAGCATATGAAGCCATCAATGGTCCCGAACTTGACAGGCTCTCAAGACAAGCCGTCGAATTACGTTTCGCCATCGGTAGGGCCCTCGTCAGCGCTCTGCTGGATACAAAGGAACAGGAGGATTCTAAGACTGCATCGAACCTGGTCGGATACATTGCCTCGGAGGTAGGTGAAACCCTTGTAGTAATGGTTCTTCGCCTCGAAATATTCCGAAAAGCCCCCCCCGGCGCCTTCGACGACGAAGCTTATGCCACTGCCATTGTCGGTCTCGTGCGAAGCTGCATTGCCACAGACCCATACTTCAAATTAATCGAGCAGCACGTTTGGAAGCTTTTTGAACAAAACCAGGACTTGGGATGTAGTGTCACTGACGAGTGGCTTAAAACCGGGATTGCAAGGTCTGGGAGAGATGACTGGGTCGAACGTATTGTGTTGAGACGCCTTTCAATGGCGATACGTCAGCCCGATACGATCTCAACTCTCGACTCAATCCGAGCCATTCTCCATGGTATTTGTAGCCTTCAGGGCAAGCCGCTAACAGCTTCATGCACGGCTGCTGCTCACACAGTGAGTGGGAGCAGGATCTCGATTCGATGTTCCAAGCTGACTGTCACTGAAGATCATTTGGAAGAAGCTTGAGACGCTTTGCGGATCTGCAGCAGCCAAGCCCAACTTCCAGTGGGCCGACAAATGGACCGAGTTGGCGCTGAGTGAGGAGGTGTTCCGGGAAGCTACTCCGATCAACTTCGAAAAGTTCTCCAGGTAAGCACGACGCTTCCATCCATCAGGGTCTCCTTACTGATCCTAGAGTTCGAAGAAAACGACTCTTCTGCGCAATTGAAGACAACGTGGAAGGAGACGCCTTGCATAAGGCCCTGGAGCTTTTGAAGGTCACGTCGCAAACCGAGCCGTTGACGAATTATCTCATGTTCAAAGCTGGACTCCGATGTGACGCCTTGAATCTGGTTGTTGAAGGTCTCCAAGGGCTCGCCGCAACCGAATCAGCGGACCCCACATTTCTATATGCATGCGTGCTGGACGCGCAAAAGGCTGGTAACAAAGTGTGTGCGTACCGTGCAATGAAAGCGCTGGTCGAGAGCCAAACATCTGCCCGGATTCATCGACCCGCCCTCTTTCGATCCGCCATCCGGTGCCTTGAGAGCGCAATCAAGAATGAAACGTCTTCGGGGAACAGCCAGGCGCAGCTTGTGGACGAAAATCTGGTCGACGAGCTTTGTCGGGTGTTCGAGCTGGGTAGGTCGTTTAGGTCACTGGTCATGCCCCATTACTGAGAATGGCTTAGCTATGGACGACATCAAACAAACACCAAAAGGCATCACAGGTCAACTATTATACACCGTCAAGGAGCTTGACTGGTTTTGCAAGAACTCTTACAACCTTGGGATCAGCCATCTTGGGACCTGGGATCTCGCCCACATCATCCGGATGCTTCAGGTTGGACTCGCCATACATGAACATTACCCGGCAGACATACCCGCACAACATGCCGATGACATTTGCTTCAGGTCCATCCTGAGTCATTTTGTTGTCGCCTCTGCCATGGTATCGGTGGCCCGCACCGAAGACGACAGAGAGAAACAACTGCAGACGTACCGTGCTCTCAGACTGCATGTGGAGGCGTTTGACAAAGAGCTCCAGGAACGACTTTTCATGATGGATGAGCTGACAT
This sequence comes from Verticillium klebahnii, assembly GCA_002851715.1. Classification (NCBI taxonomy): domain Eukaryota; kingdom Fungi; phylum Ascomycota; class Sordariomycetes; order Glomerellales; family Plectosphaerellaceae; genus Verticillium; species Verticillium klebahnii. The sequence continues at coordinate 198,524 of NMXL01000015.1, read as the reverse complement.
CCAATGATCTTCTGCATAAGCTTGCTGACTTGCTGGTTTTTGACTTTGAGGCGGCATTATGTCTCAACAAGTATGACGAGCTGGGCGATATCATTAAGAAGGCTACAGACTGCAAGTCGGCCGAGACGTTCAAGTATTTGGCGGACTGCCTCCTCAGGGGGAATGTCCCCCCAAGGGGTAAGCTTTCGCTTCCTTCAGTCTACCTTTCCTCGACCCGTGTCATTTCAAAAAACCTCAAAGCTGATACATACAGAACTTTATCCTCTGCTGAGACGCATCATCAATGAGATATGGCATTTTGAGCGATTCAACTCGGCCAGGCTGGCCAAGTACATGAGATGCCTATTCCAGGCGGTCCTGCCGCTGGAGAGCGAGTTGGCCAAACAGCTGCTTCAAGAAGCGATTGAAAAGGCGAAGGCCTCGGCAGAGGTGCGTTTTCAGTGGGAATGAAATGCCGCTACGACTAACGACGGTTAGAGTGGTTTCTCATTCCCACCAGACGAGCTGCAGTGGTTAGTAACAGTCGCCTGGAACCACGCGGTCGATTACTGGAGGTCGAAACATGACGAAGATTGCAGAGTGTGGGCGCGACTTGTGATGGATCTGGCCCAGTACGCCACGGATGGAGGACAGCTGGAGGAGCAGATCCGGGAACACTTCGCAAAACTTGGCTTTGATGCCACATGAGCAGGTGAAGCAGGTACGGCAAGCGCTGAGAAACTATTCGGAGGAAAACCATGTATCATCAGTCGTTTTCGTTGTGTCTAACAATCTGTTAGATCGGAGTACATAATTATTTCGTGTTACTTCGCTTCATATCGTTGCCCCCGCCGGCTCTCCGTCGACCGTCAACGCCGCGCCTTCGGAATCATCATCAGGTTTGACCACGCTCACTGACACAGCGGGATCGCGGGCATAGACGCGCAGCCCAATGACGCAGACTGCATTCCACGGCTTCTCAGGCTCGTCGCTGCTGTCATAGTCTGAATCCAAGTCGCTGTCTGATTCCGACTCGGTCTCGGTCTCGGTTTCACTTTCGCTGTCTGACGAAGCAGATGATGTTTCCGATGTTTTCTCATCCTTCGTCTCCGCTGGCTCCGCGTCTTCAGGTGTCTTTTTGGCTGAGGCAGGAGGCTCAGGAGCTGCTAATGGGGTTGCAACCTCAGCAGCTGTTTCAAGCGATGTTTTTTCATCGATGGCCGGCTTGGTGTCTTCTTCGGCAGACTTCGACTGCTGTTTGCCAGAAGTGCTCGATTCTTCGGCGGGCTCTGAGTCCCCGGTGGGATCTTGGCCTTCGGCTGCCTTGCTATCGTGAAGCTCCTTGTCGAGACCCTTCACGTCTGTCCACGAGTCGCTGTCTTTCTCCTTCTCCTTTTCCTTGTCCTCATCTTTCGTAGTTTTACCCGTTTTGCCACCAATCTTCACCCCCTCGCTTTCAACTTTCAATGAGCTCTCGACCTCGCCGGCTTCTGCCTCTGCCTTGGCGACCTCGCCGATGGCCTCTGCCGCCTTCTCCATGGCCTTTTCGGCCTTCCTCAAGGCGCGTTGCCTCTGTCTCCTTAGCCTCTCCTTCTTCCTTTTCTCGGCCAGTTTCCATTTCCTCAGCGCCTTCTTCCGCTTCAGTTCACTCTTCTTGTCTTCCAGTGCGCCATCTTCGTCCGGCACGCCACCTTTGGCATGGGCGAGGTCATACTGCATACCAACTTGACGCAACTTTTGCGGGTTCGCCTCGGCGTACTTCTTGACGATATCTCCAATACTCTGCGCGTCGTTCTGCCGTGTCGCTGTGATCTTGGGGAGAATCTCGTATCGGCCTGGCTCAAGCTCAACCTCGCAGCTGACACTACGGTTCTCCATCTTGTGGGCCGGCCTCACGCGGCAGATCTGTTCACCATGCCCGCCCTTGCCGCCTGCCGCCTCCTGCAGTGTGAAATGGAGCTCGAATGCGTAGCCATCAGAGAAACCAACAAAGTACCTCTCATCAAGCTGTGCAAGCACCAGCACCACAAGCCCCGCCTTCTTCACCTCGAGCACAAACTTGGACTGGAGATACCCCGTAACCCAGGCAACGTGTGCGGCAGTCCAGCGTTGCACGACGGTCCAGCATGCGTCGAAGAGGCGCGTGCGGTGGATGTGACTAAATGTCTGGAGCATATCATCAAAGGACATCCAGAACACGCCGTCGTCGCCAAAGACATGGCCCAGCTTGGCTAGCCAGTACGGCGTCCACTCCTTGGAGCCGTCGGACCAGGCACCTGCCCACTCGCCGAGGCCGCTGTCGGTGCGCTGGCCCCAGGGGTTTCTGATCTTGACAAGACGAACCCGCTGGCCCTCCTCGTCCAACTCCTCCCTTGACTGCAAGATGGAGTAGGCATGTCCCATGACAAGCCCGTTCCGCTCGGAATAGCAGCTCGTTCCCATGGCTGCCAGCGAGAAGACAAACTCGCCCTCGGCACCAGAGAGCTCCCTCCAGAGCTTGTCACGGCGCAGTACACGGTTCGACATGACGGTCGTCGTCACACCGCCAGTCATGTCCTCGACAGCCTCGCCAGGCCACCCACCGGACAGGGACTCGTAGTCGCCGTGGCATTTGGCAAAGGCCTTCTCGAGCAACGGCAGCCAGGTCTCGTTAGGGTCGTCACAGCGCGCAAAAAACAGCGCCTCGCTGCCCGTCTGGAAGCGCTTGCGCCACATCTGCGCTTTGCGCCCAGTATGGTCATAGACGTTTCCATGGAAGTCGGAAAAGTCCTGCTGGCTGAGATAAAGGTTGTCGTCGATGACGGTGGAAATCCACTCGCCATCGCGCTGGAAAACGAAGCCGTAAACGCCGCACTCTTCATCGCGAGCAACGCAGATGCGATCCATGAGGTCTCGACGGTGGGCGATGGTGGCGACGGCGGCGAGCAACCAGCAATCACCAGCGCCGCCCTGCTTGATGTCGGAAGAGGAAAAGCCATTGATGGTGAACTGAGGGTTCTCGAAGACCCAGTCGACGCGGTGAATGGAGCCAAAGGCGTAGTGTATGCCTGCTTCGGGGGCTTCTCCGACGCCTGGCTTGACATCGCCTGGATTTCGGGCTACGGAGCCAACCCGTCGTTGCTCGGCGGTCTCGAGTTTGTCTTCGGCGTAGCGATCGTTGGCTCCCGGGTTACCATCGTCGCGAATCAGACCATTGAGGCAGTTCTTGTTTGGATCGCGTTCAATGTCAAAATCGGGGTCGGTGAATTTCTCGTTCGTGCGTTCACACTCGCGGACGATGCGGCGGACACGAGCACGGCATTCGCGAGCCGCAGTGTCGTACGATTCTTGAGCATTGCGCGAGGTGGAATCATCGTTGTGGGTGGACCTCGGGTGGTTAGGGTCAAAGGGTGGGAGGAGGTTGGCGTAGAGGGCACGAGGGAAGATGGAGGTGACCTTGCCGGGAGACTTGGAGTGGAAGCTGGACCAGAAGGCCGAGAGCTGTTCCTGGGGTGTCCTCTTCCTCGGCATGACGGCGGACAGAGGCTCAATGTTGACCCACTAGAGGCAGAGGGGAGAAAAGAGGAAGAGAACAGACATTGGCGACAGCCCATACGCACATCAACGCGAGAGGGGGAAGGGTCAGATTTATCATCTGCAACCTGGACCGTAAGGCTGGGGGTAGCTCAGGCGGCCAGGCGCTATAGCATGCATTTGGCAAGTAGTGGTGTGCATGAGGTCGACGCCCCTCACCCCTGGATGGCGACACTGACCGAGAGACGAATAGAGAAGGCGGTACAGGAGGAAAGGGACTTTGCTACGTAGCGCGCGCGTGCCATCAGCGGCCACCGGGGACCAGCTATGGATGCGACTTTTGGCCCCCAACCCGGCGGCAGGCTGAGTGAATGCGACGCTGCCGAGCATGTCTGTTGCCTGGGCGTGCCGGTGATCTCGGGAGAAAGATCGAGCCAACGAGCAGTTTTCATACGATGTCCATTCGAGGTGTCGTGTCTCCGTGATTTGCTGTTCGTGGTGCTGTGGTGATAGTGACAAGGCGTTGAGGCCAAGGCGTTGGAAAGAAATGGTGGTTGATACCAGTCGTGGTGGAGCACAGAGCGGGCCCTGTTGCTGTTGCTGATGCTGACGGCAGGAGAGGCGGGGTGAGCACGGTCTACCTAGGTAGGTACCCAGTAGTGACGCCACCTTGGGTGCTTTGGCAGTTCAGGGCGACCCAGCACGTAGAGACCGTGTCGGGCCAGTGCGCGAACTGTCTGACCTGGACCCTTGATCCCACCCGACTCGGGGGCTCTTGCTCACAAGCAAATAGCGGATGAACCCTGGATTTAGCGGCATTCGGCCAATCGTCAATTGCCCTCGGCTTCCAGTGTCGTCACCGGCACGTCGCCTTCGTGGAGCCGCACCAAAGGTTAACCCCCCCCCCACCAGCACCCTACCTCACGTTTCCCTCCACACGTTCCCTTCCTGAGGGCCGACCTACTTCCGTCTGCCATCCATTCCTGATCGCCCCATCTTGCCGTTCCACGCCATGTGAATATCCCGTCACCGTGTGCAGCAGATGCCTCTGTCGTATCGCCGTCGCCATCACCATCCCCACCACGACCGGCATCACTCACGGGCGCCATCATGCCACCCTCCGCTCACGGCGGTCCCTCTCCTGATGATCCCAACTCGTCCCTCAACGTTGCGCGCCGCATCTCCGAAACTATTGCAGAGGCAACTCGGTCTGACAACGACGCTATTCCTCTGACGCCCACCACAGGCACCGGCGCGTCATTCAATCTTGGCCTGCCCGCTGGCCTGGTGTCCCGGAGCGAAAGCCCTCATAGACTGGCGTCGCGATCCCTGCGTCGGACTGTTCGACAATCAGCCCCCGGAACGCATACTGCCGTCGACACCGCCGCCCGACATCCTCCCATGCCCGATTCTCACGAACCATCGGCCCCAGGGCACGAGGGTGCTGCCCACGATGGCGCCTTGGGGGGATTCCCCATGCCGCTGACGCACCGTCCCAATCGCTGGCCTGTTGAGCACCAGCTCGAGTCCGAATACAGGAGAAACTCTGCCATCAGTCCCGAAAAGGCTCTCGAGCTAGTCGATTTCTCCGCCCTCGTCTACCCGGACGCGGTCGACGACAACTTAACCTGTCCCATCTGCAAGGCGCCTTTCGTGACGCCCGTCACCACCACGTGCGACCATACATTCTGCAACACTTGTCTAAAACAAGCTTGCGAAACGAGCCATATCTGTCCCGTCGACAGAAGAACTTTCCGGGTCAAGAACGTGACTCCAGCGTCGAGGCTGGTCCGAAACCTGCTTGATTCTCTCATTGTCGAGTGCCCCAATGTGGAGAGGGGCTGCACTGAGCGAACCAAACGGGAGGACATAATTGTGCACGTCCACGACAAGTGCGAATACACTTTGATGTCCTGTCCGGATGCCGGCTGCGATAAGAAGATTGTCCGGTGGTTGCTCTACCAGAACGACATGAAATGCCTCCACGAGGCAATGGCTTGCGAGCATTGTGAAGAGATGGTCGAGCATGCCGTTCTGCATGACCACCTTGCCAAGCAGTGCACTCGGAACATCAAAGCGTGCATTTTCTGCGACCAGACGATTCCCATGTCTGTCATGAACAAGCATGTGCTCGATGAGTGCCTCGAGTTCGCTGCACCTTGCAGATACACCGACCTTGGCTGCCGACATACGGCCAAACGCCAGCAGCTGCTCAGCCACCACGAGAGCTGCCCCTACCAGGTTTGCGACATCATCGGCCAAACCCTCAAGCGGCAGGAAGCCGAGATGCAGCGCCTACAGCGCGAAAACGAAAGGCGCGACAAGCAGATCGAGGAGCTGCAACGTCAGTTCCAGGATCAGCAGGACGGTGGCTCACTGGACATAATGCGTCTCAGCCCTTACAACCGCAAGATCGGAACCGCAGAGGAGGCTGTGATGGGCGTGTACGAAGACGTCGAACGCCGCATTGAAACGGTCAAGAAGGACCTGACCGATCTAGAGGGCCGGCAGACAGTCATGGTTCTCAACGAAGTGATGCCCATCAAAAACGAGATAACGGAAATTCGGAGCAATCTAGGCATTCTCAAGATGCATGTTGCCTGGCTCATGAACAAGAGCCGCGAGGAAGTGGAGCGTAGTCGATTGGCGAGCAGAGCTGTGGGAAGCGCTTCTACCACAGGCTCTACAAGCGCCTCTGGCGCGGGTGGGACCGTGGCCGGTGCTGTTGGCTCATCTGCCGGGAGATACGTCGGCCGAGGGCGAGGAGGTTCAGACAGCGAGGCGGAGGGTCCTTCGACGTCGAGGAGACTGAGCGATGGCTCTAACGACGTTCCAAGGCTCTAGGGCCCTGTTCAGTGCATTGTTTTTGGCGTTCAGAGGTCGCATGCGATATACCCTTCCGTCTGCCTTGGTCCTCCATGGCTCGTGAAAGAATTTGTACTTAGTAGTATTCTAGTCACTCTGTCTGTATCAACATGATTCCGTTGTGACTATCATGGTGGGTGCTCTGGCAGCGGAGTTTCTAGCGACGCTCCTTGTGGCTTGCGGACTTTCCCCCCACCACCATGTCTCTCCCCTCTTCTCCCGACAAGGGAAGGACCCACTAGTAGCTTCAGGTACCCACTCTCTTCGCGACCACCTGCACAAGGCGCTGACTTCCACTTCGTCATTGTCCGTCTACTCTTCCCAGCCAGTGCCTCTCTTCCATCTTCAGCCTTGCGCGTCTCTGCACCTATACAGAGCGTAACTGTGTCCTCACGGGTCGCCGTCTACCAGAATCACAGTCCAGATGGAGCCTGATCAGGATCCGAGCCGGCCCCCAGCGGCCACACCGGATGCTCCCGACCGCAACACCATGGAGCAAGTTCGTCTCCCAGTCCTTCATGTGCCATATTTGATTACCAAGCTTGCTTCCATCTGCTTCTCAACCGTTACGGAACAATCAGATGCTGATACTGCCCTTCTCTTATAGATCCGACTGAGACGCCTTGCGAAGTTGGGGACGCCCTCACCGAAGCCTACCGAAGACGGTGCTCCTTCCCCGAAGCCTGAAGATTCGTCATCAACCCCGTCAGCGCCAACCTCGGAGCAGCTCGCGTCACCAGCAGCCCAAGCAAGCGAGAAACGTAGAATCAACATCACAGCAGCACCTTCGGCGGATTCGCAAGCTTCCACTTCCTCGTCCTCCATCCCCGATCGGTCGCACAAGCGTGTCGCTGCTAAGATCGATGACCGCCCACCGGCTGCGCAGCCTGCGACCAAGAAAGCCAACATGGCTCCCGAGGAGTCTATCGACGATTATACCCACCGCACCGTGAGTGCGCTGTTCCGAATCACCCTCGATCCTAGCCAAACAGACGACGGTCATGGCCACAAGACCACCTTCCTACCTGCCATGTCGTCCGAACTCTCGGAGGCCGGCGCGCCCGCGCAATTCACACTCGAAGTCCTTGACACAGCGCTGCTGGAGGCCGCCACAGCGCAAGCCCATACCACACCGCTCCTGCGATATCTGCTGCCCTGCTGGAAGAGGGTCAACAGGACTCTGGCGCTGCTCAAGGACGGCGAGAAGCAGAAGAGGGAAGTGCTAGAGGAGGCGAAGAGGCTCTGTATGAGCTACTGTCTCTTTGCACTGACGATCCCTGACCTCTTTGGGCAAGTTACCACCGGTGCTGTGCTAGCCAAGTCTGCATTTTATTGACTTTTGCTTCAGGCGATCTCAACCAGATAACTTGGTTCCGTTCCTCCTTCGCAGCCAAGAGCACGAAGACTCGATCTCAATCGACTTCACCAAGGATGTTATCTCCCGCTTTCCCGATGACGAGCAATACCCCGCCATCTTCGCCGATGCCATGGCTGCCATCAGCGTGAAGCTGTCTGCCATGAGCATGGAGTCTGATTATCGGCCATATCTGAATGTAGGCCAAGTCTTTGCCTCCAGGCTGTGGCTATCGCTGACCTTTTCAGGCCTTGTCATTCTATGCAAAGTTTCCGCCTCTGCTGAAAGCCGTCGCAGAGCATGAATCGTTCCTGTCGGCGACTACAGGCCCTGAAGTTGAGAGGAAGACGATCCTCGGCCCCTTCTTCCGTCTCTCGCCCCTACAGTCGGAGGTCACGCTCACATACTTCCCAAACCCTCGGTCGCTCGACAAAGGCCGGGCAGCTCAGTCCCAGGATGCCCTCCGAGCAATTCTGCGGGTATATCAGGACGAGCTTTTCGCGATTGCCAATGCATTTATCCGCTCCGACTCTGAGACCAGGAACCGCATGCTTGACTGGTGTGCCCTTGGCGTCAATACCAATCACAAGCGGAGGGCCATGCAGGTTGATCCCCGAGAGGTTTCCTCGGACGGGTTCATGGTCAACTTGACAGTCATTCTTGACCGGTTCTGCTCACCTTTCATGGATACGACGTTTTCCAAGGTTGGCCGGATCGAGGTGGATTACTTCCGGCGCAGCCCCCGCGTCAGCATCAAGGACGAGACCAAGATCAACGCGGATCAAGCCACTTCAGACGCGTTCTACGCCAAGACGGACTCGAAGAACTCCAACTTCATCTCGGAAGTCTTCTTCCTGGCGCTGGCTGCACACCACTACGGTAGCGGCGCGACTAATTCCAAGCTGAAGGCGCTCGACCGGGACATCAAATTCTACGAAAAGCACGTTGCGGCTATGGAGGCTGAGCGATACAAGTTGGCAAATGTAAGTCAACCATCGGTGTTGGAGAATGGCCTTCTAACGATGTCTAGAACCCCGCGCGACTTGCCATGTTCGAAGTCAGTCTCAAGAGACACACAGACGTTCTAGAGAAAGCGATCGCGACCAAAAACGCAATCGAGGGCGTTTTCTTTGACGACAAGATGCAAGAGCTGTCGCTCCGCTTCATGAAGTATGTCGCAGTCTGGATGCTTCGACTTGCCAGCCAATCCGACTACACTCCTGACAAAGACTTGGCGCTTCCCCTCCCGTCGCCCCAACCGGAGGCATTCGCGTGTCTGCCCGAGTACGCCCTCCAGGACGTCGTCGACAACTTCAAGTTTGTGTATCGGTAGGTACAAGTGAACCTGATGGCATACCACCAATATTAACCGGCTTGTTAGGCACCTCCCCCAGATCATGCCCTCGGCTGTCGGCAGTGAGATGATTGCTCTCTGCATTGCGTTCCTGCAATCATCAGACTTCATCAAGAACCCATATCTCAAGTCTTCTCTCGTCACGCTTCTTTTCTCCGGCACCTGGCCCTTCTCCCACTTCAAGAAAGGTGTACTAGGCGACCAGTTGTACGGTTCAAAGTTCGCGAACAAACACCTCCTCAGGGCTTTGATGAAGTTCTACATTGAGGCCGAGTCGACGGGGGCTCACACACAGTTCTACGACAAGTTCAACATCCGGTACGAGATCTTTCAGGTCATCAAGTGTGTCTGGGGCAACGATGTGTACAGGGAGCAGCTCGCACGCGAGAGCAAGGTCAACCGACAGTTCTTTGTGCAGTTTGTCAACCTGCTCTTGAACGATGCCACTTATGTGCTCGACGAAGCCCTGACCAAGTTCCCGAAAATACACCAGCTGCAGGCAGAGCTGGAGCAGAATACGGGCATGACGGCCGAGGATCGCGAGAAGAAGCTCGAGGAGCTTCAGTCGCTGGAGGGGCAGGCAGGTTCATATATGCAGCTGGCCAATGAGACACTGGCCATGATGAAGCTGTTTACCTCGGCCCTCGCCGACGCCTTCACAATGCCCGAAATTGTCCAGCGGTTGGCGAGCATGCTCAACTACAACCTCGAGACCCTGGCAGGCCCCAAGATGGGTCAGCTGAAGGTCAACGAGCCTTCGAAGTACCACTTTCAGCCCCGGGTGCTGCTGTCCGAATTTGTCGACATTTACCTCAACCTCGCCAACTCACAAGCCTTCATCGACGCAGTGGCCGCCGACGGGCGCTCTTACAAGCCTGAGGTCTTTGACAAGGCGAGCTTCATCCTGATGAAGCGTCACATGAAAGATGACACCGAATTGAGGAAGTTTGACGCACTCAAGACCAGCTTCAAGGAGTCCAAGGCCATTGCCGACCAGGCGGAGCTGGACCTGGGCGAGATTCCGGCCGATTTCGAGGACCCCATCCTCGGCGACCTGATGAGGGACCCGGTCATCCTCCCGTCGCAGCACGTGGTCGATCGTTCCACCATCATCCAGCACCTCCTTTCCGATCCAAAGGACCCCTTCACACGTCAGCCCATGACCATTGATGACGTGGTGCCCGACACGACACTGCGGGAGAAGATTGACGCGTGGAAGGCGGAGAAGATTGAGGCCGCCAAGTCTAGGGTCCTGAGCGAATCCATGGACACAACTGAAGGTTAAGACAGCTGGGCAGGTACCCGAGCAGATGGCAATTGCATCAAGGGGACGGAACAGGAAATGAAGACAACATAGATTCGTGTACGCATTATGAATGAACTGGGCGGTTAACCTCATTAGAAGGTCCGGTGGAAACAGGCCATGTAATCAGCACCAGGCCCTCAACCGACTGTGATGTCGTCGCGGTGATGTGCGTGGTGACCCCGTCGCGGCCACTATCCCTTGCCATCACAACAACAAGAGACGGTCGCCCTAGAGGCAACGCGACTCAATTAGATGCGACTCGCCCGCGGAAGCCTTCACGCGCCCCTGGGTCCGCACCCGAGCCTCAGCCGCCCGAAACGCCGGAACCAGCGTGGGGTGGCGAAGAAGTGTCTGCGGACAAGAAGTCAGACGCGGGGAAGAAAAACGTGTCGAAATGGTGGGGAGCAGCCGCCAACGCTCGCAGCCTATTTTGACTTCGCCGGCGTGATGAGACCCTGGCACGGGCCGGAACCTTAAGCATCCGTCGTCAGGATGTTGCACCCGGATGGTGACTCGGGTGGATTTGGCGGCGTCCCACGTGAGATTCCGAAGCACACCTGAATCGAGACTTGCTCGCACTCTTTTTGAGAAAATCCGAGATGATATAGATGAGGCTGCTAAAGATACCTAGCCAGCCAGGGGAGGTGGCGACATGCCCACCCCTTCCCGGCAGCTTCATCCCCGGTGGCCCACCACACAAACAACCGCCCCCGTACCCCTCCCCTCTCCAGGCCCCGCGCCGCCTTTGCCATTCGCCGGGCGTCTCGAAGACACAATCACGGAACTCCAGTCCACAACGCCTACGACCGCCATGCTATAGTGCAAGCAACAGGGGCAACTTGTCGCAAGTGTCCTGCCGGTCCCCCAGCCAGCCAGCCCTGCCAATCCGCCGCGCCAGACAACATTAAGAGAGCAGTATTAGCGAGTGTGTGTCGGGCCGCGCGTCACTGAGCCCGACATGCAGAAAAGGAAAGAAACAAAGCACATGCTACCTCGCCAAAAATAGGAAGACCAAAACTATCAATGCTCGGGCCGCGTTTCTCTCTCCCCCGGGGTTTGGTCATGGTCGACCTAGTCGTACAGTCCTCATCCTTCGGCGCCATGCATGCATGCAAGGCTACCCGTCTCGTGATTCGACCGCACATGGTAGTCGTGATTCGTAACAGAGTCGTTCGTGATGGATCAAAACAAGAACAAGCGCGTATCCAGCTGCCTGGCCTGCGCCACAATGAACTAATCCGAGTATTCGTCACGCGTGAAGCGTTCAGATGATGTTGGCGATGCTCAGTCTGTCCTGGGACCGAGTCGTGTTGCTTGCCGACGGGCTGTTCCCGCTGCTGCTCATCACGCCTGCGCTCATGAGGGGGGCGCTGCCGGGCGTCGGCGGTGGCGGAAAGCCACCTCCACCCTCAATTTTGATCGTTGGCGGGAGTGGCGTGGCCCAAGTTGCGGAGGTGGGCGTCGGCGTCGAGTTTCCTGCCGCCAGACCCCTGACCGCGGCATCGAGACGACTCCATCCGCCCCACTCGCTGATCTCTTGTTCTGTGAGACCAGTCCTCTGTTGCGCGCTGAACAACCCGCTGCCTGCACCTCCCCCAGACATGATGGTGCCGGGCGACGTCGGCGAGAGAATGCCCTCCCGCTCACCACCGGCCCAAACCCAAGCAGAGTTGGGCGCAGCTTGAAGGTCGGCACTGACGTACGCCAACAGCTCCTCATCACGCAACAACGCGTCTTGCAGCGCACGCGGCCCGTTCAAGGGTGGAGGGGGCGGCGGCGCAAATGTTGACCTTGGGGGCGTCGCTCTCGCTAGCAGAGCAGCGTGTTCGGCACGTTTGGTGCTCAAGGCCGTCACGAAGAAGGCGAGGAACCGGCCGCACGGCAATGCTATATCTCGTCGGGCATCGATGGAGGCGAGCGATCGAACGCATGTGACGGCCTGATCCCAGTGGCCAGAGACCAACAGGAACAGGGTGCAGCGAAAGATGTGGGACGTGAGCAGAGCTGTTGCCCCGTCGGCAAGAGTCGTCGTCGTACGCATGAGGAGGGCGGCTGTTTCGAGGGCCGTATGGGTGCACTGCTCAACGGCGGCGAAGCGCACCTCGGGCGCGCACGCCGGGGCCAGGTTGTGTCGGTGAAGCACGAGACGCGCGTGGAGAACGTAGGCATATGGCGCGAGGAGGTGCGGAGACAGAGAGGCACCGCTGGCGGCGTCGCATGCCGTAGGGAAGCTCCGGCAGTAGCCGGCGAAGGTTTGGTCGAAGGTAGCAAGTCGGGACGGTGCGACCACGGGCGCAGCGAGAGTCTTGATGAGGGCCGAATAAGACCTGACAACGTTGATTATGGCCAACAGAGAGTGGTTCAGGGGCTCCCGTCCCGGCGGAACGACTATTCCACCCTCGTGAATGTAGTGGTCGTCCACGCCAGCGGGCAGCGACACATCGCAGTCACTGTCCTCGATGATGACAGGGCGACCGAGCTCGAGAGCCAGACTTCGATCGAGGATATAAGTAGTCCACCAGACTCGTCTCCTCATCTCTCCTTCAATGACGGGCCACGGCCCGGACTCGGAATGAAGCTCGAGGTCTTGGCTAATGCGCACGGCACTGCCCAGCCACGTCCAGGCTGCCGACTTGAGGTTCATCTCGTTTAAGCAGATGGCGATGAGCAGCAGAGCCCGCGCGTTCTCCAAGACGTAGTCATTGTTCCAAGGATCGATTAGGTTTCGAGCCACTTCGAGCAGCTCCGCGGCGCGATACGCCCGGTGAGCGTGCGGGTCTGGCGCGAACAGGCTGCCGAGCGCAAGTGCGGCGAAGAAGGTGGACAGCCAGGCGGGCTGGAAAGACTTCTGGCTGCCGAGGCGGTAGAGGTCGTCGACACCGCTGGAAAATGACGGCCAATGGAGGATGGGGAACATGGTGTGCGCGGAGCCATAATAGGAGTGCAGCAACTGGTCGGTGGTCTGCCTCGGCGGCAGCTCAGGCCGTTGCGGGTCGAACAGGGGGCTGGGTGCCGAGTGTCGATACTGAACGGGCGACTTCCAGATGCCTCTTGAGAAGGCCTGTAGATTCGATCGGACAATAGACAGGTCGTGCATAGGCGCCGGGCGTTTCCTGCGCTTGGGATTCGTGCCCATTTCAGGTAGTTGAGGAGGCAAATGCTCCAAACCCTCGGCGTCCACATCCATCTGGCCCTCCCGTTCCTGCAGCATGCGCCTGAGGTTGCCGTTGTCTCTTCGAAGCCTCTCCATCTGCTTCTCGAGATCCTGCACCTGCTTGATCGACGACATTCGCCGGTTCGTCTCCTTGGTAAACTGGCACTTGACGCTGCGACTTGAGCATTCAGAACAGCTGCTGGTCTCGGTGGCGTCGCATTTGACCTTCCTCTCTCTACAGGCGTCGCAGCTGGGGTCCTTTCGCCGTTGGCGGTAGGCCCGTTTTTGTGCCTGGGACATGGGCGGCAAAGGGGCGTTGGATGGGCCGGGTGTGCTGGCTACCGAGTCGGCCGATGGCAGAGAGTCCCGGCCCAAGATAGAACCAGCCGTGACGGGAGTGTACGACTGGAAGGTGTTCTGGTTGATGGAAGGTAGTGGCGGGATACCGATGGGTTGAAGCGGCGCCGCCGCCGTGGTCCTAGGACCCACGTTCATAGCTCCTCCCCCAAAGTACTGGCTCGTCGGTCTCGGCGACGGGGCGGAAGACACCGACGAAGAGTCGTACGATCGGTGTGACAAGTTGGGAGATCGGGCGTACGGGTTGTGTGACGATGCAGATGCAGCCATGTCGGAGGGCCGGCTGGAATACCAATGCCCTGTTGCAAGCCTGGGGGTGGTCTCCGCACGATCCCCTAAAGACTGAATGCCAGGTAGCTGTCGGTCAAGAAACATACAGACCGGCGGCGGATGCCCTGAGCCAGAGGGACGCAGGTGGCCGATGATGCGTTGTTGTATATGCCGTTGAGTAGCGTTAACCTTGCCGCGCTGGTCTAGACAAGTAGTAGAACAGGCTTCGAGCGCGCTGTAGGGGCAATGCTTGTTCCAACCGGCTGTGTGCTTTGATCCGAGTGGCAAGCTGGCGGGTCTGATCGTGTCTTCGTGGCGGTATCCCGTCGAGCTGCCGCGGGTTGTAGTCTGTGTGACTCTATCCCCTCCAGGGCCTTGCTGTGATGCTGCCGGTGCTGTGCTGGAGCTGGTGCTACCGCCGGCCTAGTCGTCCGACCAAACTGACCATCGAAACAACCAATTTAGACAGACCGGAAGGCTATGTTGCCGTTATGTGCCGGCTTCCAGCAGTCACGAGACGGGCTATATGCCATGCGGTGATATGAATAGACCAGTGTCGGGGTTGCCTCAGCAGGTTTGAAGCTTCGTGGTTGCCAACGGGGGATTCCTTGGTGCGGGTTTGCGCGCGCGGGGCCTGAAAGCACAGAGACACGCTACCGCCGGCAATCATGCGAATGTTGGGATGAAGGGCCGGGCGACAATCGGCGAAGTTTGACACGGGCTGGACAGGTCGAGTCGGTCGAAACACACACAAACTGCGCGTATCTATACAGAAAGGGTCGTCAAAGGTGGAGAGAAGGAGAAGAAAAGAGAAGTGCGGATGTGTTGAGAGGCCAGATTGGCAGGGCACTAAGAGGGTATAACACGGAACGTTGTAGGCGTCAAAATCGTGGTCGTGGTGCGAGTAGCAGGGGAAGGTTGCGGCAGCGAGAGCGCGGGAAGTGGGAGAGGATCAGAGTAGTAGGCGCCGGCGCGAGGGTCAAGAGGGTCTGGCAGGGTTAGATACTCAGCCGTCACTGGGCGAGTGCCGCGGACGCTGTCTGAGTAGTCGGCACGGCTATTGACGATGGTCTGCGATCCATCGAGCCATGGGCTGAATCCGGGGCCCTCCGCGCGTTAAAGCAGATTCGGGAAAATTATCTGGAGTGGTGGAGGGCCTCCAAGGATCCCCTGCTTGCGAGCACCGAGCAGGGGCTGGCAGGGGAGCAGGGCTGTGAGTGATACTCATCAGCCAGAGTCGTTAACGTGTTTCGACTGAGAGGAAAGTGGGCATGGTCGCTGGGGGGCCCTGTCCTGGTCCGTTGCCCTTTTGCTGGCTGGTCGAGTGGCTTGGCAGACCCCTGGATCCCTGTACCCCTCAAGGAGACCTCGACGAAGATGCCCAGGGTCCGGTTCGAGGGCGGACGTCGACTCAGTCGAGAAAACAGGGTCCCTGGCCCGCGACTCGACAGCGCCGTCCCGTACTGCAACGGCACCGTCCGCCCACGACCTCGTCCAGTCCGGTCGGGCTGACCTTGTAGCGAGGGCTGCTGGGAAAGACTGGAGTGTTTGGCGCGTTCCATCGCTGTTCGGGCGTGCAACCGAACATCTCAGCGAGCTGACTCGAGCCATCCCCTATGGTCTAGTATAGGTCAAGGGGTGTGGAGAGGAGGAAGAGGGGGGGGGGGGTTGTTCCCGCCGCCTCAGGAAGCATGCAACCATGCCGGCATCTTTCTTGAGAAGAGCTTTGTACTGGGTCTTCGTCCACGGGCTGGCATGCAGCAGCGCCGCAGGTTCACATCTGTTGGTGGGGAGCCTGTGGCCCAGCGTGTCGTTGTCGTCCGAGTTAATCAACCACAGCTTGGGCCCACCAACCGACTGAGCGAGTCCTATTTTGGGATGATGCGCAGCAGAATCCTTCTCGAGAAAGCTGGGTAGACGAAGCCTGTCGCCACGAGTCCGACATGCCAGAACGGCCAACTTTGCCAACCAGCCCTCGCAGCACGAGGGAAAGCAATCTTTCGGTCACCTGGCTTCTCAGGCGATGACCATTTCCCTTTTTTCTGGGGTTGAGTGCCGAGTACCGAAACGAGAAAGGCCTAGACATCGAGACCGTGGGCGAGGTTGAGCACGAGGAACAGCCATACACCCCGCCTGTTTGCGACGCATTGGGGCCCTGTCCGTGGTAGCTTGGCCCGTCGGGGGATTTAGCTGACACGGCCCAAAGACCGCTGGTCCGTGGTTGATGTTTCGTGACAGGCATCGCTTGGGCCATGCAATGGGCGGACCGATGTTGTCATAAAATCTGGCACAACGCCCGTGGCACTCATTTTCGATTGACACAGTAAATGGGATGGACAAAGGGTGCGGTGTGCAACGCGCAATGTACAGCATCCACGACGGTGTGCGTGCCATCCCAAGAGGGGGCGTTTGAACTCGTCCTGTCCACGGATGACTGCCGTGCAACACCAACACCCCCCCCCTTTCCATTCCACCGCATGGCTTTGTGTGACGTGATCTGTCTAGTCACCGACCGAGTGGTCGTGCCGTGTGATGAGGTCGAGATGTGGGAGTGCCGTCACCGGGCCGGTCGCATTGCCAGGGCTCGTCTCGTCTTTTGGCAAAAGTGTCAGCCACCATCAGCACAGCACGGCTGCACTGCAATACTGCAGTCGGCACAACGAATAGCACATGCTTGTACTCCTTAGAGGCGAGCATGAGTGGTCTGCGGTGCTGTCACTGGCAACGGCTTCTGGCGCCTTTGCACGCGTGGCGCAATGGGAAGCGCGCCGGCCTCGGTCACCAGCGAACATCACAGGGGCAGGGGTTGTACGGCAACTTTGACTGCTTTGGATCGATTCGAGGCTTCCGCGTGCTGGACCAGTCGCTTGTTGAACAGGGCTTCAGGGTGCATGGCAGGGGTTCGGAATGAGCTGGGGCTGTCTTGGGGGCCCGCCTGTGGAGCGCGGGAATCTGCAGGTTGCCGGAAAGGAACACCGCCGGCTGGCTAGGCCAAGCCGTTTAACCCACAGGGCGGGCTGATGACCAGGGACTCGGCTACAGTGCACGAAGAACGGCAGAACAGGGCAAGGTGTGGCGGGCCGTTGGTGTATCTGAGGGGGGGGGCCAAAAACGTTGGTCGGGACGTGTTGGGTTTTTGGCAAGTGTAGTACCGAGTGAGTGCTCTGCGTGGTTGAGGTGCTGGCGCCGTCTCCGCGACGATGTGACCAAGGTGACAAGCCCAAGCCGAGCGAACCGCGGCTTGTCGCGACGGCCAGTGATGGTACTCGACTACGAAGTATTGGTAGCCTCCTGGGAACGCGACCTGGAAAGGGGCTCGAACGCTCATGGTCTCAAGGGGGGTGAGCTGCCGGCGTGTTTTGAACTTTGGCGCTTTCGATAAATGCTGGAGCTGCTCCTCGAGGATGGTTGATCCAGCTGATATGTAGTCCGCAACTGTTGGCCAGTTCAAGCGTTTGTATGCTCAAGATACTAGCGAGGCATGGCAACCTGCAAAGCTGGACGAGCAAGGACGATATGACGATACAGAACCACAACACCTCTAGAGAATTGTCCGCCCTGGTAACCGAGGGGGCCCCCGTAAGACCTGGTGCTTTAGTTGTTCAAAGTGACATGGTAGCCGATGGATGGACTTGCCTCGTTCGGTGTCCCCATGCAGGTTTACTGCATGTCGAGTCAAGCCTGCAAGTTTGGGGAGGACCCAGGCTGCGACCAAGTCCCAGTCACGAGCAGACAGCCGCTTGCGGCCGTCCGTAGTGCGCGACACGCACCGGGTCCCTGGATGATAACGACATGATTCGCCTGATCCATCGAGCAGAGCATCAGAACGGTAGTGATGGCTCGCGTTGCGCGTTCGGGAAGCCGAGATCGCCGTTGGAAGTTGGAGGGAAGAGGGGCGTTGGGGAGGCCCGAGGTGCCAGTCCAGGGGCTTGCTTCTTTGCTCGATAATGAGGGCCCACAGGGATTGACAAGCGGGCGAGATGGCGCGCTGCAGCCACAGTGGATTAGCAAACTTGGGGGGGGGGGGTTCCGCTGGCAGGCCTGGCGGGATTGGGCTCGTCTTGGCTCCCTGTCTCAGACAGCGTCAACAGCAGGGGCTCTAGGACAGTGCTAAG
Organism: Verticillium klebahnii; assembly: GCA_002851715.1. NCBI lineage: Eukaryota > Fungi > Ascomycota > Sordariomycetes > Glomerellales > Plectosphaerellaceae > Verticillium > Verticillium klebahnii. Next base: position 180,257 of record NMXL01000015.1, on the reverse strand, counting down.
CTTCTCCGCCGACAGCCGACGTTGGCGTGGGTTGCTGGCGTTGGTCAAAGGTTGCTGGTGGTGGTGTGTGTGGTGCGTGCCGCAATGGTCGCCATACATGTGGATGAGTGCGCCGTGGCCATGGCCGTGGTGTGCGGGTGCGGTGCCGCAACGGTTTCGGTAGCGATAGTGGCAGACGGGAAGGACGTCTCGGAGTTCGGGTCATCAAAAAGTCTGTTCCGCTGGCTCCCACTCTTGCTGAGTGCAGGATGCTGCCGTCTCGGTGCCGATCCCCCTTGCCGTTCGTCTGGATCCGAGGCGACTGAACCACACGACATCCTTCTTCCGGGACCACACGCTGAGTAGGTAGTCTCCACGCCCACAGTACTCGATCATCCTTCGGGCGTCTCGTGCCAGGCCAGGCAGGGCCTGCCGTGCGGGCGATACCCTGGCCACCTTCTGTCCCTGTTGAGCCGTTCTCGGTCGTCAAGGCCGCCCCGAATCCACCCCAGAAGAGGAGATCTGCCCGAAGGACGCCAGGACGGGAAAGATTGGCGTATTCCTGATTAATTCGACCTTCAGCGGCCTGCCTGCCGGTATTCGGCTCTCCCAGCGTCTTGCCGAGCATGAAAGGTGAGGGGAGGAAGCAGGGAAGCTCCACGAGGTCATGCACCGCCGTCAGCGAATTCCTAGCGCGGCTGGGCTCGCCTGCCGAAGTGGCGCTGGCCAGGGCATGCTGGCAGCGCGGGGCGAGGGGTGGTTCGGTCGGATCAGGGGCATTGTGGCGGACAGTGCTGATGTTGCGACATCCGGCCATGCTTTGTACCCCCCTCCGACCCGCAGGCGAGAGTCAAGTGTCGATGGAGACCAGGTGGGCAGCCGTTTGTGGTTGTAGGGATCCCCAACTCTAAAATGGAAGAGTGAGCATGGTAAGTGTCACGGCAACGTGTAGAACGGCATGGGGCGGCGAAGCCTCGACAAATTGCCTTACTTTCCAGCTGTGGCAGGTGCATCTGTGAAGCGCCTGCCTCGCCTCAGGTATCTTGGGAGGAAGATGGACAAGTAGGTTAGGTAGGTACAGGTAATAACACCTGCCTCAGCACAACATGGTCGCCCATTGCAGGTCTCCCTGGTGCGCGGAGGTCTCGTCAGGGGAGGGGGCAAGAAGCCCCCGAGGCGCCACCTACCTTACAGGGCTCACAACGGTTGCCAGGGGTGGTATGGTCGTCTTCCTCGACATGCTAGGTGTGCTGTTGGCATCCAGCACCTTCACTCTTGACCACCATCACCACGAGAGATCTCGTCGCTTCTGTCGCAAAACCCCGACTAGCGCTCGAACTATGCCAAGGCCTCTCCCAAAAAGCCAGACACCAGACGGTTCCATCCTGCACAGCATCCAGCATCGTCTGAAGTTTCTTGGTCGTCACATCTCCTGGACTCGACTCTGCACAGTATCTCGCAGTCGCCACCGCATCAGAACCCCCGATCGATGGGCCCGACCAACTAGTCTTCTCAACTAGTGACAAGCCATCTGCAAACCCACAGTCCTTTTTCCCCCGGCGGCCTGATCCCAGCACCTTGACAAGCACTTGTTCTAGCGGCCTGTGCCGCCTCGGAGACCACTCCGCTGTGGTTTTCATTGGGCGGCGTCTCACGAATCTGGGTGTCCTGTCCTGTAGGCTGGGTTTCTAGTTCGTCTGGCGAACGTCTGGGTTGACTCCCGCCTGGCAGGTTTGGGACGGCCACTAGGACCCGGGGCAGTCAGCAGCCAACAGCCAGCATCTGACAGGACGGCCTCGGTGCGCAAGTACTCCCGTAACAAGTACACCGGCGGTTGATGGCGCGCTGACACACGTTCAAAAGACCAGAACGAAACGTCGTCCGCTCTGACGCGGCGCGCTGCGCCTTGGCTCTGCTTTCCCGCCCGCGTCGATGAGACGCTCCTCATCTCCTTGAATCATGACAAGCCCGTTGTGCGCACCGATCGCTTCCTCAACGGGCAGCACGGCACGTCGGCAGATGCCCTGGGCCCTCGCTTCGATCGTCTCGGCGTGCTAAACTCACCTCTTCAGTGTCGACGATTCCCAGCCCACCAGTCGGTCGAGATCACAATGCGGTGCATTCGTCGTCCTTGCCATCTACATCTATCAAGCCTAGGGTGCCCCGGCCTACATGGGTTTCTTCGGACACCCAGGATCATCCCAGGCATGGCCTTTGCAGGATCATGCTGTGATCTTACTTCGACCATCGCCCAAGATCGGCAACTCTCTTCCCACCAGCTAAATGCCCCCCCTGTCTATATTGCCTCCGGCAAACTTGGCTACACAAGTGCGCCGGAGTTTTATCGTGGCCTCCGCAGCGACACAGGAGGGGGGCAAACGTCCCTGCCACCATGTGTCTGCCTCCTGTCCACTGCGGACCCCTCCTTCTTTCCACCCTACCATCCACTGACTTAGATGTGCGACACAATACCGTATCACACGCTCAAGCTCATCATAACAGCTACATTGGTCAGCCACACGCATAAATCAGCAGTGGAGTGTCCTGGCATGCAACGGAGCGCCTTGTTAGGCGGCGTTGGACCGCCCTGTTTCGCACCTTGCAGATATCGGGTCATCTCTATCTCCCTATTGACAGAGTCAACTGTCCCTTCAACAGAGCGATCAGGACAACTGCCAGACAGAAATTTGGATTATCGAGCATGGACTGGACACGCAATGGCGAGCAACATTCAGATCTGAGACCCTCGCGGCGCGATCTTGGGCGGCCTAGCCATTACCCAGGCTTCGGCGCACTGCTTGGTTCGCGTCCCATATGTGGCACGAGATCGGGCCGTTCATCTCTTCGGATGTTGGCGCCATACCGGCACCAGGGCATGTGCTCTAACCCACAGACCTTTGACTCACAATTGCTCAACCAGTACAGCGTTCTACAGTTTGGCCACGTTCAATGCCGGCATCGCGGATTCCCTAGGTTGGCTGTAAGCGGGATACCGACGATGCCGGGGAATTTCACTGAGCGAGGAGGCTCTAATAGGCAGGTCGACAGGGCACCTGGCCCAAACAAGCTCGAAGACCGATACAGGTGTTTCCACGCGGACGGAATGCCGATCATCAGATTCTGGAGCGCTCCCTTGCTGGGCACCACCTCGCACGGCGGCAGGACGGCAAGACGTTTGCTCTGCTGGCGTCTCGTCGACGGCTGGCACAGCCCAGTCGCCCCCTCATAACCTCCGTCCGGCGTTGGCCTGCCTGTCGAGAAGCGCCGACATCTACCACGCAAGGGGGGGGGGCGCGCGGGGCGACGGCGCTGAGAGTTCTCATCGTCAGGGCACGTCAGTTCGACTAGGTGGTGATGTTGGCACGACTGCACATACTCGACGGTGCAAAAGCCTGGCTGGCGATGCGCGGAGTTCCTTGAGTAGTGGTGGTGCAACGACACACCGAGGCAGACGGGCTGACCATGGGCCAACACACCCAACCAAGCCGAAATATCAGAAACGGGACACTCTCCGTCAGTCGAGAGCGTCAGGAGCATCCCTCGCAGCTTAAGGAACCATCCAAGACCGACGAGTGTGACATACGTGATGCAGGACAAGGTAGTATTGCAGCTACCCAGGGTGCAGGCGCCTGGATTCGGACATGGACGCCGCCTGGGTGCTTTGCACATGGATGATGCAGCGTGTCATTCGGTACTCCCGCCGGCGGGCCTCGCAGGCATCGACCGGGGGCTGCGAGGCCTGCCAGGCCTGCAAGGCCCAACTGGGGTTGCAGGGCAGCTTGGTTAGTCCGGTGGGATTGTCATCCTCGCAGAAGTCTCCAGACTGGTTGATGAGTCGAGCAGGACTCGGCAACTCGAGTGCCTCGGGTGACCACGCGCTCGCGCCAACCCCTTGACATCCGGAGCCCAGCGGTTCGTCAAGCGGGTTGGCTGACTGGCTGCCAAACCGACCTTGTGCCACGAACCCCGCATCCCATTGCTGACCACCGTCGCGAACCGCGCCCGTGCCGCCGACCCTCGAAGCGCACCCAATCGTCGGGAAGCCTCGAGCAGCCAACGCTTAAGCGAAGGGCGGTGACAGACGTGATCTCGGAGCACCGGGGAATCGAACGAAGCCACGTTCCGCGACCGTGACCATGCCCCCGATCAGATCACACGAAGCTTTCTACTCGCCTTTGCGTCACGCCCGCAGACATCGATGCGCCCTCGCCTCGCACGTGTGAACCAGTCGGCTCCCTCACCACGGCCAAAAGACCCGACTCGTGGAGTTCCGATTTGCAAAGTCTTGCCGAATAATCCCCCCCCCCCTGGGAATTTAGGCACAGAGCCAGACAGAAGGGAGGGGCGGGGCTACGGGGACCAGGCATCTTGGATCTCATCCCCTGCCAGGATCTGGGTTACTGGCTAGTAGGCCCCTCGTCATGAGGCGCAGCATGATGATGGGCTGCTGCCAATAAAACAGCAAGTCAATCGGAACAGCAGAGGTCCTCGGTTGGCGCCTTACTCACAACGAGAAGGCGGCGACGTGCATTATAGCGCTCTACTCTGGCAGATGACGTTGCGGAATGGGGTTTCCCGGACTGGTGCTGTTTGACGACTGCCGTCTTCACAGCCCTCGCGCAACTGGTCCTGCCGCCAGCTCCTCAGGTTCGCGCGATTTCAGATTCATCTCGTCACTGTCACTGTCCCTGGTCTTCGGGGCCAACCTCAGCCCGGTGCCGGCCATACCCCTGAATCCAGTTCGAGCCGGGGCCGCAGACACAAACGCAGTGACAAGCACAGGCACAGACACAATTCCGGACACAGGGGCGAACCCGGGTGAGAGATGGGCGGCTGTCATCGAGCTTAAGTGGGCGGCATGGGGGCCGGGCGCACGAACGCACCGCCATGCACACCAGGCATATGAGATAAAATCCCCTTCCGGTTCCCGCCCGGCCGTAAGGTACAACTGTAAAGGAGCATCGACAGCCAAGCCCACCATCAAGCTTTTCGCCACCCCCGGGCTCTTCTAGCTGGAGAGGTTGTGCGGTGGCTGTCGACGAGCAGTCGAGGGAGAGAAAAGCCCCGATCGTTGGTTGCGACGGATCGCGTTCCAGCACCAGCACCAGCGCCAGGCCTCGGACCTCCACGATCCATCACCCCGTCTCGGGACAGTGCCCCGAGCCAGATGCCAACAACCTGCTTGCCCGTCCGTCCTTCCGCCCGTCACGCCTGCCTGTCACGCAGGGATTTGGGGGCGGGTCCTGCACCTTGGGATTTCCGGCTGTGATCGCTGATCGAGCCCTCTTAGCACCACTGACGTTTGTCGACCCACGGCCCCTGACAGGGACACCCTTGCCCAGGGAGGTCCAACTGCCTGGGGCTCAACTGGGAGCGACGTGTCTCCTGCTCAGTGAACAGGCACGACACCTGCGCTTCTCCCACGGCACGTGAGGAGCAGACGAGCTCATACCAGACACTGACACTGACGGGATTTTCCGTGGCGGGTAGCGTGCGATGAAGGTAAATCATTCAATCTGCGGTTCTCCGTATCGTCTCCTGGTCGAGAAACCCTCTCCCTCGATCTCCTCTTTCGACTCTGAGCATCTCATCTTGACGACTTGTGGATCAGGCATGCCAGCCAAGAGGCATCTTCGCCGTTCCCATCTTCCCGACGAGGCCCCGACGTTTGGCACCCCAGACTCGAACCGTCCCAAGATCTAGGATGACTCCTGTCGATTGTCACTGTCTTTGCCATGGGGCGGCAGGGATCTGGTCTTTCCCCTTTCTTCTTCATTTCAAACCGTCTTGTTTAGTTTCGCCCATCCTCTCCGCCATGCAAATCGTGGCGCGTATGCTCTGTCCCTCGCCAAACGACGAGCGTCGTTGAGACGGCCCCAGTTAGCTGTGCCGCGGCGTCTTCGTGGGTGGACATTAATGCCGCAAGTGCGGGTTGTCTCCCCCACCGGTGAGGGGCGGAGGGGTTTATTAGTGATTGGGGCCATGGGCAGGGCTAGAACCTCAGGAAGTCGGTCTTCATAGGCAGTCTTGGAGCTGTTGAGCGGCAGTGGGCAATGGAAGACGGGTCGGCACGCATCCGCTCTTGTGACGTCCATGACATCCGTGGGAAGACGGCAATGGCAGTCGGGTCACTAAGACGTCTCGGACTGCTACCAAGTAGACCTGACCAACCTGGACGTGGAACGCACTGGACGAGCGAGCAGCATGCGGGCGATCTTCAGTTCCAGGTCGGAGAACAACCGTCGTTGTTGGTAGCAGAGGGGCCCGCCGACCTCCGACGGCATGGATTACTGTCAGCCACTGATAACGGCAACAGGTTGGACTTTCTGTCTGAAGGTCGTTATCGACGACGACTTCGTAGGCTCTTGCATCTTAACTCGGATACCAAACGACTATTAAAGGCTGGCTCAACCAACGGTGTACATGACTTTTTTTGGGCCCAGATCACGATTCTAAGGCCGTATTCGAGTAGAGTGAGGAATTCCAAACACCAGCAGCCGGCACCAAAACGCCACCATGTGCCGCGGTGATCTTCACGGCTTTCTCCAAGCTCTCCCGAAGTGCGAACACCACGTCCACATCGAAGGTACCCTCTCGCCCGAGCTCCTATTCCAGCTGGCCGAGAAGAACAGGATCGCTCTGCCTTCGGACACCGATGCCTCCTTTGCCAGTCCGGCCACACTGCACGCACGCTACCGCGACTTCACCTCGCTCGACGACTTCCTGCAGTATTACTACACGGGTTTCTCCGTCCTGCTCACGGCCGACGACTTTGCCGAGCTAGCTTACGCCTACCTCGTCCTCGCCCACAGCCAATCGGTTCGACATGCTGAAGTGTTCTTCGATCCCCAAGCGCACACCTCGCGTGGCGTCTCCTATACAACAGTCATGAATGGACTCTGCGCTGCTCGCCGCCGCGCCGCCGTTGACTTTCCCGGACTGTCTGTAGCTTTCATCCCCTGCCTCCTGCGCCACCTGCCCCTCCCCTCCGCCCACAGCATGCTCGACGAGATCGTCACCGCAGGCCATTTTGCTGACGGCACTCTCATCGGCTTCGGCATGTCCAGCTCAGAGGCCCCGTATCCGCCCACCGTGTTCTCATCGGTCTACGACGCGGCAAAGAAGGCGGGGATACGAAACCTCACAGCACACGCCGGTGAGGAGGGGCCCCCAGCCTTTGTGTCATCGGCACTCTCCGACCTCGGTGTCGGTCGCATCGACCACGGCCGCCGGGCCGCCGAGGACGCGACGCTGCTGGCGCAGCTCGCGCAAGACAAGACCATGCTGACGCTGTGCCCCTTGTCGAACGTCGTGCTGCGCGGGGTCAAGCGCCTGCCGGATCTCCCCATCCGCGAGTTCCTGGATGCCGGTGTGAGGTTCAGCATCAACAGCGACGATCCTGCGTACTTTGGGGGCTACATCCTCGAGAACTACTGCGCCGTGCAGGAGGCCTTCAACCTCAGCGTGGACGAGTGGGCCGCCATCGCCACGGGTGCGGTGGAAGGGAGCTGGTGTGATGAGGCGAGGAAGGCCACGCTTCGGGCAGAGGTTGACCGAGTGGTGGGCGAGTGGCAAAAGACGCTGGCCGCGGCGTGAGGCCAGACACCGGCAGATAGATAGACATCCCATGGGGCGAAGCCGCCACTCGGAGGCATTATGCGTGGCAAAAGGTTCTCGGCATGTAGCTCGGTCTCCAGCGGGATGTCCTCCTGGATCTTGTTCGTCGTTGCCGAGTCTACACTTTCTGTCGTGTCTGGCCAGTGCCCACAATGACTGCCGGTCTTGTACGAGCTTGGTGGAAAAAAGCAGTCAACTTATTCCCCTGGGTCTAGATAGCTGAGTTCGTCTCAGGCGTTCGAAGTAGTAAGAAACGAATGCAATGGTATGGAACGGGGCGCAAAAGGTTGTCTACAATGGAACCTGAACAAGGCTAGATTCTACAACGTGAACAAGACCCCATCTCTACGAGAATCAAAAAAAAATTTATTATTGGCGATAACCCTGGACCGGCTTGCTCGCCGACTCACGCGCAGACGCCAAACGCATTCTGGCACCCGGTGCCGCAGTGGTCGTTGCTGACGCCGCAGAAGTTGTACTGGCTGCAGCAGGTACCCGCCAGACAGACGTATCCCTCGTCACCGGCACACGCACCGTCAGGCCCGACGACACCAGTGGGCGTCACGATGCTGGTGATGGTCAGGGTGACGGGGACTGCGGTGGCGGTTGGGGTCGAAGTGCGTGTCGTCAGATACCAGTTCTCCTCGGGGTCGCCCAGGCACTCTCCGACGGGGACGGCCGCGAGGTTGGTGCCCGCGAGGACCTTGAGGAAGGCGGGCACTAGAACCTCGGCGGTGTTCTGGTGGACCTGTGATTTGTCAGGAGACTGCCTTTCCGGGACCAGGACGGAGATTTTAGGGGTTTAACATACGTCGTGAGCCAGGGCGATGGAACCGCCGGCAGCGAGCTTCTCCTCGAAGATGCCAACCGATGTCGTGTTGCCCAGGTTGTTGTAGCGCCAGTCGTCGGTATCGAGGTCGGCGTCGATGACATGGTAGCCGAGGGCGCCGAGGATCGACAACGTGTCGGCGTTGTAGCTAAAATACGGCGGCCGCATGTAAGTCGGGTACTTGCCGACTAGGTTGATCAAAGTATCCTCGAGTGTCGTCATATCGGCGATGATGTCCGCGTCGGACAGGGTCGAGAGATCAGGGTGCCTGTTGGTGTGAGATCCGAGCTGGTGACCTTCGGCGAGGATGCGGTTGACGGTGGACTGGTAGTCGTTGATGTTTCCCCAGTTCTGGCCATTGACGAAGAACGTGGCCTGGCTTTCGGGTTAAACCGACTCGGGCTCATATCTATGGCGGACAGGGCAAACTCACCCTGACACCGGCCTCCTTCAGGAGGTCGAGGACGTGGTCCGTAAAGTTGAAAGGACCGTCGTCGAAGGTCAACGCAAAGGTGCCGGGCACAGTGCAGCTCTTAATTGCAGAACCAATAGGTACGCTGCTGCCACTGCCACCAGTGGGACTGGGAATATCACTGGTGACCGGGCTGGCGATGCTGCTCGTCGGGACGGACGAATTAAGAGCGGCCGCGGACGGGACAGCCAGAGACCTGACCGTCACGCCAGACACGAGCAGCATCTGGAGGCAAGATGGGAGTTGCATGTTGAACGGAGAAAGAGAGACTTGGGTGAGGACAAAAGAGTGTGGTATATCGAACAAGTGCAGTCGACAGGAGGAGATTCTTCAAAGATGGGACGGCTAGATAATCTTCTAGTACTTGCAGTCCTAGCACTCCGCCTCATACATTCACCATGCTGGCTGCCATGACCCTTGCTTGAAGCACTTTGTGAGAGTTCACTCCATCCATGCACTGGCGTGATATTCGAGTCATGGCCCATAGGGTCTATCGTGGAGCGACACGGCGACTCAGGTCGAGACTGATATTAAACGTTGAAGCCGATGACAAAGCGGCAGTTGCTTCGCCTCGAATATATCATCATTGGAGACTTGGCACTAAAGCACAACGTCCAATTGGCCTTTGACCGTCATGACTTGGGAGAGCGAGGATCGTTATTTTGTTGGACCTTCATCTAGGCAAGATCCATGGGTGCGGACAGCATTGACTGTGCCTGTTGTCTACATACATGCACAAGCTCTACAATCATGGCTTATTATGACCCTGACCAGACATTGTCGCCGATACATGGCCAGCTTTTTGTCAATCTTCCTGTTCACCTTGATCCCACCCTCCATCGTCCGAAAACGCCGCAACATACACACCCATGACCTCAGAGCAAATAAGCTCCTTTGAACGCATGCCTCCTCGGTAGTTGCAGCGCCTTCCGAGCAAGCCACATCCCCGCGACAGGCATCATGACTCGGCGCCCCTTGACAGATGCTAGACCTCGAAGCTTCAGCGCCCCTTAACATAGTTGGACTTGACCTTTCCCGCCCCAGCACCTCCACATCCACCAAGCGACCCAGTCGGCAGCACCGCCGGCGATGATGAACCTGGCCGATTCCGCCTTATGACAGCTGCCCTCATTTCCGAGCCTCCCGTTCCAGGTGGCCGGTTGGGCAGCCGTCACGTCACCGAACGGCATTCGAGAAGGATGAACCCTAGCAGGCGGGCCTGACCATGCGCGTGTATCCCAGGTTGACCGTATTAAGTAGCGGTATTTGCAGAAGCCTGTCGTACGTAGTAAGAAATGTCCATTCGGAGAGATCAACAATTCCGTGCCATTGCCAGGGGTTGACTATCCTGGGCTGAACCTGGGGACCCTAAGATGTCCTGCAGGTATTTTATCGCGGCGGGAAGAGAGTCACATTACTGACACCCACGGGATCTGACAGGCGCCTTCAAGAAGTCGTGCTCGTGCATTGCTACACCTATCATGTTCTAGTCTTCTTCTCCCAAGCCTGTCAATCCTCCGGCAAGCCCCTGCATCCTCCGTCCCAGCAGATCATCCGAGCTCTTCAGCTTGTTCAAACCTTTGCCCGTCGTACCGCTCCTCGGCCTCCCGCCGTTCCTCTCCCTGGTCTTCCCGTTCGTGTCCCGGTCCTGTCCGTCAACGGCTGTGCTCCCTCCCACCCTATCCTCCTGTAAGTCCTGGTACGCCACTTCCTTGCCCTTCCCTCTCCCATTCCCCCTGGTCTTCTCGCGGCCCCGTCCAGCCCTCGTCATCGCAATCTCCAACGGCCGGTCCTCGTCCGCGCTGGATTCCGTGAGCGTCCGCGAGTGGTGCTTCCCTGATCCGTTGACCTTGACAGGTGAATCGCCATCCGCCTGACGACGCGCGAGCTTCTGCTCGCGCATCTTCCTACGCCGCCCGGCGTCTGCCTGCGCGAAGATGTCACTAATCCACTCGGCTGACCGATCAATCAGCCCCCAGGCTGGCGGGTACACTGTCGGGAACTGCAGGAACCCGTGGGAGACGCCCGGTAGCAGGGCTACTTCGGCGACATCCTTCTCGTTGAACCTCTCCCTCTTCCTCTCCTGTGCCGTGTCGTCTCCGTCTCCGTTCACCCTGCGCGACCGCTGCTCTTCCCACATGGCCTCCTTGACCTGTCTCAGGCGCGCGGCGAAGATGACCGTGTCGTCCACAAGTGGGTCACGCTCGCCGGTAAGGAAGTGGACTTTCGGAAACCTCGCAAGCAGCGCATCCGGCGCAAGGACCGGCGAGAGGAGGTAGTCCTGGCTGAAGTCCGGACGGTTGTGGGGTCCGATGTAGAGGATGATCATGGCGCGCATCATCTCGGGGGTGAGGACGCGATCGTTGAAGTAGGAGATCATCGAGGACATGGCAAGGCGCGTTCGAAGGGGCTCGGCGTGGTGCGAGGTACTCTTTTGCCGATTGAGCGTGTCGGACGGCGAAGGGGAGGACGCGGTTGTGGTGGCTCGGACGGCTGGTGATGGACCGCCGGGGCTGGTCAGATTCTGTGGTCCACCGTGGGAGTATTCGGGCTGAGGGCTCTGAAGAGATTGCTTCACCGTGGGGGAATTCAGATCCCTGACTGACTTGAGGTCGAGAGACAGGTGCTTCGGCGGCGTGGTCTCATCCTCGTCGTCAGACTGGTGAGGGGTGCCGACTAGATCGTTGTACTGCATGCTCTTCCGGCGGATGATGGACTTGTTGGTACCTCGCATGCGTCGGTCTTTCATCAGAGACATTTGCTCATCCGACATCCAGTTGCCAATGTTCATGTCGAGGCCTGGGTAGAAGAGGACCAAGCCGTCGGGCAGTGGCAGGTCGCCCTGATTGAAGTATCGGTTCATGGGGGGCGACGTGCGCTCGATGATCATGAGTGTGGTAGCAGTGGCCAGGTTGCCCCCTGCGCTATCGCCTGTCAGAACCAGTGTGGGCGTATCCTTGCCGGACATGCCGATGCAGCGACCGCGACTCTTAATGATAGTTGTATAGACGTCGAAGCACTCGTTGAGCGCATACGGATATGGGAATTCGGGTGCCTTCTTGTAGTCGAGGCTGAGAACTGGCAGGCCAGTCTTGACAGCCCAGGTGAAAAGCTTATCGTCGTTGCATCGAGGATCCATTGCAACAAAGCCTCCTCCCGGGATGTCCAGGACGATCTTGTTGTGGCGTTCGAGGTCAGCAAGCGGCCCGTCATAGTACAACCAAGCCGACACCGGATCCGTGTAATCGCTGCCGGCGGGACGAGGTATGCGAACAGCGCGTGGTGGCCATCGCGTGAGACGAGGCCTCATGAAGCCCTGGAAAAAGTTGATGTAAGGGGTGGTGCCCTTGTTCCATGAGACGCGAAGGTGTTCGACGGTCAGCATGCCCCGGACCTTGCGCACCTTCTCGTCGGCCTTTTCAGCGGCGACCATGTAGAAGACGGAGAAGACTACGCTGGCAATATCACGAAGCCACTTGGACTTGATCTTCATGGCGGTCCAGAAGCCTGCATCGAGCGCGGTCAAGATCCAGGTGGCGCGGAAGTATGCCGTGTCGTACATGTTAGACATGGGCTCCGGGCTGGCGAGACCGAACAGAGTGCTGAAGTTTCGGGCGGCGTATAGGTAGATCATGGTCAGGACGACCGTCTGCCATGCTGTGAGTCGCTTTGTGCAGAAACGGGAGAGGAAGCGGACAAATGCTGGTCCATGTTTGTGGCCTCTGAGCGACAGTCATCAGCCTTCCCATTTGTGTATCTATCTACTCGGATGAGCGAAGAGCACAGGCGAGTCTCACCGGTATGTGTAAGCGGACCAGAAAGCCAGGACGGCCAGGACCTGGAGCCTCCGTGACTTGACGGACGGCTTGCCGAGGACGTGGTCCAGCATAGTGAGGCTGGATGTGAATGCAGATGAAAATGCTGTGCTGATGCGGATGCTGTTGGAGAAGAAGACGAGACGGACAAAGAAACGTTGTAACGTTGGTGACGTTGCGCAAAGCCCACTGGCGCTGTGTTCACATGACAGCGTTCTCCGTGCACAAGATGTCCCCGAAACCCGATTTCTGACTCGTTAACCGTAGCATGTGGTAGCGGTGCTGATTTGTTCGAAAAGACAGGACGGCCCGTGGATATGACTGTGATCGTAATGGAAGGGGGTGGATAGATGCCTTGTCGAAAATCTACCAAGGAGCGTAACGTGGAGCCGAGAGAGAGAAGAGAGAATACGCGTGTTTCAAGCGTTGGAGCAAGCGAAAAGCGATTGATGGACAGGACGGGAGTTGCTTTGAGGTTATCGAGGCGAGTCGAACCTAGTCGAGGCTGTCGTCATGACCACTGGCATGTGAAAGTGCGGAGGAGTAGGCCCAGCAGCTTCCCATGTCCGGCTCCCAGACCCCACGGCCTACCCAGCCTATCGGAGTTCTGGGATTTGTGGCTGGAGACGAGTCGAAAGGAGGATCTCCACGTGAGACCTTCCAAACGGCGTTCTTTGGCCGACCGTTTTCGTCTGCTGGTCCCGTGAGCACCAGGGGTTTGTCTTCCTCAGGTGATGAGCCGCGGAAGCCGAGATGCGCTGGCACTTCGTCAAATATGGTCACATCATCTTGCAAGATGACTACTCGACTGCATGGCGACAGCGACACCTGATGATGTTGCGAAGCATTGGATGGGATTGACGAAGGGGTGGTGTGGACGAAGATGACCGAAGGAAAGCCAGAAGCTCAAACGGTGGATCGCTGCTCCACTAGCCCAAGGCAAGGAAGGTACCTTGCCTTTAGGTACCCAATGTGCCTGGAGGCCGGGCCGAGGGTCGGAGCATCGCACTTCTTATCGCCTATCGATAGTGGGATGACTTCGATAAGACTTCGGCGTTCGAGTCATCCAGCGCGACATCGCCCAAATTTTGTCACAGGCCGGGCCTGATGACTGCTCTGTGACATCTCCCTCAATTACAACCCAGAGTCAATTCGCTCCTCATTGACCAGAAACACCTCAGAATGGCTCTCCGAATACCTTTCCGACTTCAATTGGCCAAGGCGCAAGTGCAGGCGCAGCCCGGTGTCTCGGCTGGTGCCCGCCTCGCTCGCCGCGGTCTCTCCACCACTGTATGTCGTCGATCTACCAACCCCTCCAAGCCCAGCTTTCCTATGACTGACGAGATCCTTTTTGACCCCCAGGCACACAGGAATGCCCTCAGCAACCCCGACCCGACCGATGAATCCCCCAGTGCCGCCCTCGTCGCCGAACATGCTCCCTACATGGTCGCGACCTATGCCCGCCCCCCTCCCGTCTTCGTCAAGGGCGAGGGCTCCTGGATCTGGGATGTTGAGAACCGAAAGTACCTCGATTTCACCGCCGGCATCGCCGTCAATGCCCTAGGCCACTGCGATGCCGAGATTACCAAGCTCGCCGCTGACCAGGCCGCCACCCTCGTTCACGCATCCAACCTCTACTACAACCCCTGGACCGGAGCCCTCTCCAAGCTCCTGGTCGAGAAGACTGTCGCCTCGGGTGCCATGCACGACGCCAGCGCCGTATTCGTCTGCAACTCTGGCTCCGAGGCCAACGAGGCAGCCATCAAGTTCGCTCGCAAGACCGGCAAGCAGCTCGACAGCTCGGGCAACAAGTCTGACGTTGTCTCCTTCCGCAACGCCTTTCACGGCCGCACCATGGGCAGCCTGTCCGCCACGCACAACCCCAAATACCAGGAACCCTTCGCCCCCATGCTCCCGGGTTTCCGCGCGGGCACCCTCAACGACATTGAAGCCATCGACGCGCTTGTGACCGAGAACACCTGCGGCGTTATCGTCGAGCCCATCCAGGGCGAGGGCGGCGTGACTGTCGCCACAGACGCATTCCTCACGGCTCTCGCTAAGCGCTGCCGCGCCGTCGGTGCCGTCCTCATCTACGACGAGATCCAGTGCGGCCTGGGCCGTACCGGCACCTTCTGGGCCCATGCCCACCTTCCGAAGGAGGCCCACCCGGACATCATCACCACGGCCAAGGCCCTCGGCAACGGCTTCCCTATCGGCGCCACTCTCGTCAACGCCCACGTTGCCGACAAGATCAAGGTCGGCGACCACGGCACCACCTTTGGTGGCAATCCTCTCGCGTCTCGCATCTCCCACCACATCGTCTCCCGCCTCGCCGATCCGGCCCTGCAGAAGAGCGTCCTGGTCAAGGGCGACGTCTTCCGCAAGCGCTTCGAGGCCTGGCAGGCCCGCTGGCCGAGTCTGATCACCGAGGTCCGCGGCAAGGGCCTCATACTGGGCCTGCAGCTGTCGCAGGACCCTACGCCCATCGTCAAGGCCGCCCGCGAGCGTGGCCTGCTGGTCATCACTGCTGGAACGAACACGCTCCGCTTCGTGCCGCCCCTGACCATCACCGAGGGAGAGATCCAGCAGGGCCTGGACGTATTGGAAGAGGCCATCGCAGCGACAATTGCATGAGCGGAGGGTCGCGTGTTAGGTAAACGGTGACGTTGATAGATGCGGTGAAGAGCGCTGTTTGATGATTCCCCTGCGCTGGCATTCAGCGCTTAAAGAATATAGACGTAAATGAGTTAATGCTCTTGATTTGGTCAGCACCGTGGCTTGAGTCTAGGCTGACCGAACATCTTGCTCAGCCTGCACTGCCATTCCAATTCGACATGATATCTGTGTTTAGGGCGGCACAGAGTGATGACAGCAATGTAGAAAACAATGCTTGGGTCGAACGCAAAGACGTCCTACAAATACACAAAGAAAGCCAAGCCACGGAAAGCCCAGGCCAGTCCAAACGCCGTTCAAGGACAGGCTACGCGCTTGTAGTGTATGCGGTCTCTTGTCCCTCCTCCAGCAGTCCGCCTCCGACGTTGTACAAAATACGTGATGTGTGTCCCCAGCACCCACCACTCAGCTCATGAGATGCGTCATTTGCCGCTTACAGCGCACTGTAGCCACCCCGCGTCCCGCTGCCCTGCACCGTGTTGAGCACGCTGCGCGCCCAGTCCTTCAACAAGTAGGGTACGTCGCGGATCGTGTCGCCGTGGGGAAGCAGGTCCCAGCCCCTAGCACCGTAGCGGTTGTAGTTGAGCCACGAGCCGAAAATAAGGTAGGCCGCGATGCCGAGGAACATGCTATTGACGTTGTTAGGATAAAACACCGCAGGCCGTTCGCGAGGGGAGAGTAACGCACATCATGACAAACCAGGTGAAGAAGCCCCAACCAGCGCTCGGGCTCTCCTCGTCGTCGCCTCCGTCGCCCCCCTTGGGCGGATTCTTGAAAGAGTCCTCGCACGCCCACTGTGTCCTCCAGGTCAGCCGCAGGACGTCGATATCTCCCTTGTCCGACGGGCCATAGCTCTCCCAAATCAGCGCCGCACCGGGCTTCAGAATCTGCTTCTCGCCTCCGTCCTGTCCGTCGCCCTCCCCTTCCTTCGTGTCATCCCCCTTCTTGTCGTCCTCATTCTTGTCCTCTCGCACCCTCAGTCTCGCCGGTGTGTCGTACAGATCCTCCGGCAACGTTTCACCTTCGAGGCCCGTCTTCTCGCGGTCGCATAGGAACTCGATAATGGCGGTCTGCGCTCGTGCCTTTTTATCGTGCAGGGGATAGCGTCCGCCCTTCAGGATGAGACGGAGGCCCTCCTTATCGGCATCCGCGTGCGAGTCGGAGCCCTTGAGTCGCTCTGTCTTGGCGTCCAGGTTGCCGCCCCCCCAGTCCTTGAGTTCACCGGCGATAGGGATGACGCGCTCAATATCATCATGCTTCTGATCCTCGTCGCGGATGTAGCGCTCGATGGCGCAGACTGCGATGGGAAGAGTGTCCTGTCAGTAGATGCCCGTATTGGCGAGGTTTGCCGTGCCCGCGAGCAGTAACCCACCTCTGGTCCCGTTGGGACACTCGTCGCCCTTCTTGACGTCGCCTTTCCTTTGCAGCGGGGCACATATGTCAAGGGTGTACGATGTATTGGTGTGCGAAGGCGGATGCCAGGTGGAAGTGACGACAGAGTGCGGGCCCTTGAGCTTCGAGAGATTAAAGTCCGCATCGCCGACACGGATGTGTTCGCACCGCAGCATCGCCGACACGGAAAGCGGTGCGAGAAGCAAGGACAGCAACAAGGCCGTGTCTGTTCGTGGTGGGAGTGAGAAATGCATCGTCGGATGGTCTGGCGCGTGTCGCGTGAGGCTCAGGAATCGACACCAGGAGGATGGAAACCGGCTAGAAAGGGGGATGTGGAGAGCGAGTTGAATAGAAAGCTCACAGCAGATGTAATGAGAGTGTTCAAAGGGTGTACAAGGAGTATTCAAGGTCAAAGCCAAGTATATATCGAAGCTGGTCACTTGCAGTTCTGTCGTTGAGAAAGCTGCTCGATTTCCAGGCAACTAGGAACCGAAGGAGATCAGCGCCAAACAGGGAGTTACATCATTGGACGCGTCGCATCATCCTCCAAATACACGTGATGCCTGTCCTGTCGATGACTAATTCAGGTTTGCCCTCATGATGGACTGCACGGATTTATCACCATTAACTTCACAGGAACTTTCCTCCAACTCACGGTCGGGTACCGGGACGTAATTTGATTGAGAACTAGCGATACCGATTGAGGACCTGGTGATACTGTGGCTCATATGAACATGTCAAGCTATAATACAAAATCGCTGCCGTATCCGTGAACCAAACTCTCTCCCTATGCGGCACGAGTCCGTCAAGTAAAAAAACCAATCGCAAACCCTTCCTGACCTGTAGAACGCCTAACCATACAAGCCTTGCGAGGGGTATATAAGTGAGTCAATACCGTGAAAGCCTGTTCGTCCGCCTTTGCCATTATCGCAGTGCCATGAAATCCTCCCTGGCCTCGAGATTCACGGCCCGTCCCCGTCGTCGCCCCCCTTTGTCGTCCCACATGCCACTCAAAACATCCTACATACCGTGATGACCCTGGCCCATCATGCCCCCCATGCCTTGCATCTGCTGCTGCTGCTGCTGCATCATGGCCTGCTGCTGCTGCTGCTGCTGATGTTGCTGTAGCGCTCTACGCTGGTGGAGTATGCCTTGAACATTGTTCTTAGCTTGCATGAGGCAGTGCTTCTTGAATTGCTCCAGCTGCTCAGCAGGAATATTCTCGGCAACGCCGCCCCATTTGTTTGCCAGATCCTGAATACCCTTGTTATAGAGCATCTGGCTCTGCATCCGAATTTGGGAGGTGAAGTGGTTGAGGTTGGTCTGGTGCTGCTGCTGCTGCTGTTGATGTTGTTGCTGTTGTTGTTGCTGTTGCTGCTGCTGCTGCTGTTGCTGCTGCTGCTGCTGCTGCATCATCATGGCTTGCATGTTCATGTTTTGTCCATTCATGGCGTTTTGGGCGTTCATCATGGGCCGCTGCATGTGATTACCACCCATTTGTTGCTGCTGCTGCTGCTGTAGCTGAGCCTGCATTTGAGCCTGCAACTGTGGCGACATCTGACCCCCTGCCAGGTGGTTCCCTTGCATGTTGCTCAGTTGCTGCGCATAGCGTTGCGCCATTTGCTGGTTGACCATGTTGCCACGTTGGTGTTGGGGTAATTGTTGTTGTTGCTGCTGTTGTTGTTGCTGTGCCAGCATAGCCCGCCGTTGCATCTCCATTTGCATCTGCTGTGGCGTCATCTGCTGGCCATTATTGAAGTTGCCATTCATCATGCCATTCTGCATGCCATTCTGCATTCCGTGAGGCATGGACTGCGCCTGCTGAAGAGCCCGCTGTCGCTGAGCAATCTGGGCTGCAGCCATGTTAGGGTCCTGGTGCATCTGCTGCATGTTGGGCGTCCCCATCATCATGCCCATCTGCGAGTTCGATGCCATCATGCCGGGTGGCGGACTGGCCTGGGTCATGCGCGGCGTCGCAGCCATGGCACGCTGAGGAACCGGAGTGCCTTGCATATTAGGCGTTCCGTGCGGCATCCGAGGTGTTCCATTCGGATGACTCTGCTGGCTGGCTCGCGACATGCTGCTAGCCATCGGCACTCCGCCCATAGTTCCAGGGTGCCCCTGGGCCACCGAAGGAGGACGCGGAGGGCTTGTCGCCATGTTGGAGTTGGTCTGTTGCATTGATACCGCGCCAGGCATGGGAGAAGACATGCTGTGCGGAGTGCCCTGGCGGACCACTGGCGAGGATACTTGCTGCTGGCCAACTTGGGCAAACCGAGCCTGCGCTTGAGCAGGAATGCCATTAGGTACTCCGCTGGGGCCGGCGACGCCATTGGGCATCCCTCCATTGGGAAGCTGCGCATGTTGCTGCTGGCCAGTGTTCGCAGTATTCTGGTTGCTTCGTTGAGCCAGAGCAGCTTGCCGCTGGGCTTCTTGCTGTCGGGCACGCTTCTCGGCGGCCGCCTGCTCTCTTCGGGTCTTTTCCTCCTCGGCCTGTTGGCGCTGCGCAGCGAGGAGGGCCGCCTGCTGCTCCTGTTGTGCCTGCTGCTGCTGCTGCTGCCTCTGCTGGGCGAGCTTCTTCTCGTTCTCGGCGGCCTTGATCTTTTCCTGTTCCTTCTTCTCGGCATGTTCGCGCTTGATGTCTGCAATGACTTTGAAGCGCGCAAAATTGGGTTCAAAAGCGGAGGTGACAGCTTCGTTCTCGCCATCTGCTCCACTTCCACCACCCTGTGCACCCCCGCTATCTGCAGAGAGTCTGTCGTCAAGTGTGAGCATGAACCGTTCTTTGTCGGCCGCGAAAGCAACATCTGCGGCCATCTCTGCGACAGTTCGCTTCCGAGTCTTGGGCTCGGGCGGTGGATTGCTGTGCTTGGGATGCGCCATGCTCTCCAGGAGACGAATCGTTTCTCTAACGTCCTTGGTAGGCTCAAGATTGAGCACTGGATTGGTTGCAAGTAGTATTTGAGCCTCGGCCTCGAGAATGTTGCCAGCATCGAGCTCCATGCGCTCCTTCTTCTGCTTCTTGGCAGGGGGTGGCATGCTCGACCCGGTGGGCGTCGGGGGTACTAGTGACATGGG
Organism: Verticillium klebahnii; assembly: GCA_002851715.1. Lineage (NCBI taxonomy): Eukaryota > Fungi > Ascomycota > Sordariomycetes > Glomerellales > Plectosphaerellaceae > Verticillium > Verticillium klebahnii. The sequence continues at coordinate 160,402 of NMXL01000015.1, read as the reverse complement.
TGTGGGAGGGACACCGTCAATGCTACCCCGGCCATCGGCCGACATTTGAGGCGTCGTCGTCTTGATTATCAGATCCGCCTGGAGGCTTTGTGGTGTGGGATGCAGGACGACTGTGAATATTTTGGGCTGCGTGGGCGGCTTGGTCTTCTGTCCCTCGCCAGGCAGGGTTGGGGCGGGCATGCTCTCTTTGTCCCGATCCTCGGCCGTCTTATCGTCTTTCGAGTCCCGATCAGCATCCGACGTTCGCTCTGATGGAGCACCCAAATCATCCTTAGGGTAGGGCGCATATGGTGAAGGCGTAATGTAGGGATTATGGTTGTGTATCGAATGAGGGACGACAGCATTTGCCTTTGATGCTGGACGCTGGACATCTTTTGCTAGCGCAACAGTCTTGTGATCATGCACTTGCACAATCAGGCATCCTTCATAGAATGCGACTCCTTCTTGAGTCAGGTCTTGAAGAAGATCGTGTGGAATGGTTCTGGTGCGGAGGTGCTCGAGGAAGATTCGCATTGGCGACTTGTAAGAGAAAGTGCCATCTTGCTGGTCAAAGCGGAAATGCATCGGATGCAGGTGAAGTATTAAAGAGGGTGGATTGCCGGCGTACTTGTTGAGGATGTACTTGTCAGTTACGACTTCAAGATGGCTATGTTAGCGTATGGTCTCAGGTAGAGCGAGGCCGACGGATTGCTTGACTTGCAACATACTATACGGAGGAGGGTGGGCAGCCCGCAACGAGGCCATGTCTACGGCCAAAGAAGCTGAGCGCTGGCCAGTGCTGTTCCTAGAAGCGCGACCGGCAAGCTGGACTGACGGCTCCCGTTTGGTTCGATTAGTAGGGCGCGCCGATGAGGGATTGGCGCCAGTGGGATTAGGTGGTTTCTTGGATGATAAGGAAGGCGATGGTGACGAAGTCGGCGCTGTGTTTATGCCGTTCGTTTGAATCCCTGGAGGAGCTGGCCGCTTGATCTTGGACGAGACCGGCAGCGCTGGCGGGTGGATCGCCGTCACGACAGGCGCCATACTGCCTGACCTAGAAGCGAGTCCTCGCGAGTCGCGACCCTGGTATCCCTTCCTTCAGACCTTCGTCTCCCCTCGTGTATGGCGCCGAGTTATCACTACCTCAACATTTGCAGGTGTGCCAGCTTTGTCCCCTTGTTGATGGCGGGCGAGTGATGGGTTTGGGGTCGACAATGCGAGGCGCGATAGCCTATTGGATGGTATGACGTCGCGGAGAAGATGAGGCAATGGCGGCGTCGCGGGTTTTGGCGTTTCTGGTGTTCGAAGTGTTCGCAGTCGATTGGAAGTTGTTATGGACTCGATATCCGTTGACGGGATGATGCAAGCAGGTTGCGATGGATGGATGTTTGATTGAGGGTGGGGGTGGTGGTCGGGGATTTGGCGATGCCGCGAGGGATGGTTGTAGTCAGGCGTGTCTATGGGGAAATCTGCGCGCGATGAGCCGCAAGGCGAAAGCAGTTAGCGCGAAATGGATGCGCTTATGTCATCACGAACGAGGACGACATCCGGGGCAGAGTGCGAAGCTTCGCATGTCAACACCATATCACGTGACTCAATCTTCTGTTGCATCCGACGGCGTTTACTTAGACATGCATGAATGCTATGTACAGTGCTCAAGAAAGCATGTCGACGGATCGAAATACATCGATAATTTAATATGCCTCTTTGAAAAGAAGTACTAAACTGTATTTCATGTCCTCAAGTAAACTATAGCATGACCAAGATACGACGTCTCCAGGGCCTTGCACCAACAAGATTCCTGATGCAGGTACGTTGGGGTGCTCCGCGATGAACCGCCGGAGAACAAAAAAACAACCGTCACAGTCATACCTCAATGTCATCAATACTTAGCCCATTCTCCCTGGATCATCTCAGGACGCTTACTCCTTGCCCTGAACACGGCGGGCCCAGTCGTCGCTGACCCTCATACCGTCCACGACTACAACCCCCCTTCCGCGGCCAACTCTCTCCGGACGCTGCCACCACTTCTCCTCTGATTTCTCCGCCTCCGACTCGCTATCAGCAAGTCCGCCATCGCCGCTCTCGGCACCTACTACAAGCACAATTTCGTGACGAAGCCACGCCTGCATGTTTGTGACCACATGACCATTGTCGCCAGCCAGCGATTCCTGAAGGTAAACGACCTCAGGTTGCAGGTGGCGCAGAATATGAGCATATCCGTTAGGTGAGCTGAACGGAAGGACCATCGAATCCTTTTCCACGAGGCCAATCGCCTGGGAATGTACAGCGTTGAAAGCAGGGCTCACGGGCGCGTCCTGCATCGGAATTGTCGAAGATTCGCCTAGCGGTGTTTGTGCTTGTTGGTGTTCAATGTTCGAGAACGAAGAGCTCAGTGAAGCTGGCGGAAGGTTGCTTGTTGACTCCGCGACGGTGTCCTTCAGGCCAGGAGCATAGATGAGAACAAACATCTTGATCTTGGAGAAGTCGGTGTGTCGTGGGATGTGCGACAAAATGGACTACATGTTGATTAGATATGAGTCCTACCACGATGACTCTTAGAAGCGTAGACTTACTGCGTGCTCAATATATCCATCCTCGTCCAGGTCGTTGATGTTGCTGTCCGCGGACACGACAATAGCTACGGTCCTTCGACGCTTTGCGGGCCCTCGAGACTGAGGGTCTGCCGGCCGGTCCCTTCGGGCGTCGGCTTCTTCAGACCAGGTCTCGTGGTCGGCATAGGCGCCCTTGTCCTCTTCGCGAATAGCAGCCAGCGCACGCCCGGCGGCCGCCCCTGCAGCAGCGACACCTGCCGTAACAGTCTTACCGGCGTGCTCGAAGAATTGCTGCGGGCTCGGCGTTCGTCGCAATGCGCCCGACATGCGCGCTCCCCACGTCTCGTCGGTTGCATCTGGATGGAGGTGGGTGGTACCTTGGGTCTGGCCTCCTGTGTCACCAGTTGATGGCTTCGGGAGACTTCTATTTGAGGCACCGTAGGCCGCATTATCACCATAATCAGCGTTGTCGTAATCAAGTCCGGCGACTTGGTCATCCTGGTCCGATGCCTGACTGTCGTCTTTCCGTTGGCTCCATACCCATGTAGCCAGCCCAACCGTCGCGACAGTGACTGTGACGGCGAGAGGTACCCAGTGGCTCCACACGCCCCTCCTTCGCGATGAATTCTCGTAAGGCGACGCCATTTAGACCGAGGTTGTCATGGCAAGTGGGCGCAAGGCCTTGGGGTGGGCAGCTGGTTGACTCGTCTCGACTATCGGTTTTGTTGTCGAAACAAAATATTTGGCAGTCGGTGCAAGGGTCAATCTTGCAAACGCGAGAAAAGGGTTCGTATGTGTCGTCTTGGAAGTCGATAGGAAGTGCGATGGGGGGAGGGGGCAGCGTGGCAAGCTTGTTTTCAGTCGCGATCTCGGGTGGTTGGTCGCTGATCATCACAAGCACAAGCGCGGGACGAGAGCTGCAGGGCCCAGGGGCGGAGATCCCGAGGTTCGTTGCTTCCATTGGTTTGTAGGGAACAACCAGTCGCACTGAGCCGAGCTGACATAAGCACTGAGCTACACGTGACTGTCCTCATCTCAGGGGGCCTGTCCTTTTGGTGGGGGGACCCACCTTCCGATGACTCCTTCACGAATTACTGCAACATTCACAGCACCGATCACAGAAAAGCTTCGCATCAGGTAATACACTTTTCACTCACGAGGCGCCGCAGACTTACCACTGCACTCGCCTCTGCACGCGCAACCGAAGACTGCGGGCCGATAAGACTGGCGGGTAACCCGGCACATACCTCTCGACTGCCAACAACAGACTCAACAATCCTTGCGATCCTTCACAATGCCCCACGCCGTCTCGATACCTTCACCAGGGCTGCAGGCCTTGGTGCTCTGTGGCCCCGGCTCATCTTTCCCAACCTTCACTTCTAATCCTGATGAGAGTCCCAAGGCTCTTTTGCCCATTGCCAATCGGCCTATGGTCTGGTACCCTCTAGACTTTTGCTACCGAACCGGCATTACTGGTATGATCACAGCCCTGCCAAACTCAATTCGTGCTGACAAGATCTCAGACATCACTCTCGTCTGTCCGGCGTCTGCGAAGGGCGCGATTGAGCAAGCTCTGAACACAAACCCTTATCTGACCGCCCTGCCTCTTCCGAGGCCAGACATCCTCGCACCCAAGGATCTTGAACAGACAACAGGCACTGCCGATATCTTACGGCTGTCCGCAGTTCGAGAGGTAGTGAAGTCGGACTTTGTCGTCTTGCCATGTGACCTCGTGTGCGAGCTCGCCGGCGAGAAGCTTGTACAGGCCTGGATGGTTCAGGCTGCCAGCTTGTCAGATGTACTTGGCTCTTCGAGTCTTACTGGACCGAGTCGTTTCAGCGGCGGTCTCGGCGTGTGGTACGAGACCAAGACCGCCCTGGCTGTCAAGAAGGAGGAAACAGACTTCATCGCCTCGACACCATTGTCCCTGCCTGCGACGTCTCTACAGAAGGGGTCCATTCTACCGCATCTATCGAACCTAGTGTACTCGATGCCGAAAGACTCTCTGAAAGATCTGACTGAGGAGAAGAGTGGACTCCCGATCCGGCACGGACTCATAAGGCGACACCCTCGGATTCGAATGCTCACAACGCACAGAGATGCTCATCTCTACATTTTCCCGAAATGGATACTCGACTTCATCAAGGAGAACGATCGCTTTGAGAACATTGGAGAAGATGTCATCGGATGGTGGGCCAAGGCAGGCTGGCAGACTGGTCTTGGAGAGAAACTCGGTCTGGGGGACATACTCAAGGAAGAGGAGATCAAGGACACCGCCGACTCGGTAGAAGAACGCACGCCGTCGCCAGACCACCAGGAACCGGAAGGATCGACAACCGCAGCGTCAACGCGGGACAGGAGAGCTTCTTTCGCAGGGAGTATCATATCGGGAGAAGCTGCATCTGACGCCAAGAGTCTGGTCGTCCCACCCGTGCTGGCCTACATCCATCCCTCCACAGAGGCCGCGCCCCTTCTGCGCCGGGTCGACACCGCTCAGCTTCTCTTGAACGTATCGCTGCAGCTGGCAAAGATACCATCTCTGGAGGAGGCAGCCGGACACGAGGTGTCACCCTTCGCGCACGCTAAAAAGGTGGCGTATCCCGAAGGCGTCAAGTCAAGGACTACCATCACTCGACAAGACAGCCTCGTCGGCGACAACGTTACGGTCGAAGAGAAGGTCTCCATCAAGGAGTCTGTCGTGGGAGCCGGCTGTCAGATCAGCGAGGGCGCCAAGCTCTCCCAGTGTCTCCTCATGGACGGCGTGGTCGTTGGTAAGAACTGCAAGCTTACCAAGTGTATCCTCGGCAAGCGATGTGTGATAGGCGACGGCTCGGTGTTGACCAATTGCGAGGTCCAGGAGAATTTGCTAGTTGAGGCGAAGAGTGAGTGCAACCCATCAGGACAAGCGAGACTAAAATGTACTGACATGACTGGCAGCCGAGGACAAGGACAACAAGTTGATGAGCTCCGAGGGGCTGGAGGCGACCGAGGAGGAGATGCAGGAGGTGCTCCAGGATATGGACGACGAGGTCCTGGCCGTCAACGAGGTAGCCGTGGAGTAGCCAGTGCAATCACCGGTGCAATGAAGTACGCCCTCAACACAGGAACTGGTCTCGGCGGCCAATGTCACATAGTATCCGTGGATGCTCCAACCTGACCTGATCTTTGGGATCTGAATCCATACGCTGGTCTCACGGGCGCGAGACATAGTGGAAGGCCTACTCGATCTAGAGCCGCCATGGTATCGTGAAGTCGCCGTAGTGTCTCTCAGTCGGAGTGGCCAGGCGTGGGAAAGGGCGAGGAATGCGGCGAGACCATACTGCTTCGGCTAGCCGGTAAAGCGGATACTGCGGCGCACCCGACCTTCTGGTTCTACATCAGGGGCGAGCTTCCACATAATAATCTCGATGGCGATAGTTCGCCTTCGGCGATGTGGCCTAAGCTGCGAGCTATACACTGGTGTGTGCGGGGGCCGATGCACAAGACGTGCCGGGCCCGAACCTTGGTCGCCGGCCGGAATGACAAGCACACACGTGGAGATTACAGAGGGTGCAACTTTTCCGATTCCCCTCCTTTCTTCTCCGTTGAAGCTGCGGCTGAGGCAGAGACATTCTTCGCGTCAAGGCCGAAAGCCTAGGCCTTCGGGGAGCCTAACGCGTCCTCCTCGGCTCAAGACCCAAGATACGCCTAGCAATTCCACTTTAATCATGAGCCAGTGCTGACTTGCCCAGGGCAATCCGAGACGATGGCCTGCCGGACCGTCGACGTGCGTCTTGTGCCGAGCTAGGCAGTAAGGGGATTTTTTTTTCTTGCATTGTCTCCTGTTTCTTCCATCCCGATGCGACCTGGCTCCTGACGCTATCGGCCGTGAATTTTCGGGTCGCCCGCATCCACCTGCCACGAGGCACGGGAGGAGCTATGGCTCCCGCGCTTGGGGAATCACTCGGGACGCCCCGGTGACGCTACCGATGCAACGACATCCAAAGGGGATTGACAGAGGCGGGGATGGGGGACTCGAGCACCCTGCCATGGTACGCGAGGCGCGCCAGTCCCGAGGTGATGATGATGGCTCGGCGCCAGCAGGCTGTAAGGGTCGGGAATTTTTTTTTTTTTGCGCGATGCTACGCTCACGGAGCTCACGGGGCGTTTCCATCCCTTTTTCCCACGCGAGCCGGCTCCATCACACTACCACCTACCGCCGCCCGGCGAGCGTTCCGGTCCGGGGCCTCAGCCACCAACAGCTACGGTCCCCTGCGCCGTAAAGACCCTCATGGGACGATATGCGTACGCTATCTCGACTGCGCATACGAAGCGAGGCCATACTCGGCAGGCGCAGGGGGGTTGAATGAATCGTAACGCCTTCTTTGGGACGATCGAGCTGCAATAGTAGGATTTCCGGCGGAAGTTTAACAGCACGCCCCGAGGCCAGCTGGTTGAGCAGGTGACGAAGAATGCCAGCGCCGTGCCGGCGACGTGTCACATTCTGAGAAATTTTCCGACACGCCCTGCTTTGGCCAGCCTCGTCGATGGTGGGGGTTCATCGCAGTCAGTACTGACCTGGTGTCCATCTTGAGGCCATTCTCAGGGACGCGACTCGGGACATTGCCGCGCGATCCCTTGATGACCAAGTCGGCAGTCAGCAGAGACGGTACAGACGAGCCGCGACGAGCGTTTGCCGACCTGTCCTCAGTCGCCGATCGTTTCGCAGATCAAACCGGCTGCCTTGATGCTGACGATCCAAGTGAGCTGTCAGTTGCAACTCACCCGTCCATCCTGCAGTGCTCAGCACGCACCCAGGGCGGGTGGCTTGACTTTGGCAATGAGCGGATGGGAAGTGCCGGGCCGGCAGATCTTACCAGCTGGATCGACGGCCTCGCCACCAGTCTAGACGGAGAGAGGCGCTGGGTCATCGAAACACGCCCGCGACAGGCGCGCCAACATGGAGGAGCGGCGGCTGAGGTCCCAAACAGGCGCACAGCCCGGAACGAAGCCCAACATGCCTGTGCAAGGAGGCCAGCCAAGCCACCCCTCTTCTTTCCGTCTCTCGCTATATCTGCATCGGAGGTTTACTACTATGGCCTGGGATCGATCAATGGTGGCGACACGGGCACAGGGGCCAGGGGCCAGGGGCTGTTCGCTGCCCACCTGCCGGCCTGCCAGGCTACCAACCTGCTAGCTTGCCAGGCTACCTTACTTGCCCTACATGCGTGTCTGAGAGCCTCCGCACAATGTGCCTGGCATGGCCGCCGGGATATTTGTAACGAGGGAAGCTGTGGTGGCCGGTGAGCCTGATCGACGCTCATGCTCCCCTGTCGAGCAAACCGGGACACGAGTTCTCGACGCCATGTGCCCGTTGTCAGTCGTCACGGAAACGTCACAGCAAGACAGCATGCAAGCCCAGGCGCGGGTAGCTGAGCTTCCGCTGCCGCCCCTCATATGGATCCCGTGGAGGGGGCCATGGACATACGAGACAGGATTCCCAGGACAGAAAAGGCAGGCGAGGATGGGATTTTGCCGCGTTCCCCCTCAACCTCGGTCAACGGGCGCCAGGGGCACATCCCGATGCCCGATGCCCGCCGCCCGCCGCCCGCCGCTACGAGGCGCCACGACTGCTTGGCCTTCAGGGCAGAGGGGGGATGAGCGACGAACGACGTGTGTCTGCGCGTCTTTTCGTCGTAGTGCTCAGTAGTCAAGAGTAAGGGCACGCAAGAGCATTGGCATGGCGTAGGCAGCTGAGCAACCAGCGCAGGAGGGCAGGCCGGTCGGAAATCGCATGGTGGGGCGGCGGATCCTCACCGGGATGCAGAATGCGACAGAAGTGACTGCTCAGAAAAGTCGGAGGCATTGGGAGACAGCTCACAGAAACATTGGGCGCGGCCTTGGATAGCCCGGACAACGTTGAGGGAGGAGGCTGGTGCATGGACTGGACTGGACCGGCTCTGGCTAGGACTCGACGGACATGCCGACCTGACCGGGGGGGGTAGGGGCACGCAGGCAGGCAGGCAGGCAGAGCAGAAATGGATCAGGGCATCATGGGTCATGGCACATGGCACCTTGTTGAGATGATGGCGGGAAGGGGTTGCCTGGCGATGGCAGGCAGGCGACCAACAACCGCTTAGTTTTGACAGGCATCGTGAAATTTTGGCGAATGCAGAATGACTACAGCGTCGCAACTGACATCTGCGGGTGCGTCTGATCGCAAGCCAATGGCAACAGCTGACCCGAGTTGAATACCACGTCAAGAGCTCGAGCCAGGGGCTGCGCACCAGGGCACGTCAGCAAGGGGAGGGGAGAAGGTGGGGAGGCCTCGATGTGGTACGGGTTTCTGGATGATACCTACCTACCTACCTACCTAACCTACCTAGGTACCTGAGGGTGGGGTGGGGGGTGGGAAAATGGCGTGCACACAAAGTTTGGTTCATAAGGTTAAGCTAGCATCGAGGGCCATTGACTGCTGAGTCGGGGCAGACTGAGGGAGAGAGAGAGAGAGAGAGAGAGAGAGAAGGAGAGAAAGAAGAGAATGTGGTAAGGCACGTTGGTGCCGGGAGTGTGATGGGTTTCCCCCTCGTTTCTCGTTTCATCGGGATGAGAGAGAGAGAGAGGGTGGAGTGAGTGGCTTCATCCTCCCGCACCAAGCACCTGCTGTGCTGAGCACTGGAAGGCCAGGTGCCGCGCCGTGCTGTGCCGTACCATGCCTTGTTACCAAACACACGGCATTGTGCCCATGCCATCCGATCGCCGACTAGGCCCCGGGGTCGAGGATTGAGCGAGGGGGGCGGGTGAGCAGCCGTCTTAGTCGCCGTAGGCGCTTTCGTTGACAGCGCCTTGGCTTTTTACCTGGACAGGGCGTGCTTGCGCGCTGAGAGGAGCCGGGGCGGGTGCCTCGGGGAGTTCCGAGCGTGCTGAGTGGCCGGGGGTAGCTGCAGCGCTAGGCCGAAAAGATTCGTGAATGGGCTTTGGGCTTGCTAGGAGATCCTATTGTCCTGCTCCTGCCACCACTGCTGCTCCCTGACACGGTGCTGTTAGCTGTCGATGCGTGGACTGTGGGTAGGTAGGGACGATGATTGCGACTTCTGGACCTGACTACCTTACCTAGGTAGGCACCTCCGGCCTCAGAGGAATCATCGGCTACCTTGCCCCGCGCATGCCTGCCCGTTGCGCTTACAGCTGTTACTTTGTCTAAGAAGCGCTAGCAGCACCCTGTTCCTGGCTCGCTCTCCCAGGCAAGCGCCCGACGCTAACAGCACGCACTTGCCAGACTACCAGCGCCTAGACAGGTAAAGTACGGCGGTGGGTAGGTAGGTACCCCCCTACACGAGAAATGGATGACCTAAGCGCGCCCCGCAATTCAGCGACGGATTGGACGACAGGGGTGGGGGGGCAGCCTGGACGGCGGAGGCACGAACACATCATCATCAACCTCACCCTGGCCATCTCGGGACTCGCCTCCAGTCTGGCGCAAGGTGCTATCGCGACCGCGCCGAAAGATCACATTTCTTTTTCCAACATTTTCCAGCAGTTTTCCTCCTCCTGCACGCAAGATCGTCTCCCGCTAGCCGAACCAAAACACTCTACCCAAATTCTGCCCTGCCCCCAGATCGCTGCCCACCCAGTCAGTATGGTCTGACTTGCCTCGAGCTATCCCCTCCGGTAGTCTTGGGAGGTGGGGAGACGGTCGACGACGTCGACGCTCACACGCCACCATCCATGTCTGTCTGTCTGTCCGTCCGGCTGTCTCTCTGTCCGTCCCGGTCGCTTTTCTCGTCCGCTCCCGTCCAGCAGGGCCACTTTCATCATCTTCCTCTTTTCTGCCCCTGGCCTTGTCCTCCTGCCAACCTGGCTGTTATTCCCCGTACGGGGGCAGAACCTGTCTTGCCTTAGCGGCTGCTAGCCCTTCTGGCTCAGCTTCTTCCCTTCGTCTCTTCCCCTCGATAACCTAACCCAAGACCATCGATTGTCTAGCATCCCCTTCTGCTCTTTGCCATCCACGTCTTACATGTCACATCATCAAGCCCCGGGATGTCTATCCTGTCCTGCATCATATCACATCACGGCCGCCAACGCCGACGCCGCCGCCGCCGCCTGGCCTTTGCCGTGTCTTGGATAAGTCAGCGCAGGGTGGCAGCTCAGAGGCCGGCGGGCAGGGCAAAATTGGACGAACCTGTCGGCCCTTTGCGTGTCTCAAACATCATGGCGAGATTCTCGGCCCTTGGGCGAGGGTCATCCATTCCATGCCTGCAGCAGGCATCATTCCACTTTGGCACCAGCTAGCTCCTCCATGTGCCCCTCTCTTTCTCTCACTCTCTCAACTCTGTGTCTCTCGTCTCTGGCGACGCGACGCCGGCGCCCGTACATCGTCGCGCTCTCTCTCTCCTTCGTGCGCGCCCCTCGCCCTCCCTCCTTCACGCTATTCATCGTCGCGACTCTGCCCACCCATCGAGGGGCATCCGCCCTCCTGTTGCTCCGTCGCTGCCGAAGCGCACCGCCTGGCCGTCAGTCAAAGACACTCGAGTCGTCTCGACCCGACTCGACCGCACTCGTGTGGTCTCTGACCTCTATCTTCTCGCCACCTTCCCCACAGACAGGACGGACGGGCGGACGGGCGGACAGACAAACGTCTGAACCCAGTTTGTTGAAGGAACCAAGTAGTTCCTGCAGGTACCTTGCTTCTGTCTCGCGGGCATGCATGGGTAGTCAGAGCAAGAGACCGCGAGAGAGTAGGATGGGGAGAAGGGGGAAGGGGGGGNGGGGGGGGGGGGGCGTGTATCAACGAGCGACCAGGGGGAGGGGACGATGAGAGGGGAGGGGGGTGTGAGATGTAGTGGCATCGTTGACAGGGCCCCTACCATCCTCCACCGTGCAGGCTCCCCCAGTCTCTCTCGTCCCGAGAGAAGGGTCGCTACCCTCCATCCCATGTCCACCCGCAGCCAGGCTGTGCGTGATGCTGTCCAGCCAGGACCAGGTGCGCTCGAAATACACCATCGCGAGCGAGGTCTCCTTGGATCGTCAGCCGCCCAGATACTGTGTTCACCTATTCGGAAGTAGGCGGCAAAATGGCTTGAGCTTCACCTTTCATCGCGCCCAGTTTCCACGCAACCGAGCGCCTCAGGCTGCCCATCCGCCTCGCGTTTTTGTTCGCGTCGGCGGGGACACATATGGCCTGGTGTGCGCCCAGTGATCGGCCTCGACATATTGCTTTCCCAGGGACAACGAAACAAACGGCGCGCCTCTTGTGCAAACCATCTTCTACCCATGCGGTCCTGGGGCGATAGTCAGCCGTCGACTCAGTCAACTTAGATTAGAGCTTCTCACCCTTCCTCCTACCCTACTCCACACACCCGCGTCTTTATTGCCCACCCCTACCTTTACCCTCACCCCTTCCTTCCAATGCCCCTTCGGTCAGTTGGGCCACCGCGTATGTAGCCTCGATACATTCCACTCTGGGGCTCTCGTGTCTCTCCTTCGGCTGTATTGCCGCCCACTATTACCCCATTTCGTGAAGATAGTCCCGTCCATCAGCTTCCCAGGGCGTCATCTTCATCTCTCCACTCCCCGGGCCCTTCCTTTCATATATCTTCAGAGAGCCCCGTCTCGTAAGGAACGCTCCCATCATCCCATCATTCTTTAACATCATTCGTTCCTGCACAGCTTCACCATCAAGCATCGTCATATCTTTTACCCAGGCGATTTTCACATCAACACAAATACGTTCACACAAACAAACACACACGCACCCACACATCACAGCCATGATCCCTCCGTCGTGGTCTCATGAGCAGGGCAGCACCATCGACATCATGGACGCCTGCTTCGCTCGTGACACCAACTTCGACTTCAACACTCCCTTGCTGAGCAGCAGCTCAGCCTCCTCGCCTACTTACGACTCCTGCGACCCTTTTACGCCTCGATCTGGACGTTCAACTCCTCACGCTTCGGCCATCGACTTTGGCGAGTCCTTCTCTTCTCACGGCTCCTTCGGTTTCGAGTCTGCCTCCGCTTCCATGCCGATACATCAACAACAGCACAAGAGTCACATGCACAACCACCAGCACTACCACAGAGCTGCACCCATGGACATGCCTCTCCAGTACTCGGCGTCGATGCCCTTGACACCCAGCCGGCGTCAGTTCCACGGCATGGACATTGATTACAACACTATGCTGCAGGCCACTCTCAACCAGCAGTGCATGTCTACCATGTCACCAGCACAACCGTCCATGATGGAGCAGTACGCATCCATGCCCCAGGACCTGCAGTCCTCTCCTTTCACCATGCCCACACCCAGCCGTTCTCTCCCCAGCTCCACGCCAAACCACGCCGCAAACATGTGGCCCTCCAACGACAGTCCCATCATGATGTTTGGCAACCACGGCACCCCCTCTCCCTCCCCTCTACAGACGATGCCGCTCAACCGCGACCAAGAGTCTCCTTCGCCCCCTCCGTCCAGGTCATACCGCCGACGCACCATGACCGAAGCGCAGCGAAGGACCATGGCGTTGCAGAGGCACCAGAGCGAAATGATGTACCGCAGCCAGCACGACTCCGAGGCCATGGCGCAGCTGAGGTCGATGAAGCTTGACCAGCAGTCAGCGGAAGATGAGCTCGACTCGGTCTTCGTCGATCGCCGCGTGGTGCCCCGTCCCCGCGAGAGGTGCGACTTCATGGGCTGTCGCAAGACGTACCAGAAGAAGGAGCATTTGAAGAGGCATCAGAGAGCGTGAGTTGATCCTTGTGCACGTTTTCATCTGAGTATCATACTAATACATCCCAGCGCTCACGGCATTGGCGGCACTCCGGAAATGCACACATGCCCGGCTGATGGATGCCACAAGGTTTTCAAGGACCGCTTCGACAACTTCAAGCAGCACCTCCGCATCCACAAGGACGGCAAGAGCACCAGGACGCCTTACAACGAAGAGGCGGCTGAGCTGTACGACGAGCTGTGCAAGCAGAGCAAGACCCGCAACACCAAGAAGAGTCTCAGAACCTCCAAGGCTTAGTGACCCGTTGCGCGTTCTTCCTCATTATTCGACGGCGCTTGGCCCCGCCACCTCCCTTCACTTCGCTTCGATTCTGGCCCCCCATCTTGAACCACATTGCCGCACAAACAATTGCAACAAAAAAGCAAACACACGCACACGAACACGCTCACCTTTTCTCAACATCATCGTTACATCACTTCATACCATGTACTAATTCTTGCTGTACTCGTCACGGCGTAATTGGACATTATCTCTTTGGGGCCCCGGGGCTGGTGCATAATCCGGGTGGAGGACGAGAGAGGGCATACTATCAGGAACGGGTTTCTCATTTTACGAAAAGGAATTTTTTCCCTTCTGAAGACCTCATCATTCAGAAGTATACGCGGAGGAAATACCAGACCATCTTGGGTGAAGAGGGATGTGGTCAAGACAGGAAACATGTTTTTTATTTGCATTATGCTTTCGCATGTTCTTTCAAACAATGGGTAGATAGATACGGGAGGACACGGATGGTCGAGTCTCGGCGGAGATGTGGACGAGACTTTGCGGCTGTTGTTGTTGTCGACGAGATAGAGAGAGATGTTCCGCATCATGGCGCCGGCGAGCCCTGTACAATGAACAAAGCCCATGTCAGTTTTCAATCCATCATGGATGATGTCCGTTGTTCAGCTCGCAAACTCTCCCGCAACAGCGATTACTCCGAAGCGCCATGTATCGAAGGACCAAGCGGGACCCATTGTGACCCCTTGGCTCAGATCACAGCTCTGACACCAGAAGGCTTGCCCGTCAGAGCAAAGATCACCGCGAAGCGTCGGCTGGCATGTCTGAGATTCGTAGCCCAAATCCCGATAATCCCGAGACACCCTTCCTTTTCCCTGGAGCCTCGCCAGCTGCTGGTTGGCCACTGCCCAACGCGCCACAAGATCCACAGCGCGCCCTCCGCGAGAGGCTCCTGGCTGCTAGTGGTCGATCCGCGCCTTAACCCCGCTTAGTTGCTGCTGCGGCCCCGCGATGTCTCACTGGGTGCTGGTGAGGCACCCGCTGTGCGCTCCAGGCCTCGCAATGTCCTGTGGAGCCCCATCCATCTAGGCTCCTCGCCAAGGTTCCGGAGGGGAATGGATGGCCCTCTGCCTCCGGGGAGGCCAACCGCGATGCTTCGCGATGCTGCATGACGGTTTTTTGGGCCGGGACGTGAGGCTTCCGCATTGCTGTGCATGCCCGGACGACGTAGCCGGCCGCCGACCAGAAGATGAGTTGTCAGATATCACCTGGCTTCACAGGTAAAGCTTTGCATTGAGGCTGTTGTATCACAATGAGCTCGCCGGTCCAGATCCGTTGGGAGGAAATCTGCGTCGATGAATGAGCTCGCGTGGGCCAAATCTCCAGTGCATCCCCCTCAGCCTCAGCCCAAGACAGATCTGCTTTGCATCCACATGATGCCCGGAGGCTCGCCATTCCGTGTCGAGCGAAGCGGTGAGGTCGCGGCACGCCCGATGGAGGGCATGACGATGCCGTGACGGATACTGTCTCTCTCAGGCTCACGATGGTCGAGGTTGAATGTCCGGTCTGCCTGTGGGGTCTGCTGGCCCCTGAGTTCTCCGAAATGATCTGAATCCCCAGGAGCCTAAGCCCGACATCTCCGGAGCTTTCATTCCTCGACCGATCGACTGCGAGGTTGGCCTGCAGTAGCTCATATCAGGTCAGGTCCTGCATGTTCGAGCCCGCTCAGAGGGTGGGGGGTGTCGCGATCGAAAGGCGCCTCGAGGGAGACCAACATGAAGTTAATCATGATGTGTCTGCGACGTCGAGGGCTTGCGACGTCGTCTGCTGTCTGATCATTGGCAAACAAAGCGACTCGGGAGAGCCGGCATGGCCTTCTGGAACAAACATGGAAGGGTCACACGATGACTGCCGGAGTCCTTTGTTCTGCCTTTTACACTCGGTCTTTGCCGCTGCATTGTGATGGGCTGGACGGAGATTCGTGTAACCTCAAGGTCGTGTTCGTCGTGCCGAGGGGCCTGGGACGACGGCCTCCAGCTGACAGCACTCACTGCCCAAGACGCCGGGGGTCCTTGCCCCAGCGATTGGGTTTAGGGGCATCTGGGGGATCCCGCGGTCGCTGTCCGCAGGGCCTGTCAGCGGGAAGGTCGGCAGGGTGGGCCTATCGAGCGCGCGGGGCCAATCAGGCACATTGGCTGCAGCCCTGCGAGCCGCCTGATTCATCCGAACTCGGTGAGCTTCAGGTCCGTGACATCCCGTCCAGAACAATGCATCAGCTGGCAACAGCCACACAGATAGGTCTTTCCTTTCCAGCTCAGGCGTAGGCAGCCAGGGCCCCCCCTAAGCCTCTTTCCTGGCTTCAGCTCCAGCGCCAGCTGAATGAATCCTGCGATCGACGCCCCCAGAACAACGTCGATTGCACACCTTCTCCAAACACGATCCTGTCCAACCAGACGACAGGCTCCCAGCTCCCACTGTTCTCCATCGCCGGCGCTACTTTGGCCTCCCGGGTTGACCCCTCACAGTGACGTCGACGTCAATGTAAAACCTCAGCTGCGACGAGCTGACGCCCACCCTCCAGCACGCCATCAAGCCTGGCGCCATCCCCGACCGACACGCCCAAGCTCAACGTCGCTCGACAGTCTCTAGCCAGCCTATCCCTGTCGAAGCGAGCTTCTCACATTCTTCTGCCATTGTTCCACGCAAGTCATCAGCCAGCCGCTTCCTATTGTCACCCGCATTTGTCTAGCCTCCCTCCCCGACCGCGCACGCACCCGCTCCAGGAGCACGACGACACACACACACACACACACACACACACACGCCGTGCGCCTTGAGCCGGCTTCATACCGCCATGGCGCAACAACTACCGCCGTCCTACCAGGATGCCATCCGCCGCCTCGACTGGCTGGAGCTGGTGGCGCCCTACGTCGCTATCACCGACTTTCCTGGCCTATGTTCTGTGAATAGCCACTTCTGCAACGTATTTGTCCCCCGCCTGTGGAACGATCCGTTGAGAACCGTGCGAAGTCTCGGCCTGGAGCCGAGTCATGGTGAGTCTACCTCGTGCGACCTACTCTTTCTTGACAGATACCGTTAATGTCCGTGAACAAGACCTCGACTGGTACTTCCACTTTGTCTTCGTCCGCGCCCCTCGCACGAGGCCCTCCACCCTACGCCTCGTCACCATCCTCGACTTTCGCGACTTCGCCAAGGCCAACACACAGTTCTCGTCCGACGACAACCCCAAAACCATTCCGGAAACGTTTAGGAGGCTGCCAAAAGTATTCCCCGGCCTTCGATGCATCCTTCTGGACGGCCACACCGAAGCCGACCCAGCTTCGTTGGCCACGCCTGTTCCCGTCTCCGACCCTTCCCAGGCGGGCGCAGCCCATCGCCCCCTCATGCTGAGCATCGCCGACTGCGATGCCCACTTGTCCATGCCCTTCTTCTCCTCCGACTTTCTCGGGGACATCGTCTATCTTGACGTGTCGTGCCTGCCTGGTTCACTACAAGGACTGTTGGCCGCCGCACAGGTCCCTGGTGGCCTTGCTCACCTGAGAGTCCTCAAGATCAGAGGTCGGGAGCTGGACGACGGCCTGGCCTCGTCACTGTTCAAAGCGCTCAGGGGCCGGCTCTGGAGCCTAGATCTCAGCGAAAATAAGCTGACCGATGCCGTCGTTGCCAGCCTGAGCACCATGCATGCGGGTGCAACGGCCTTGCGATCCGATTCTCATTTTGAGGTTGAAGGTAGATTGATCAGGTCGAGTGACCCTGGCGACGCCCTGTACGGCCCGTTCGAGTTCATCCGGGAGTCTAGCTCGAGCGGCACCTTCGACCACCCGGAACGTTACTTTGCCGATGCTCCCGCCTACTCGAACGACGGGACCTACGGCCCCGACTCGGTCCGCTCCGATGGCATCGCCCCACTAAAACGCGACGCCGCTGCCGATGTCAAGTCGGTCCTTGCCGGAGGCTTGGACCACCCTGCGCCAGACACTTCCCAGCTTCCCCTTCTCGACATTTGCGCGGCTCCCAATGGTCTGACTCATCTGGACTTGACGGGGAACCGTCTCACGTCGTTCTCGCTCGCCAAGCTATTGCGCACCATGCCCGGCCAGTTGGAGTCGTTCGCTTGTGACGCGCCGCTACTGCAACCTCAAGGAGTGTCCTGGTCGAGCGAGTGGCCCAAGGGGACAAAGATGTTCGGCATCTTGGGATCGGCCCACACATTCCGGCCCGTTTTCTCGTCAAACCTGCGCGTCCTCCGCATACACCACTCGGCCGTCACGCAGGTACCGACTCTAGAGACGGCTGGCATGTCAACAATGGCCCGCCTGTGGTTCTCAGAGACCACCATCCGCGAATCGTCCGAGACGGCTTATCCACAGGCCTTGGAACCGGATATGAATCCGCGGCTGACGTCCCTGACGCTCACCAAGATCCCTCGTCGCTCAGTCGGGCCGTTGACGTCCAAGCTGACCCACTTTTTGAAGCTTGCCGCCCTTCAGGAACAGGCGATTCGTGACACCAACCCTTCCGCCTCCCGCCGTCGCAGCCCTGCTGTTGTCCGCGGCCTCCGGCACATCCGCCTCGAGTTCGAGCCCGACCCTGTCGAGGACCCTGTCGGTTGGTCAAATGAAGATGACCTCGATGCGAACAGGCTGATGGACATGGGCGTCGAAGAGGGCTTCAGCTTCTTCCAGGATGAGAATGTTTTGCCCAAGCCGAAGCTGCCCCCACGGCCAGCCGCTGCCCCGCAGATGACCTCAGCACCTGAGACTGCAGCCTTTGTCTCTTCAACTGCCGGTGCTGGCACGAACCTTTCGGGCCGACTCGGACATGCCCCATACTCTTCAACCACCAGCGAATACATCTCCCACACCCTCGACTGGGGGGGCAGACCCTACGAAGCGCAGGTATGGATCGGCACCGGCACCCCAGGACCCTTCGCCGCCGTCAACGCCTACATGGCCGCACTGCGCGACCCGGCGTTGAGGGCCGGAAGTGTCGGACCCGCTACCCCGGCGCATGTCAAGGCGGGTGCCCCCGCCGGCTCGCTCTTGTTCTATTGCGCCTGGGATTCCATGGTATTGCCCAAGAGTGTGCGTACCCCCAGCAAGACCGAGGTGCACGGCATGCAGGACGTCATCGAAGGGCTCAAGGCTTTCCGGCGGGACACACGGGCCATGTACGAGACAGCCAGAGACAGGCCGGCCGCTGGCGAGGTGGTTACAGGGCCCCATCTCTTCTGGACTGGCAAGCTGGAAGTGGTGACTCAGCAGAGCATGGCACATTACCAGTCGTCACGGTACTGGAGATGAGGTCTCACCCGATGCTGGTGGTATCCCCTGGCTACACCATTGTTTTTTCTCTGGTGCGGTGAAACGAACAGATGTCGGGTAGAGCCGCTGTTATGGGGTTGCAATATGTGCCGGGAGAGACCACAACAAGCACAATCAAAGACGGTAAACAAACTTGCCGAAGCGAATCGGGGTAGTTCCCTCAGCAGGTCCGTGTTGGCAGCAGGATCAAAACCCCCATGGCAAACCAGGCATTGGCCGGAAAAGCAAGTTTGTGCTACGTCAGCTGGACGCCAGATGCGCTATTCACACTTTGACCGGGTCCCGCAAATCTTCAGCTCGATGAACAATGTTGCCGGGGTCAACGACACGATCGGCTTTGTCGGCGCGACAGCTGGGGGCCGATCGTCGATTGAAGGGGGTAGCCATGTCCCATGTTCATCTCGGTCGTATGGGGAAAGTCCCCAAATGCGGTCAGCAGACCATCGACTTTGGTCCCTTGAACGAGCCGCCTCGCTGCACTAATACAGCGATCGGGTCTCGCCCTGAATACCTTGTCTCTGAATTGCGATGGCGCCTTTCCGCATCTCGTCTGTCGACACCCCCTCCCCCCATGCCCCTGGGGTCAATTAGCAAATCGCAAAACCCTTTTTCGATCAAGCGTGAGAAAAGGAAGAAGCAAGCAACCCCCCTGTATGGACTCCTTGAGGGCGCCACGTGCGCGACTGCAAGACAGGCGAGACACATGTCGCGCAAAGAGAGGACAAAAAGCTCCGCTGTCTCAAGCACGGGACAAGGCACGAGCAGATTCTCCACCGGTCAGGTCGCGTCAAGAAAGACACGCCGTCTCAGTGAAGCAGTAGCCAGGGCGAACGCTGCGGCCCGCACATAACTAGTCAGGGCCCTCTTCTCCATTCGAACGTTGAGATCGAAGAATTGCCTGTTCATCGAGAGAACGGCCTCCTCCCCCAGGGGGCAGATCTATCGCAGGCTGATAGACCAGCGGGAGGATCTCTCTGCCTGAGACAGTGAGGCGATCGTTTCTTTCTTTTTCTTTTTTCCCTTTTCTGGCGGAAGCACTCTTTCCCATAGCAGCGATGTCCGCCTCTGCGCGAATGCCCTCGTTTCCCAATATGGATTTGTGGCATCGCGCTTAATTAAGAATGCGAGTCGTTGAGCTTGGAACGGTGGTCTTCCGCTCCGGATTTCTAACCAATGCCGAGGTGGCTGCGGCGACTCCGATTCACATCTTTTGTGAGTAAAAGTAGGGACACACCTGGTGAACATGCTGCATAATGTAGTGCCCGTGGGGGTCCGTCGGGTGGATCATGGCCCGTCGTCACTCAGGCTCGGCCGGCCGGCCGATGCTATCGTTCTCTTCCGGAGGACCGAGTGCGGTGTCCCGAACATGCAGCCTCGGGAAGCGGCGATCTTCTTCATTTTTCCGGCATCGTGGCCCGGGACGGCCTCTTCAGCCGCCGGAGCTGGACCATCGCATTGTTTGACAATGATGGCCAGTTGAATGCACTTCTCAGCGTGCGGGGTGCGTTACATGAGAGGGCCGTCTCCAACTTCGGCTTACCGACCTCACGTCATCACAACCCCGCCACGGACTCCGCGCTTACGAACGAACATCTGACTGTGCCTATATCTACGTCGCTCCCCTGGCTAGAATTTTCTTCCCTGAGGAGAAACGGAACTGTGAATATCTTGTAAAGCGTCCGCAAATTAAGACCGCCATGAATTCTCATCCGACCGAGCGTGTTCTATTCATTCTCCCAGTGCCAGAGCCAGAGGAGATATTGGCGCGCTTCAAAAGCCGATTTCCTGGCATCGAAACCACATGGATTACGACACCAAGCCCGGGTACTACGGGCTGGGACTCAGGTGTCCTTGACAAAGGTGCAGTCTCTTTTCTTCCCCATACTACACATCTGCTTTGCTTAATGCGATGTCAGCCATTTATGCCGACAAGACTATCCTGGTCACGTTGTCTGCGCTGCCTCCTACGGCTGCGGACGCTCCTAACCTCAAACTCATTCATTTTTCTGGGTCTGGCACAAATCATGTGTCGAGCCATCCCATCTTTACTGATTCGAAAATCACCATGACAAGCTCGCGCGGCATCGCCGGCCCGCCCATTGCCGAGTGGGTTGTCATGACGGCGCTGGTGCACAATCACAAGTACAATTACATCAACGAGATGCAGCGCCAGTCTAGATGGGGCTCCATCAATGACTTCTGGACCGTTCGGGACATGGTCAGTCAGCGCATCGGTATACTCGGTTACGGCGCGATCGGTCGCCACGGTCTGTGATCCCCAGTCACCCAACTGCATGGACGGAAAAAAGCTGACATGAGCAGTTGGCCGGATTTCCAAGGCCATGGGCATGGAGGTCCTGGTCTTCACCGCCACACCAAAGGACACACCCGAGAAGCGCAGGGACTCGGGTTACAACGTCCCTGGCACCGGCGACCCGGAGGGCGAGTACCCCTCTCAGTGGTACAACGGCCTCGACAAGACCTCGCTGCACGAGTTCCTCAAGCAAGACCTCGACGTTGTCGTCTGCGCCTTGCCTTTGACGTGGGTGCCTGGATGCACACCCGAGAAGTACCTATAGCTAACGCATTGACAGTGACCAGACCAAACACCTGTTCTCGACCGAGGAGTTTGAGATACTCGCTGGGCGCGAGGCCTTTGTAGTAAACGTTTCTCGTGGCGGTATTCTCGACCAGGACGCTCTCATCGCCGCGCTCGAGTCTGGCAAGCTGCGCGGCGCGGCGCTCGACGTGGCGGACCCGGAGCCGTTGCCCGAGAACCACCCGCTGTGGAAGACCCCGAACATTATCATCTCGCCGCACGTGAGCTCGCTGTTTTCTAATCTACTCGAGCGGGTGTTCGGCGTGGTGGAGCTCAACATGAGCAGGTTGCTTAGCGGGGGAGAGCTGGTTAATGTTGTGGACCGGGAGAAGGGGTATTAGGGATCATGGTCTTCGGTCTGTTAACAGGCGGAGAAGTAGATCGCGAGGCCGTGACAGGAAGAGGTAGATATACGCTGATGACATTGTTTTCAAGAACGGGTGCCTGTTGCCGCGAACGACGAGATCTGTTGCAT
The DNA here is from genome assembly GCA_002851715.1 of Verticillium klebahnii. Taxonomy (NCBI): domain Eukaryota; kingdom Fungi; phylum Ascomycota; class Sordariomycetes; order Glomerellales; family Plectosphaerellaceae; genus Verticillium; species Verticillium klebahnii. The sequence continues at coordinate 138,467 of NMXL01000015.1, read as the reverse complement.
CGAAAGGGTCTTGTCACGATACATCAAGGACTGAGTCTCAAAATGTCGCCTGTCGAAGGATTCTGTCCAGGTAACGGTGATTCACGCTGATCTTGTGGCTTGACACAATCGTCTATACAGAAGCAGAGATCGTGCCACTGCCAGGCAATGTGTGGAGGAGAGCATGTTGAGAACCGCCTATCCCACGGACTGAGGCCATCCCCCACAGGTGCTGATCACCTCCTCTTCATATATTCTGTATTACCTCTTAGAGGGGCTTCAACTGGCTTACGGCTGCCTTCCTCTCCCCGCCATGACTCTTTGCCTCCGCCCCCGTCGCCCTTGGCGCCTCTTTGGTGTCACGATATGAACCTTGACCCGGAGAGAGATGAAATGCGTCCTTATAGATCCAGCCAGCCGGCTTTCCGGGAAAGCGGCATGCAGCTCGATGGAGCTAACAATGCCCACGGAAGATCTGTCAACCGCTGACCTGCTTGGAGGAAATTCAACCCATGCGTTTGCTGTGGTAATCTGGCGATGAGACGATACGTCAGCTTTGAGACCGGTAGGAAGAGACATATTTGCTCAGAACCCTCGTCAGGAAGACAGCTCAGGCACTGTCGACAAATGCCGGCAAAAATCCTCAGTGCCCGGCGCACCGGGTAGCAAAACGTCAGGGTCAAGGTGGGCAAAAGTGATTCGCCGAAGCGATGCCATCTTCCGAACCAGGGAATCGAACCCTGAGCCTGACGGTGAGAGCGTCAAATGTTAGCCATTACACCAGTTCGGAATTGATGAACAAATTTTCAGGGAAAAGCGTTCATATTCTATAGGTGTGGAGATTGCTGCGGGGACACCAGGCTTCCCTCGATGCTGAAATGGTATAGCTTCTGCGCCGGCGGGCCTGGCCCACCCTTCAGCATCTGGCTGTCGGAAATCACGCGTTGCAGAACCTCGCTGGTCGATACAGCTTTATCACACAGACCCTGCTAGGCACCAGAAGGAATCAGTCGGTCAGGTCCCGCATGTGATGCTGGGGTGCAGGTAGCATTTGGATGCAGATGGAATTCAGCAACTGAAAAGTGATTTGTTAGTTGCTGGTAAGAAGACTTGTTCAACTTGATCAAGGGCGCGCCCTCAGCCTTGTCCTTGTGGACCAAAAAGGCATTGCTCGGCAGTTCGGTTTGGACGGCTGCTCGATGTAGGGCCAAAGATGGGCAACACCCGCCCAACACGACCTGGTCAGCGGTCGAAGATTCTTCAATTTCCTAAGTCATTCTGGGGCCAAGACGTAGCCATGATTCAGGTATCCTATGGACCACTAGCAGTGCTCCTTTCTGGCTAGTCGAGAACTGAACATTGCGAGCCAGCCCCTGCCCTCGCTCCCGGAATCGAGTGTAAAGCCGTAGAGCGTAAGAGGGAAGCCTGAAAATATCAGTTTGGAGTTCGTACGTCGACTAGACATGGCAACATACACCCATATTGTGAGTCACTGATGCGATATCAAACAGAGCCCACAGCGAGAGCGACCGCATCTCGACGACAGGCGAAGTTGGGATCCTCGCCCTGCAGGTTTCAAACTCTCTCGCGTCCTGTAAATGGAAACCTCCGGTCATTGGCTCCAACATTAGCAGCCGCATTCACACGAGATGATTGATGTTCAACGAAGCAGCAAGCACCGAGATCCTGCTCGTGCTAGAAATCCCCACGAAGGCGTGAGTTGAATGACTCCCCGAAGTGACTAGCCAACTAGTCGGCTGTGATGATGAACACGCTGTTGCTCCCTTGCAGCAGACAGCTGTCGCTGGCCTTGTCCGACGTCAGGTCCACCACGTCCGTAGACCAACGATAGGCATGTGATCTGCACCTTTAGGCAAAACGAACGTATTTCTAGAAGCCCTCCGTTTCGGCAAATGAGAGCCAACCACAGAAGAGAAATTATGTGGTGAATATGCGATCGACGCCAACATTGGCTCGCTGATCAACTGTGTTGACTGGGCGATTTCAGAAGCTGGTGGCAAAAAGGGGGTCAAAAAGGACATGCGAGAGTAGCACCGCCACAAGTACACTGTACTCGATGTGGCTGGTGATGTAACTGTGGCTCATGATTTGGCTCTCCTTGTATCCGAACGTGCCGATCGACAGACTGACAGCAGCGAAATACTGGCAAACCTGTTTTCATGCCGGCGCCAACAGAATCTAGCGGCTTGTCGACTGGGAATCATCGAGATGGATGCCGGACTCCGATCTGATGCCGACCACAGCCGATGTAATGGAAGTCCGTCGGTGGTGTTGCACGAGTGGAAGAGCGGCACGGTGGACAGACATCTCCGCGTCAGCTTATCGACGAGCACGGCTGGGCCGTCACAACGCGGGAACAAAACACTTTGCCCGCGATGGGAGGTAGCTGAGTGAGCCACTTGATGGCGCCAACGAAGTATGCCGCTGGCTCTGAGGCCAGCAACCAGCGTCGCAGGCGATCGGAAGGGTGGGGGCTGAACGACCTGATAGCCGCAAAGGAAGGAAACGTCGCGCCTGGAGCCTTCATATCGAGCACAAAGCAGCGCTGAAGATCGCAAGGCCGATCAGGGGACTGTTGCGCCCCAGGTGAAACGTGCCGGCAGTTGCTATTTTCAGACGATCGACGTCATAGCCCCTGAAGCATCAACGTTGATCAGGGCGCCTGTGGGACCGTTAGGCCAGCGTCCAGACTCTCACAGACTTTTCGTACCCCCTTGACTAGGAAGGCTGACTGCCCTTCCAGCACCCGCAGCAATTGCCGAACCGACCTAAAAGGCCTTTGAGCCCCGGGAACGGACAAGCCACACGTCAAGGCCGGGGACGACGGAATGTGGGCGACGGAGAGGATTCGTGGCATCACAATGAGCCCGTCGTGGACGAATCGATACCCCTTGTGTCGTCCCCCGGCGTTTCGCACAACACTCGTCGGCGCGAAGGTGTGCCCTGCCACCGTTCCTGTCCTTGTTCCGGTGGGGGCGGGCGTATGAGTCCCACCGACAACAGAAAGAGAACGAGGGCAGCGCAGCCACCACTGATTCAGGGCTTCACTGTGATGGTGGCCCTGCCGGATGCGTATGCTGTCTTGCCCATGGCCTGATGAATCTCGGGTAGTGGGCGGTGGCAGTGCGCGGGCGCTGTGCTGTGCTGTGCTTCGCTGTGCTGTGCCGGCTGACTATCGTCGACCTGACTCGCCAGGTCGTATATGCCGTGCTTCAGACGCATTGAGAATGGCCCCGATAGAGGCACTCTCCGTGTGAAGGCCCTGGGATCTGGGGTGATATGCCTGAGAGAAATACCATGAGTTGCCACGGTCGACTCACGATACCGACGATGCAGATTACCGTTCGACCAGGATGCCTCGTGAAATTGGCAATGTCAAGAACCCTGGGTCGGGGGCCAGCACGCCAGCTCCTCCAAGCGGGCGGTGCGGGCAGTGCAGCAATGGTCGTTGTTGTTGATTGCCCATTTGGAGGCGAGGGCAGCGGCTGCCGTTGCTGATGGTTCGGAGGCCGCGTAGCCTCTGCATATCGTGGTTAGTGCTGTGATTACTGTCCCTTACTTGCTCAAGCGAGCGCGAGTTTTTGAGGCAGTGCTAGTGATTGTTACGACGCCAACGGCCGTTCGGACTTTACAGCGGCCCATTAGTCTGTCGAGGCCGAGGCTGGTGTGATCAGGCAGCAGGATAAGGTCGGCGTGTATGGAGGTGCTTCTTGACCATCCGTTCGTTCGAATTGCCGCCAGGACGGCTGCGATGGGACCGAGAAGCGTGCGAGTTCTGGTGAACTAATCCAGACGAGGCACCGATTTGGGCGAGTATGCTCTGGCAGCACCTCACCTTAACCGCTGTTGCAGTCTCCCAGTGGGGGGGGGTCATCACTACACACAGCGCGCCGGTGCTCGTCCTTCGGGGCACCCTGGCTTAGCTAAGGCAGCGGACAATGCGAGAGGGTCGCGAGAGTGCGAGAGTTCCACAGCGAATACAGTGAACGGGTACTTCCGACGGACGAGAAGCACCTCCGTTCCCCCTCGCCATTGGCTCGGCCGCTTTCCTGGCGGGGTCGCCCTCGCTCTTTGGCTAGGCCCGATTGGGCGCCGGCCTCCACGAGCTGACGCGTCCCTTCCCACCCCGCCAGCAACTGCGCTCTCTCAGCCCCCCTGGCCCAAGGTTCCTGCCCATTCCCAGTTTTGGATTCGGCCGGCCCGCGGCGGACAGGCAGCCGTTCTTCCCTTCTTACCGTCCCCAGTACTTCCTCCCAAGAAAAAGGTCCCCCCGCCCAGCACTTGCCAGGCTGCCTCTTGCCCACCCCCAAGAAACCCCCCAGATCTTTCCTCATTTCCATTCCCATCACACTACCATTCCAATCCAAACCTCGAAGACTTCCATCGCCAGCTTCACACTCCAATCGACGCGAACACAAGAATTTGTCTTGGAACACTGATCACGGTTTTCAAGCTTGCCATCTGCCATATCTCCGGCAAAGGCAAACAATCCATCTTGACAGCAAACGAAAGCCTCCCCAAACCTAAACAGTCGCCATGACGACGAATCAGCCCCAGAATGTCGACAACTTCGACAGCCTCATTGACCTGAGCGAATACGACACGATGCCGTCGTACACGTCCCCGTCGCTTTCGCCCTCAGCCGCCAGCAAGAACTCGTTTCCCAGCAGACCATCCGTCAGCACCATCCAAACCCCGACCGTGCCCTCTACTACACAACCGTCCCTGAGCGGACCGAGCCATCAATATGAGCTCTACAAGCAACAGACCGGCATCGTGCCTGGCGCCCTGGCGAGCACTCTGGCAGTCAACCAGGCCAACTCTCAAATCTCGGGATACAACAGCGGTTATGCCATGGAGTTCATGAACAATGTCAGCCCCGCAGACGAGATGTTCGACTTCAACGCCGCTCCCTCGGCCCACTCTCACTCCCAGGGCTCAGGAAGCCTTGATATGGAGATGGATTTCGAGTCACCTGCCGACTCGCAATACTTCTTCCCCGGCACCGACACGACTATCAACCCTAACGCCATTGGCGGACAAGAATCCCCTGTCCTGTCCTCGCAGCCCAGCAACGTTGGCCGCCTCTGGCCCGGCATGCACACGCAGGCCGCCGCTCTGGCCAAGTCTCAGGCCCAGCAGCGTGCTCAGCAGCAAATGATCCAGTCTCAGCAGCAGAGGTCCCAACAGCAGCCCCAGCAGGCGAGGCCCAGGACCAAGAGCGCGCAGCCCACCGACCCCATTGTCGAGCAGAAGATCACTCAGCTCCTCAACTCCATGCGTAATAAGCCTGCCTCCGACGAGGATGGCAACATGCCCATGCTTAACATGCCCCGCCCCAAGAAGGATGAGGATGACATGGATGAGGACGAGAGGTTGCTGGCTAGTGAGGAGGGCAAGAAGCTGAGCAGCAAGGAGCGCCGCCAACTGCGCAACAAGGTCTCCGCCCGCGCTTTCCGCTCCAGGAGGAAGGGTAAGCACATTATCCCTACTTTTCACGTGGAAATTCTTGCTAACCAAAATAGAGTACATCACGCAGCTCGAGGCCGAAATTGCCAACAAGGTCTCCGAGAATGGCGACCTGCGCATGCAGAATCACGCTCTCATGGAGGAGAACAAACGCCTGTCGGACCTCACCCGCATGCTCCTGACCTCACCCTCGTTCTCTACCTTCCTTGACCACCTTAGCAGCAACCCCCAGACCCTCCCTCAGCAGCAGTCCGCCCAGGTGCCCATCAAGCCCGAGCAGCGCCAGCCCGAGAAGTCTCAGGCTCAAAAGGATGCCAACCCCTACGCCGCCCAGCAATCCCAGCAGCAGCAGCAGATTGGCATGGCCATGATCCCCGAGCAGAACATGGATCTCTCCATGCTCAACCTCAACAACGACTCGTTCAACTTCCAGCCTCAGGTGTTTGCCGTTCTCGAGACTCCCGAGATGCCAACTACTATTGACGCTGAGGTTTTGTCGGGCAAGACCTCCAACTTTGTTGGCGAGACCTTCGAGTCGGACGACGACAAGGTCGAGCTTCCTCTGATCGAGTCGCCGAAGATGACTGCTCCTGCCACGCCGGAGACGGCGTCCGAGCCTGAGCAGACGTTTGACGATGACTTCGAGAATGACCCCGAGTTCGCCCTCTACCACGCCACGCCTGCCCAGTCTGCCTCTGCTCCCATTGAGCTTGACACCGACGGCCTGTCGCATGTTGACATCTTTGGCGGCATCGAATCAGAGAAGGTCCTGGCCCGCTACGACCTTGTGGATGCCACGCAAGAGGAGGAGACCTCACTGGTCGCCATCGCTCGCGTGCAACGCATTAGCGCTGGCCTCGAGCCCGTGCTTGCCAGGTTAGAGAGACTCTGCCTGTAGGCGATCGCCTGACATACTTTCCTTTGCACCACATTATACCTTAAGCCAGTTTTCTTTGCAGGCCCGTCGAGGGTCATTATAAGGGGCGAGACCTACTGGGGTCTCCGGGGCGTTTACGGGTTTTGAGAGGTCACCAGGGAACAGGGTCCCTGCGCTTGAAGCGAATGGAGATCAACGGATATGGACCGTGGCATGACTGATGATGGCGACCGCGTTGTTTTACTGCACGCACAGGGAAGCGGTTGCGGCTGGCATGTCGCGGTGTATTAGATAGCGGGAATCCTACTCGATCCCACAAAGAAGACATAAACGACATGAAGTTCCTATGAGTGATCATTGATTTGCTTTAGTGCGTGCCAGCACGATTCGTCGATACAACAGAACAGGGTTTGACTTGACAGCTTCCGTGGTGCCGTATTATAGATCGACTCCAAGAATTTTGACACGGCTAACGGACTTCGACAAGTCAAATATTGGGAATGTAGGGGTATCCGGATCGAAAGTCCATTCAGGGCGACCGCCTCGCCAGCTCCCTACTCTTCGTAGATGTTGGTATTACTGTTAACTGTCAGTTTGGCTCCTTTCCCAAGGCATCACCTCGCAAGACTCACAATTTGCTGTCAAATTTGGCTCTTCCTTCCGCATCGCGGTTCACAAACACACTGACAGATGTCTGCCCGCACACGAACACACCAAAGCCATCCTCGCCAATCTCAACCTCGCGTTCGCTCCACCCCAGCACATCCGTCCACACCTCACCGGCGTGGACCTCTCCAACATGCATCCTCTTCTCGCCAGGCCCGGCGTTGCTCAGCACAACGGCGCATCCGGAGGGACGGTCCCAGGTGCCATACCGGACCCAGCCGACGCAGGTCGCGAAGTCCCAGTAGTCAGCCTGCTTGCCGTAGGCGTACAGCTTGCGTGCGAGCGTGAGGCGCGGCACGATGCCACCGCAGGACGGCGGGAAGGGGTGTTCGCCCTTGATGCCGTAGAGGTCGCCGTACCAGACACAGGGGTAGCCCTCGTTGCGGAGCAGGATGAGGGCGTGGGCAAGGGGTTTGAACCAGCCCTCAATGGGGGCCTCGAGAGCCTGGTAAGGTTGAGTGTCGTGGTTCATAACGAGCGTCTGCCGTTGTCAGCATCACCCACAACCATTCTTTAGGGGGCAAGGAGAGGAGACTGCGGACTCACCACGGCGTTGACGGGCTCCTTCTGCACGAGCGTCTCGTCAAAGACCTTGCGCAGGTCGGCACCCTCGGTCTTGCTGATCTGGCTGAAGTTGTAGACGAGCGGGGCGTCGAAGAGGGAGAACTTCTTGCCCATGCGAGCGAGGTAGTCGGTCATGTCGTCGAGACTGTCCTTCCAGAACTCACCGACGAAGAACCAGCCCTGCCCGAACTCCTCGTCCAGCGTCGTGATGAACTGGCGCAGGAAGTCGGTGCTGTAGTGCTTGATGGCATCAAAGCGGATGCCCTTCAACGGCACCTCCTTGGCGAGCCACTTGCCCCAGTTGATTACGTCCTCGACAACTTCGGGATGATCATAGTCGAGATCGGACCCCATGAGGAAGTCGCTGCGACAATGTCAGTCTCTGGGTTGGCCCAGCATCTGGTGATCGCTAGACCTACTAGTTACCCTTCTCGTCATCGACGTCGGGCGTATCGGCCCACCCTTGCGACTTGTCGCCCATGATCTTGTAGATGGCCGTCTTGTCGTTCGCCGCGTTGAAGTCGACCCCGCTGAAGTGATACCAGTGATACTTCATCTTGCTGTACTTGTCCTTGCGGCCGGGGAAGTCGTAGCCCACCCAAGCCTGGATTTCGTACTTGTCCGAGACGAACTTGTTGCGGTCTTCGGAGTCGACTTCGGCGGCAAGACACTTCTCCTTGCGATCGGCGGCAAACTTGTGATTCAGCACGGCGTCCCAGTAGAGGCCGACACCGTTATCCTTGGCCGTGCTGGCGAGCTTCATGAGCTCCTCCTTGGTGCCCCATTTTGTGCCGACGGACCCCTTCTGTTCAAACTCTCCAAGGTCGTAGAGATCGTAGATGTCGTAGCCATTGCCCTCTTTGGAGGAGGCCTTGCATCTAGCAGGCGTCAGACATATCTGCCAGAGAGACGGCTTACAATCTGAGCTCACCCGGGAGGCACCCATATGTTGTCAATTCCCCATGACTTGAGCTGCGGCACGTGCTTCTCCAGACGAACCCAGTGCTTCTGGTCCGCCGGGATGTACCATTCGAAGCCCTGCATCATGGTCATGTTCTCGGGGGTAGGTTCCTGTTCGCCCATCTTGTAGGAGGTCGCCACTGGGCTGCCAAAGTGTCGTCGCTTTGGGTGAATGGAAGAGGAGAGGAGGGGTTTACAGAGCGAGCCAGGTCGCGGGGGATGCGTCGACAGCAAGGAGACCATCAACTTATATCACATCACCGGACCCCCTCATCCATGCGCGCCATCACCTCGATCGACCAGCCGTGCCCATGCAACGACCTCCCAAGCCGGGAAATAAGCCCTCAAGCCTCGCGGCCCCGTCGCCGCCAGCGGGCGTTTCGCGCAGCCCGCCAACAGGGCAATCAGGGCAATCAGGGCAGCGAGGTCCCCGCGCCATAAGCCGGAGCTCGTTCCAGGCCCAAGACCCCCCCTGGCTAGCTGAACGTGTGTGCCTGCACTTGCAGAGCCTGGACCGGCTTGACGCGCAGCTAGCCTGGCGCGGCCGGCAAGTATGGTGGTGGCCCGGCGCGAGACTGACAGGCCTAGAGGCGCCGTCATGCTGCAGCGACTGGCTGATAGAGATGTGGTGTCGCCAGGGAACCTGTACGGCACGTCCTGACGTCATGCCTGATGCTGTCTGGGCCGTCCTGGCGTGGTTTTGATTAGAGACGAACGCGGTCTGGTTAGGTATAATGCTAACGTTTGGAAGTGGGGGCAGACCCAAGGAATTCGCTCATCACGTGACATGCCGTTGAAGGAGCGAGCGTGTGCTCACTGCAAGGTAGGTACCTTAAGGTACCTTATCAAGAGCCAAAGGACGCTCCATACAGGGGCTCGGACTGCCAACGAAGTTCTAGGCTAATCATCGCATCCCTCTCAAACGGTTTTCAAGAGAAAACTTGTTTAGAGCTCTAATCCAGCTGGGTATGCCTGGCGGGCAGGTCGTTTGAGGTGCCCGTTGCGTCAATGACGTGAGAGGTTCAACTCCAACGGTACCTGCGAATGAACCGGTGGCCTCCTGTTGTCACCAAAATCCAGCAAGGACTTTAGTACAGAGGCTCTTGGCACCAGAGACTGAGAAAATGAAGAGTTGTACTCGTGAGAGGAGAAGACGTGGTATCGAAGCGATATTGTCACCTCATCAGCCCCATTGTTGTGTCTGACAATGCAATGCCATGGCCTTCCCCTACAGCCCCTGACTGATCATGCGGAACGCCAGTAAACAGCAACCCCGTACGTCGGCCTTCGTCATTCAATATACATGCCGGCCATACGGCATTCATCCATCACCAACCTGTTGTTTATCATGTCCGGATACGCCAATCGTCACCCCTCTTGCTTGTCCCCTCTGCTCACATGGCCCCATGCAGAGCCGCCTACCCCGAGCCCAAAGCACTAGATGGAAAGTTCTGGGCGATGCACATGTGGCTATCCGGATAAACAAGCGTCGTGTCGATCGGGATCTGCCACAGCTCTTCAGGCGTCTCGGTCGTGTGCGGGGAGATCTCGACCCCCGCCTGGGCGGCTGCTTCACGCTCCTGCCAGAGACATTCGAGGGTACGCGCGTTCATTGCTCGAAGATGCATGCACTGCTTCAGGCCGAGCTCCCACCTCTCTCGGGTCTGTCTCTGCAGGGGGGTTAAGCTCGCGAGCTGAGCAGGAGATAGGATGGGAAGAGAGTGGCTGGAATCTTCGTCTTCAGAGTCTTGGATGCCGTCGTCGTCGTCATCATCAGCTGGCTGTTCATCCTCCTCTTGCGCGGGATTCACCGCCTCCTTGGCTTCCTGCAGTTTTCCAATTCCTTGTGCTCTCTGATGAGCCAGATGGATGGGATGGTCTGATCGATGCCCAACGTCTGTGTGGGCGACCTGGTGGAGCTGACCTTTATTCGACTTTGACCCGTCGAAAGGACTGCTGCTATTCAATGTTATCGGGTAATCTGGGTGATCTGTTCGGGTCATCTGGTACCATTCCTGTGATTCGATTAGTCGTCTGCCAGGGCGCGGGATTGGACAAACATACCATGCCCATCTCATCGGAAGCTCCGATAGAAGTGGTTTGCCCTGCGTCAAAATTCGGCGAGCCCAGTGTCCCAAAACTGCGGCATCCTGAAGGGGGGGATAAAGAATAAGGTGTCGAGGCTTGGACAGATTTTGGAAGGTCCGATGACTGCGCCGAGAACGAACACATCGCCGTGTTGACGGCCGCCGAAGCAGGTACTGTAATCGAACCCGTCCCAGCGCGGCCCATGCTCGTTTGTATGCCGGGTGCTTTGCCTGAAAGTCCAATGAAGCCGACTGGTTGCGAGACTTGGCGGAGACCAATGGGAGGATCTTGCGCCGTCATGGGGCCAACGGTCGGTATGCGCACCTGGCCTTGCAAGGTAGGCGCACGCTTGTAGACATATTTTGGGGCGACGGCCGGCGCGGAAGCTCGACGTGTAGTGGCCAGAATAGTTCTGTGACCCTGCGAGGCGCCATGAGCTGGTGTCGGGCGATGATTGTACACGGCCGTCTTGCCCCGAACAACGGACAAGGGACCCTGTGTTGTGATTGAGAGAGGTACTTGAGGCGTACTTCGAGCGGGATGGTTTGGCTGACCAGCAAGTGCTGCATGAGACGGGCTTGCTATGGACGAGACGTTGTCGTTGGAGAGCTGCCTGTATGCCTGCCCCTGTCGCTGTTGCTCTTGCTTCTGAGCCTCCCTCTCGCGTCGAATCCGGGCCTTATCAGAAGCACGGCGCTTAATGCGACAAGTGTGGCAGTTGACGCGCTCTTTCATGCGGTTGAAGGTGTCGCGGAACTGATAGTGCTCGATTGGATAGACATGCTTGCACTTGTTGCACCCCTTCAGCTGGCCGTTACTGCCGTTTTTGCCCTGGAGAAGAGCCATGGCAATGTCCACTCGGGACGGGATGCTGTCAAGAGATGAGGACCCAAAGTTCCTTCCAGTTTGTTGAATGACGGGTGTCCTCTGGAGGGCGTTGGGGTTGACCGTGGCGGCCCTGGTCCCGCCATTCATAGTGGCAGCTGGGGAAGCCAGGTCGACGGAGTTGAAGTCGGCTAGAGGCTGCGCCTGGGTGGGATCCGACATGGTGACGAATGATCTATGGTTGGAGTCGGCTTGGAGGTTATGTATGGTTTCGGATGTAGTGAAGTGGTTTCGGAGGTGGTTGTGTAGGGATTGACTTGTTGAGGTAAGAAAGGGTTAATGGGTCGAGGTTGGGTAGTTGCCGTCATGGCTAGAGTGCAGAAGATTTATTATGGTGGCTACAGCTCCAGCTCCTTCTCGGATTCACTTGAACGGCTAACAATAAGCAACAGATCAAAGGCTGCTGCGGTGTAACTCCAAATAGAAGACCGACGTCACTTGAGGAAGAGTAGGAAGGCGCGTCAGGCTGTAGAGATTTTCAATGCCAGCACACGCCTTCGATCTCTTTAGGGAATTCAACGGACTACGTATAAAACGTCAAGTAAGCTGTAGACTTTCAGGACAACGCAGCTCATCGGCGTTGCTACTCAATAGCTGCTTCTCGATTTTCTTCAGACGTTAAGACCTACCCTTGCAATCGGTTGTCTACCTTGAGTGCATGCTGCAACCGCCAGACACTCGATTCAAATGCACCGCAGTACATGTTTGAACGCATACGGCGGCGCTCCTCGATGCACGCATCAATTAATTCCCCAGCGGTGGAGATGCGCACGCCGTGCCGAGTGGCCGTTGAGTCCATGTGCGAGCCCTCAGTTAGTGATTTTTCAACTTTTGCATTACCACGAGTTCTGAAACAGCATGTTTAGTGCTATCATTAGAGCAGCAACTTCGGCTTTAGGAGAATTGACAGACGGCTCGTCAACGGAATTTTGGACAGCCCAAAGAGGTGCGTATTGCACAATGCATTTCACCTGTGTCATCCCGTTGGATTATGTCAAGACCCAACCCCTTAGCCGACTGTGGATTGCCTACATCCCAATGCCTTTCATTATTTTGTGAATCTCATCACTCGTTGTGCCGAGTGCAGATGCAGGCATCCATCCCATGCCGGCGCGGCCCGTGTCCCCCAGAGAGGCTAGGCAGTTGAGCCGAGACATTGTTTTGCTTCGCTTCCTGTCCGAAGGCCAATGATACGCCGGACATTGCAATCTCCCACGCCGAAGTCGTTGATGGCTGGCTGATAGCCGCTGAAAAGGGCGCTGGTGTGTGAGACAGCGTGATGTGGTGCTGGCCCCAGATGTGTGACGTGACATGCGACCATGCCCATCACATTCCGCTGCTGCGGTGTGATGTCGGGGGGCATATAAGGAGCCGACGCCCTGAGAACCCCCAGTCTTGCTTCCTTTCGTCTCTGGCAAAGGGGGATATCAGTCTTTCTCTGTACCTATCATGACACAGCCAATCCCACGCCCTCCCGGTGTTCCCCTTCTGGGCAACATCTTTGATGTCAATCCCAGCAACACATGGGCCTCACTGAAGAAACTCTCAGAACAGTACGGTGAGATTTTCCAGATCAAGGTCCTTGGCCATGGTATTGTTTTCGTTGCGAGCGCCGCTCTGGCCGAGGAGCTTTGCGACGAGAAGCGGTTTCGCAAATACGTCGGCGGTCCCATTGTCGAAATCCGTGCGGCCGTCCATGATGCTCTCTTCACTGCCTACGACCACGAGGAAAGCTGGGGTATTGCGCATCGAATCATTGCGCCAAAGCTGACTCCACAGTCCGTGGCTGTCCGCTTCGATGAAATGCGCGACACAGCCTCCGAGCTCATCGAGAAGTGGAGAGGCCTCGGTGTGGACAACGAGGTGTCTCTGATCGGCGAGCTCAACCGACTTAACCTCGAGGCGACGACCTTGACATTGTACGGCAAAAAGCTGAACTGCCTCAACGGCCCGGAGCATCCCATGATCAAAGGGATGGAAGACTCAACCTCGGAAGCCATCAAGCGTCCCACAAGGCCTGGCCTCCTCAACTGGTTTCATAAGGGCAAATTCACCAGGTCCATCAAAATCATGCGCACCTACGCTCAAGAGATGGTCGACCACCGCAAAGCAAACCCCTCCGATGATGGGCGTAACGATCTTCTCTCTGTCCTCATGCAGGGGAAAGACCCTCAGACGAACAAAAGCCTTCGTGATTCGCAAGTCCTTGACAATATCGTTTCTATGCCCATTGGCAGCAGCACTGCTCCTGCGCTTGTCTCGACAGCCATCTACTTCCTCCTCAAGAATCCACAAGTCGTTACCGCTGCGCGAAACGAGATTGAGTCTGTCCTTGCCGGCGGCGACTTTACTCACGCCCATCTCTCGCAACTCCATTACGTCGAGGGGATCATGCGCGAGTCATTGCGCCTCTCTTTTGCCGCGCCGGGCTTCAACATCGAGCCCATCCCTAGGGAGCACGACAAGAGTCCTGTGATTCTAGGAGGCGGGAAGTATCAAGTTCCACACAATCAACCAATGATCATTGTCCTCGCTGGTGTGAACCGCGACCCGGCAGTGTTCCAAGACCCTCTGGCATTTGTGCCCGAGCGCATGATGGGTGAGGCTTTCGAGGACCTGCCCTTGGGAGTCAAGAGGTGGTTTGGCAATGGGAAGCGTGAGTGTATCGGCAAGCATTACGCGTGGCAGTGGAACATGGTTGCTCTGACGAAGCTTATTCGAGAGGTGGATTTTGAAATGGTCGACCCGAACTACCAGTTGGAGCAGGATGGGTGGTTTAACCTCAGGCCGGTTGACTTTTTCGTGAAGGTCAAACCGACGTCATGAGAATCTGCATGGAATACTTGTGTGCTATTGAATAATGAATGAGCATCGACAGCCAACTTTATCACTTGACAGTTCATTATTAACTCGACGGCTCTGCACCTTTTCTTGGCTCGGTGAAGTATCTGCCTCTTCTCTTGTTCATGCACTTTATTTTCCAGTCGTTTCGGCATACTCTTCGTGTTCTGCTGGTTGTGGAGATTCATGCAGTCAGGTGCATTTCGCGCAGCAGTCTCGTCCGTAAACCCGAGTCAAGAAGCAAAGGGCGCAAAACGGCCACTCGTTCTCTCAGTCCCGTACCGGCCACGGTAACTCAGAAGTGTCTGGCTTGGTTCGAGGTGGTATTGGGTTTGAACGTTGAAATTCAAGGCCATCGAAAGCGGTCCATCCCCTGATTCGTTGTGGCTTGATTGTGGTGTTGTTCAATGAAGGATCACTGCTGGCAGGATGGCTGAGATTCGTCGGAGCTGATATCGCCTGCTGATCTTCAGAGGCAGAGGTAATCATATTGTCAGCAGCCATGCGCAACTGTAACCCATCAAGCCAAATGGTGAAATAATCGAGCATGAGAAGTAGAAGTAGCGTTGCTGCTCCCGAAGGAGTGAGTCTCCACACTTCAAGGCATCGAAACGACAAATCGAAGGTAGTGTACAAACAACGGGATGGTTTCTGCACATGCGTGCTGGCCAACAACCGTATTCAAACGATAACTACATAAGTGAAGTTCCCCTGTGACATCGTTCATTTCCCGGTGAACAATGCTTTCTAGTAGAATATCTCAACCAAACATACAAGCCAATGAACCAAAAGCGAAGTTAGTTCATGACTCAGCAGTAAGGTAGCCTGCTAATGGAAAGAGCCGATGATTCTCAGATATGATCCGACTCAGGGCTTTGTGCCTACATCGGGACCCCCCTGTTGAGCATATTCAACGTCGGCATTCTCCTCAATATCAATGATCTTCTGTTCCGGCTTCCCCTGCTCCAAGACAGCGAGGTCGTGGCTGAGACCGCCCGTTTCATATTTAGCAAATCGCCAGGCAGGTATGTTGGCCTCGAATAGTTGATCGATCTCCTCGAGATTCCGGCCCTAGTATTGTATTAGAATTGACAAGAAGAGCTTTGATGGACATGAAAATTACCTTGAGTTCTGGCATGCAGAACCATGCCCAGACAGAAGTCAAGAAAGCGAAGCCGCCCCAGACGTAAGCCAGGCCGGCTCCGATCTCTGCAAGAAGATATGGAGTCACGAAGACGACAACGAACCCGACAACGACGTTCAGTGCAGTCTGTGGACAATGTCAGTGCGAAGTCAAGTTATATTCTGAAGGCACCTACCGATAAAGCCATAGTTTTCTCTCGGAGTGATTGTGTGCCCACTTCAGCGGCCGTAATATAGGCACCAGGACCAAGAGTCATGTGAAGGATGCAAGTGTAGAGTTGCATGCCAGCCACAATGCCGTTGCTCTCGTGAACATTTGGGTTGCTTATGCGGCCCAGTGCTCCTATGGACACGAGGAAGGCGCCTTGGGCCCAGCCGCCGTGGAATACCAGCGTTCTGCGGCCAAACATGTCCAGAAACACCATGGCCATCATGGCTGTGACAACAGAAGTGGCGTTGTTGATGACCTGCATCAGAAGTTAGATTCAAAATCAGACCGTGCTTGGATAGAAACTCACAGCGTAAACAAAGGCCATATCGGCGAGACCCACTGCTCTGTAGAATGTAGGTCCATATGAAGAACTGAAAGTGACGCCTGTAAGTTGTTGAAATGACATGATGGCGCACGCGATCCTATAAGCTGTCAGCGCTGTGACATGCCACCCTACGAAGATGAGGCCCTCTTGAATCTTCTTCCGGAAACTTACCCAGTACGTCTTCTGTTCTTCGAATTGAACAAGTTGCTCCAAGGATCTTTACGCCGTCGCCCTACCTGGCCATCCTCTCGCATGGATGCAATCTCCAGCTCAGGATAGCCACGATCAACATCCTCCTTCTTGCGCACAGAGCGAAGAACCTTGAGAGCTTCGTCGGAGCGATCGTTGAATACGAGCCAGCGTGGAGAGTTGGGTGTGAACCAAAGGAGCATGAGAATCAGTACAGCAGGTAAAGCCTGAAGCGCTGTTGCGATCTGCCAGCCGGAGTCGTCTGTTCTCTTAGACATTGACTGGTTGACGATTCCGGCGATCAGCGAACCAGTCGTGAGACACAACTGAATAGAACCAACGAAGAATCCACGTAGCGCTGCTGGAGCGATTTCGGACTGAAATGTGGGAACAACCTTAAAGTTGTTAGCATACATAGCAACTCTGAGATTTTGGAGGTGAAGAGATGCCATGCTTACATTCTCTACAAGGCCAACAGCTGTGTACACCATGAATCGGCCGACAACGAATTGAGCGGGGTGGTTACTGGTGACTTGGACTGTTCAGGGTCAGATGACGTTCGGCTGTGCTCAAAAACTGAGACTTCAAATACTCACTGACAGGACCAACGCATTGGATGGCGCATGTCAAGGCCATGGCCCATCGATGACCGAACCGCTCGATGATGGGACCCACGATGACGGTGCCAAGGAACTTCCCTATGAGAGGAATACTGTTCATCAAAGATGCGGTCTGGCTTGGTAAATAGTAGATACCGGTCTCGCTATTGTAGCTTCCGAACTTGTCCATGAAAGGGGTCATGGCCTGGACGCCCCCGAAGGATGCTCCGTCACTTAGACAAGTGTCAGCATGTTCTACTCACGAGCTGCCAGAGAGATACTTACTAGCCAAAGAAAACGCTGCCGAGGGCGTAGATGATGCAAAATAGCATCAATCTCGGCGTAGCGGCCGCGAAAGCGGATTTTCCCGCGAAGATGCCGCGCCCCATTTTGTAAAGAAGGCTTCTTGAACACTAACAACTCGCCGTCAAAATAGAATTCAGTCGGTGAGCTATCTAGAGCCAAATTTCTTCACAAGAATAAAACCAGTTCTGAATGCAAGTCAGGACAAATCATGCTTTATACGATGCTCTAGAGATACATTTTCCCACCGATCGCGGCGTTTTTGAACTTCTTCGC
Organism: Verticillium klebahnii; assembly: GCA_002851715.1. Classification (NCBI taxonomy): domain Eukaryota; kingdom Fungi; phylum Ascomycota; class Sordariomycetes; order Glomerellales; family Plectosphaerellaceae; genus Verticillium; species Verticillium klebahnii. Next base: position 121,071 of record NMXL01000015.1, on the reverse strand, counting down.
TGGTCCTCCCCCGCTTCACTTCCCCAGGAACGTGGGGTCAACGTGGAGTATTCCTTGCCCGGGGATTGGGACTAACTTCGAAGGATTTCTTAGGTCAAGGATATTGGTGGAGTTGGCCCTAGTAGAGGCGCCCAATGCACCGACCAGTGGTGCCAGGATGCATGTTGGTCAACGGAGAGCTCCTCCGAGTGAACAGTTACTCCGAGGAGTGCCACTGACACCAGTCACAGCACTGTTATGACGGGGCTTCCTGCGATTCTTGCCAGGTACAAGGTTCCAATATCTTGTCACATCCACCACTAACAAGATCGACGATGCCTTGGTCGAGCCTACAGACAAGGCATCCGTTTATCTGCCAAGATACTCTTACAGTCGAGGGGGTTGAATGATCATCCTAAAGAATCCCGGGTTTGAAATATGCAAGTTGGTTTACTGGGAAGACGGCTTTACCTTTAACCTCGGGTTATCAAGGCCCTTCTCGCGCCAAGTTCATGCCATGGTATGCACAGGACTGGTAGGTAGATCAATCTCGTAAACGTTTGGCTCGGCTATTCTGCATGATAAGACCTATGCTGTTCGAGAGCTAGATACGAGCATGAAGAATATTTACCCATTATCGAACCGAATATCAGTCACCTCCTCAAGTATTCCTGTTTCTGTAACCTGGAGCGGGTGCAGTGCGTGTTTTCCAGACCGCGAGTGCGCTCATATCCACTACGACGAGTCAGAGAAACAAGAGGGCATTTGCAGCTTTGCCGCTCCAAAGTAGGCATCAAAATCACTCCGGAAGCATGTAACCTTCCTCCTCCTCCCCCGAGGAGCTACTGGGCGGTGCGGTGTGGGCCTGGGAGTACAGGTCACATCAGCCTGCGACTCGGCGCCCCGCCCCCGCCTCCGACTCCGCTTCAGCCGACGTCGGAGCCCGCTCAACCGGGTGATTGTCTCTCCAAGAAAAAGAATAAGTTTGTCAAAACAGTATCGGTGTTCCCTTGGTAGCTTGAACTTGTGCTCCAGTCCACATATGCTATCTGCTAAGATGCCTCACTCCTTCGATGTTGTTGTGTACGGGTCGACCTCTGGTGCAGTCGCGACATCGATACAGGCTGCTCGTTTGGGAAGGTCCGTCGCTTTGATATCGCCTTCCGAGCATATTGGTGAGTACTCATACTTCTCCAATATATTCAGATGGTGGGGGTTGACATTGTTTCAGGAGGCATCCAGATCAACGGCCTTGGCGCAACAGATATTGACAATCAGGCCGAATTCCAGAACAGCACGACGCTAGGAGGCCTCAACCTTGAGTTCCACCAACGCATCAGCAAACATTATGGGAGGTTGGAAAGACTCAATAATGTTGTAGAAAAAAGGCTCAAGGACCCAGATGCATGGCGTTTTGAGGCGAGGATCGCTGAGAAAATCAATACCAAGTGGCTTGAGGAGCATTCATCGATAACCATCATCAAAGCAAGTATTTCACGGACTCTCCCCGACTTATGCTAACTAGCGCAATTGTAGTCTCCATTAGCAGAGGCGCATGCTGTGAAGAAGACGGATGGTGTTATCGAGTCTATCCAGCTTGAGAACGGAGTGTTGGTCAGCGGCCGAGTCTTTGTCGAAGCCTCTTACGAGGGCGACCTCTTAGCGGCCGCCAGCATCTCCTGGTCGCGCGGCCGCGAAGCCTTGTCCGTATACGGCGAGTCTCTAGCAGGGGTGCGCGAGGAGACTCTTTACCGACAGATTGATGTGGACATAGACCCCTTTGTTGTTCCGGGCGATGCCTCCAGCGGACTGCTGTACGGCATCTCAGACGAGGCATTTGGTAAAGCTGGCGACGGTGACCTCCACCTCCAGTCGTACTCCTACCGGCTGCCTATTACGGATGATCCGGCGAACCGGGTGCCGCTTACCGAGCCAAAGGGATATGACCCAACTCATTTTGAACTCCACCGGCGTTTTCTGCGCGCGGGGGGTGAGATGTACTTTCCTCGAAAAAGACTTCCTGGCGGTAAGACCGACTTGATCGGCTCAGAGGGTGCGCTGTCTACGGATCTCCTGGGTATGAATGATGAATGGCCAATCGCCTCTTATGCTGATCGGCGGAAAATACTGGAGGAAACCGCCCAATTCACCAAGGCATTCCTCTGGTTTCTTGCCACTGATCCGGCTGTGCCGGTAAGTCCGTGCCTGTTGTGAGTGGGCGTCTTGGGCCTGGACTTTACTGACATGACCACAGGAGAGCTACCGGGCAGCATGGAGTCGATTTGGCTACTGTCGCGACGAGTTTCCGGATAACGACCATTTCCCATATGAGCTCTACGTCCGCGACGCGCGGCGCATGGTATCTGACTACGTTATCACGGAGGCCACGGCGTCCCGGGATGGAGGCGACGCCCCTGTTTCGGACCCGGTGGCTGTGGCTTATTGGCCTACTGATACACATAGTGTGCGACGTATTGTGCGAGATGGTAAAGTGCACAACGAGGGATTCATCTTCAAAGACGGGCACAAGTGGCGCCCTTTCGGTGTAGCTTATCGGGCACTGGTGCCGAGGAGGAACGAAGCCACAAATTTCATCACAGCAACTTGTCCCAGCTCATCTCACGTTGGCTACGGTAAGAGCCCCCAATCCATCCCTTCAGTGCGGCGAACGACAACATACTGATCCTCGCAGGGGCCGTGAGGTTAGAGCACCAATTTCACGCAATAGGCCAGGCCTGCGCTAACGCCTGCGATATTGCGCTTGCGGGAAAACTCAGTATGCAAGACGTACCGTACAACACCCTCCAAGAAAGGCTGTGTGCTCAAGGGGTCATTATGGATGCCTCTGCTGTCGGAGTACCTAGTTTTGGGGACGAATAACTGTATATCGCAGAAGTTTTGCCATATAAAACTTTGTAGACAGTCCAATGACCAGACCTCGTCTCGTTCGCGTGTCTGCTCGATCAGAGGAGCAGTAACAGGTGATTGTTGAAATTCTCGCCGTAAAGTGGTGTCTGCTGTCCGAAACTTGTCCACTACTGAAACAGCCTTGATAATATTGGTAGCACTTCTTGTTCATCGCCGTCGAACACACGAGACTCGGAAAGACCGGGCTCTGATAGCGTATCATCCACTATTACAAGGGAGCACAGGGAGGGAATGGGCCGCCAGATTTCCGATGTAATGCTGTTCATGAAGCCAGTAAAGCAGCTTCGTCTCTATCAGACGTTCAAGCTCTATGGCCAAGCATTGGCATTGCGCGTTGCATCAGCCGCCCGGCGCAATGTGGAGGTTATTCAGGGGTTAAGCGAGAGTTCCGAGGATTCGTACCCGGACCGAACGAGAACTGTCCTGTAAAACCGCAGCAGTCAGCCAATCAGCATCGCCGACAGCCATTTCAAGCCTCGCAAAGAGTTGATACCAACCGAGTCCGACGTACTGACAACGAGGTCCGACATACGAAGAAGTTGCCAAGATTCACGTCGCCTGAACGAGGCGCAGACCTGGTCGCATGAAAACCCGAGGGTCACTCCTATAGGGCAGGATTTACGAGAGCCGAAACCCTTGGCTATCAACGTACTTCCCTTCTTCATATTCTTATGAAGGGCCATCTGTTCTTGTTCGAAGTCTGGGTAATCCGATCTCTTTCTTCTCATCCTTAAAATTTCGGTCAACTAAGTTTCTGATCTCTGTCACTCCTTTGTTTAGTTTCGTTTTGGACACAGCCTTTCCCTCTGACCTTGCCTGTGAAGAGCTTTCTTTTTGAACCACTCGCCAACTTTCGCTCCCAGACATCTCATAAGACGCAGCCTAGCAGCCAGTTGCACTCTAGGACACCGGCTACCCGAGAGCACGCGACATTCATCGATTTCATCTTCACCCTTTGACAATAGGGCCAGCACAATGTCCGTCAACAACACTGAAGACAATTTTTATCCGTCTTTTAGTACCTGTGACGATGTCTCCCCGCAATGCCCCGTTGAGGCTACAATTTACGGCGACTACTTCACCGACATCGCCTGCGTGTTTTTCACCGCCCTCTACACCATCTGCCTCCTTACCCAAGTCTACTTCGGCTATCTCTCCAAAGCATGGTCCTTCGCGGTCTGGCTCGGCATCGGTACCCTCTTCGAGCTCGCCGGCTACGGCGCTCGAACAATCATGTCCAAGAACCCGTGGAACTTCAACGCCTTTCTCGTGCAGAACATGACGCTCATCCTCGGTCCGACGCTCATCGCCGCCGCCATTTCCATAACGTTCAAGCACATCGTCGTCTGGTACGGCGCTGAATACTCATGGCTCCGCCCTAGCCTCTACCCCTGGGTCTTCGTCGGTACCGACATGATTTCCATCGTCGTTCAGAGCGCCGGCGGCGGCCTCTCCGCTGCGTTCACCGATGACCAAGATATGATGGACATTGCTAACATGATGCTCATCGGCGGCACAATCTTCCAGGTCATCAACATGTGCCTATGTGGCGGGCTGATGCTTCACTTCCTCTGGCGTCGCCGCCGCGCCAACTACGGCCGCTCCCGACTCGGGTCGATGGGACACGAGTCCATGGCGCAGCTGACGCGGGAGGGGCAGGTCAAGGCAGGCTCCAGGGAGTTCTCGAACCCGCGCGCCGAGTACCGTGTGAGCACCTTTGTGCGGGCGATCGCGTGCGCCTACGTTGCCATCTTGGTTCGTTGCATCTATCGGTATGTTTGCGGGCCTCGTCTTGCGGCAGCGCAATACTTCCCTGTTTCTCTGGCGTTAGCTCACGTGGGTCCGAACAGTATTCCTGAGATGGCAATGGGCTGGGGGAGCACGCTGATGCAGAACGAGACCGTGTTTCTTCTGTTCGACGGTACCATGATGCTATTGTCGGTGGTGCTGCTCACAGCTTTCCACCCCTTCCATCTGTTCCCGTTCCTGGGGCAGAAAGAGCAGCCCAAGACGGCGGGACATATGCTGAATGACCTCTCTTGAGTGCGGCGAAGAGTGCGCGATGTGTAACGACTATACAGCCATCGGGAAAGAAGATCGGCCGAGGCCAGAGGAGGATTGGCTTCCACGGCAAGTGGCCAACGGTGGTTGGCCTCGACTCAGGACAATGGTACCAATTTTGGTGGACTACCGGTTTGGGGACATTATGATAGACTTTTTCTTTGTTAACGCAATAGGTAGAATCGGCTAGAAGGTTTGCATTCTGGGTAGTTGATATGAAGAATCTCGGCATCCCGCCTCTGATCCCTAAAAGGAAACCGTTGACAAAGGTCACCGTCAAACGGCCGTTCTGATACGAGGTTGATATTCAGCTGGTCAACTTGTGATCACCGTAACGAGCATTCAGCACTCGAAGCCACATAGAAGCTGGCGCGATGGATGCGACCCAGCCGCTGGCCATCTCAATAGCGTCAGGGATCATCCTACTAGTCAGGCAAACTCCGGTTCTCCTGATCCCTTGCCAGTGCGTCGCTTAAAAAGAAAAAGGAGGTTCCAGGCAGCCATGTTTGGTACCCCCGCCGCATGTCGTGAAGTCAGTCCTCCGATGATCAACTCCCGAATCTCCTTCGGTCAGCCCACAGCCCAGCCCACATCTGCAACGCGACGCAGCGCGCTGGCATCACCTGGGCCGGTGCTGCATCCAGAACGCCCAATGGCGTGGTGAAACGTGACAAAATTCAATTCCCATAGGCACGGCCCTTTTTCTCACAATATTGCTGTGCCACTTCGCCGCCCGGGGCTGTGACCCTCCAGCTCGCGAAATGGAGCCGAAAGGAGCCATGAGCGTCCCCCCGGCAGGCAGGGCAGGCTTCGAAGCCCAACATTTCCGAATGCTGCTGCAGCTCGCGGCAAGGTCGCCAATCCTTTCCGACGATCTCCATGTCGCCAGCGGAGTTTTACAATTCGAAGGGCCAGGTCTTCGAGGCCACCCCGGGGTCGGTGGACCGACCCACCCCACATCCTCCCGGACTTTAACCGCCAAGCCGGGGCCCTGAACCCCCCCTGTCAGGTTCCGCGTCGGCAGGGCTGCATGGTTCCGAGCGGTTGCCGCCTGCCGTCGACCGCGTGCCGCTTTGCCACCTTCCAGCGACCGCATGCCAGGCCTCACACTCCCCGAAAAAAACCAGCGAACCCACTATGCCTAACGCAGCTACTAAAACGACTAAATGTCCGGTACTCGACTCAGTTCGGGCCCCGGGCGGCCGCCCAAACTCTCGCTGACTCCACAGGCCACCTCACTCGATCAGCAGTTCACGATAGGCAGCAGTTTAGGAACAACAGACTTCGTAAATTCGTACACCCGTCGGATGTAGGCCTGTCTAGACCTTTCTATGAGCCGACGAAACAACGCCTGACCGGACTCCGTATCCAATGTAGCTAAGCACGTTTTGCTTCCATGCCTTTTCCCTATCAGGACCTTCCTGGCAGACCACCGACAAAAGAAGTATGTATGACTAAATGGGGGTATGGGGGGTATTAGATGGCTGCCTAACCGGCGGGCAGCCGCGCATGCATCGCTTCCAGATCCGCACCAAACTCGCAGTAGTTTCCAGGCAGCCGAATTATGCCAGGCCAACCAGCTCGCTCTCCTCCTCCCACGAGAGTACCGTCGTCGCCGCCGCCTTGACGAAGCCCGTCTTGGTCGGGCCCAGGTTCCAGATGCCGTCGCAGATCCATGACCCGTTCTCGTGAGACCAGAAGAAGTCGGGGATTCGGCTGTGGCGCGATGACCACAGACCCTTGACGCCAACCGCGTACCAAAAATCGTGCCAGCGCATCCACAGTGACGGCCAGGGGTCGGGCACGGTGGGCGGCGGCATGGGCTTGATGCCGTTGACGTCGAACAGGTCGGCGACCTTGAACCAAAGTGCCTTGTCCTTAAGCTGGTGGACGGCAATGGGGCCCGGACCAACGAGGGCGTGCTCCGTTGCGTCTGGGTGCGTGTTGCAGCGGGCCCAGGCAGTGCCGTCGCCGCGCGCGTCGAGGTCGAGGTAGTCAAACTTCTCAGTGCCTCGGAAGTTGACAAAGTTGGCCCTCTCGCGGCCCTTGAGCAGCAGCATGGCGACGGCCATGTCCTCGCCCGTGACAACGTGGAAGCGGCGCTGCAGCCCGGCGAGCAGCTCCACCATGTCCCATGTCATGGTGTACATGGCGCCGTGGGGAAAGGCGAGGTCCCAAGAGTGCGAGTAGTACAGCTCGCCAATGACGGTGCGGTCGACGGTCGAGACGAGGCGGCCGGTGTCGTTGGACATGCGGGGCTCGAGGAAGCGGTCCCAGAAGCCGCGGGCGTTGAAGAAGAGGTCCGTATCCATCTTGGAGACAAACTCGTACTGGCGGTTGTGATCAATGAGCCACTGGTAGAGAGCGAGGGTCTTGACCGTGTTGGCGGTGACGTCGTCCTCCTGGAGGTGGTCGAGCACGATCATGTCGCCAAAGGTCTGGTTCTCACTCGACACGGCGGCGGTCCAATCGGGCCCGGGGTTGGAAACGACGAAGCGCGTGTCGACCGGCAGGTCTCCGTACATGCGCATCCAAGAGGAGCGGATGATCATGCGGCGCTCCATCTCCTCGGCGGCGCAGATGACGACGGCCAGCCAGGGCCGCGGAGGCCGTTCATCGTCGACGGCATCGATCATGGGCGAGTCGGGGAAAGGCTCGAGGGGATAGAGGCTCGGGGGCGAGCCCTCGACAATGTTGCCGTGGACGACGCCGATGGAGCTGGGGACCTCAAAGGGCGCATGGTGTATGTTGTGAGGTCGGGCGTTGATGAGAATGTGCGTGGTGAGGCCGAAGGTGATGAGGAGGCTGATGAAGAAGAGTCGCCGGAAGCGGGTGGGGATGTGTTGAGTGAGCGAGGTCCAGACGGCCATGGGCAGCGACAAACAGGGCCGTGCCGAGAACATCATGAGCGAGGCATGGGCAGGGGCGTGGGTGCGCAAATGACGACGGCCGGGACGATGGCGATGGTCGATTGCGGGCGAGCAGGAGGCGACGGCGGGTGGTGAGGTGAGGTGAGGTGAGGTGAGGGTGGAGGTTGACGTGGAGGGTTGTTGATGTTGAGGAGGAAAGTCGTTAGTCAAGAAAAGGGGCGGCAGGTCGAAAACGGAAAGCCAGGCAAGACAGGCAAACAATGGCACTGCTGTGAAACGCGCCCGCCCCAAGGAAAGACCCATTCCACTTTATACAGTCAATTGGCTTCTGCCTGGCGTGGGACGGTCGCTCCTCCGTTCTGATCTGCTCTGCTGGGTCCATGCTCCTCAGTGGCACGTACCTGCCCTCTCTCTTGCCCGTTCTCCCTTGGGAGCTGGGAGGCAGGAAGTACCAGGTCCTGCGCGTGTGCTGAGCCTCCCGACCAGACTCTGCCGACGGTCCAACGGGGCTTGGGTCTATAGGGGGCAGTCGCGGTTTCACCTCCACAATTTTCGTGTCAAGGCCAGAAACGGACCCGTGCACCGCGTACCCCTGTGGGCTTGGGGGGGCGCCTGGTGGAGAGGCGACAGCTAATGACAGGTCCGGGTTGGTCAAGGCGGGAAGGCTTGAATTAGGAGCGACCGCCCCTTCCCCCCTTCCCCTTGCACACTGCGCTTGCAGCTTGCACTGGGCCGGGTGGCTCGACTGGGCTGACGAGATTGTGGGTGGGCAAGGGAAACGAAGAGGGCCGCCGTTTCGACCAAACAGCAAGAAGGATCGGCTGCGCCTGTGGGATCGAGAAATAGGCAATGCCGCGCACCCGACTACCCTGTGACGTAGGTCTAGGCTCTAGCACGCACATGGAGCGGCACTCCGACTTGGAAACCGGGCAACGACGACTCTAGGCGGGTGGGTTCTGACACTGCTAATTGCTTGGTCCTTCTTGGGATTCTAGCTACATGTATGCTAGATTGTCTTGTCTTCTGAGGCAAAACAGGCAAAACCGATGTTTTACCCCGGCACAATTGCAGTGAAGGTTGGCTGGCTGGCTGGGCTTGATCGTTGGATCGCGCAACCGACGTCGTCGTCCCGCATCACGATGCCATGTCATGCCATCATTTGATCCACCGGGACGGTACCAGAGACAACACGTGAGAGCACTTCCTTGGCCATTGCGCTGTCATGACGCCCGACCTGTCGGCACTGCATTCCATTCCACTGCAATGCTGCGCTGCATCCATCCTTTGTCCTGCCCTCGCTCTGGCCTCGGGCATCCAGCCAGCCCTTCTTCACCGCAAAATCGGGCACATGCACATGCAGGCAGGCGCACGGCACTGGAAGCCGCAGCCTGGCATTCCCATCCTTGGACTGCGGGGATCTTCATCCTTCATCATATCTCTGAAAAGGGCTGAAGGCACTACTGTGTCAACCGTGTGCTCTATTCTCACGAGCCAGGCAATCACGATCCATCGTCCTTTTTCCCCGTCGCGCCAAGGATGCGCCAAACCTGGGTCATCACTGCCGTCTAAAATTGGCGGAAATGAGGTGGGACCCGCCGTTTTTAATATCCAATTACAGCGTACGGGTACTAAGACGGTACGTGCGTCAGTCGACGCCCCACACCGCTCAGCCTCCTCCTGCTCCCCTCCCTCGTTTGCTGGCTACTTGCCAGCCGGGGGGAGGGGGGGGGGCCGCTCGACCACCACTGTCGATCGATTGCACTGACGGACGACCTACGACTGGACCGACTACACTGCGACTCCATCCGTTACATGTGGCCGTCGTTGCGAGACAGTGCCCCGATCAGCATTAATCCGATCGCCAACACAGCCTGCTCTGCTGACTGCTGGTGCCTGATGCTGAGGTGAGGCTTCGTTGGCATCACGCCCGCCGACATGCATCGTCCTAACGCGCCCCCGACCCCCGATCATCGACAGCCTCCCGACATTCCTCCTCCGGCATCCCGTCCTTCAGCTCCGTAGCCTTGTCAAGCCTGTCGGTCGCCAGCACATCGCCGAACAGCTCGGCAATCTCCTCGAGCGACTTGCCAGACTGCTGCTTGTCAGCCCTGTATCACACTGTTTGAGCAGGCCATTGCTTACCGTCTCGGGCAGACAGAAAAAGTAGAACAACGCCGCCGCCATGTTGGTTGCGATGAACAGCGAGTAATACCTCCACCCCACCGATTCGATCGCCAACGGCGTCACCTGCGAAAGGGCAATCGCAATCACCGACTTGACGGCCACCGCGAACGCCAGGCCCTTGGTGCGCAGGAAGAACGGGAACAGCTCGGACGGCACCACCCAGATCATGGCGTTGAAGAAGATGGCGTAGCACATGGAGTACAGGAAGATGGCTGCAATGGCTGCCCGCGCACCGGATGCGTTCTCGTTGTCGTGACTGCCGAATTGCGCGCTCAACCCCATGCAGAGCGCGATCATGACGCTCAGGACGACCGAGCCACTCCACAGCGTCCGCGTGCGAGGCCACCTGTCCGCCACGACCACGAGGTAGAGGATCTGACCGATGATGCCCATCATGCCATACGCCCCGCTGATGAGCAGCGATGTCCGGCCCGTGAAACCGACGGCGGCGTAGAATATGTTCTGGTAGTTCTGGATGACACTGGAGCCCGAAAGCTGGCCCATGGCGACGATGAAGGCCGCCGTGAATGTGCGGCGCGCGTATTGCCGGGAAAACATCTGCCGCAGCGCCATGGTCCAGTTTGTGTTGCCTTCAGCCCGCTCGAGCGCAATCTGCTGTTGGATCTGGGCCAGCTCCTGGTCGAGGAAGTCCTCGTTGTCGGCGGTGCCGTGCAGTGACGCCAACACGCGCTTGGCCTCCTCATGCCGGTCACGGAGGATGAGCCAGCGCGGTGAGAAGGGCACAAAGAAGACCATGACACAGAGGACCAGCGGGACCGGCAGCTGCATCGCAAGCGGGATACGCCACTGGCCGTCGCCCGACGCAAAGGCACCCCCAAAGCCTACCCAGTTGGCCATGCCGAATCCAACAGCGATCATCATACCCTGGAGGCCGACGAGGAAACCACGTCGGGCCGGAGGGGACACCTCGGCGAGGTAGATGGGCACAACAGAGAGCAGCTCGCCACAACCGACGCCAGCAACAAGCCGGCCGGCAATCATCATGCCGACGTTGGCCGCGGCACTCTGAAGTACGGCGCCGATGATGGCTAATGCAGCGTTAATTCAAGCCGACTGCTGGCGAAGACTACGAGGGTGACGAACTCAACACAGACGCGATGAAGATGGTATACTTGCGGCTGAGACGGTCCGCCAAGTAACCCGTCGTCAGACCACCGATGGCCTGTCCGGCGTTGTAGACGGAGACAATAGCGCCTGCGTATGTCGTGTTCACCATTTCAGGCCCGTACATTTTGAGCTTGAACGTATCATGACCAAATGTGGTTGCGATAATGCCTAGCAGGTCTCCCGTCAGCCACTGTTCTCGAACGTCGAGGCACGGGTAGGTCTTTCAAGTGAGCCAGGTGAGAGCAAAAACCCACCCGAGTCGAAGCCATAGATGAAGCCGCCTTGTGCGGCAACAAAGGCCACGGCGATGATGAGAAAGTTCATATTGAGCGAAAGCCTCTGTCGAAACTTCTTGCTACATGAACTGATATCAAGTTAGACATTCCCATGCGTCGTGCCGAGAGTGCTCCGCAGTCGATCTGATCTCGAAGGATAACGAGTTCCTTATATTCACCTCGGTCTCGTCACTCGGTTCAGAACACGCCGACCCCAGCCAACTTGCCCCCTCCTGGGGAAGCTCCCATTAGGCAGTGACCGGCACTCGGCATGTCGGGGATGCGGGGTTGGCCCCCATGAACCCCCATCAGACGACGATCATCAAGAGTTCGGTACTTCCGTAAGGGCACCATCTGAATCTTTGGTGGGTCCATTGACTATGAACTCTTACTCGGGGATCGATCACCAAGGTTGCTCGATGCAGCCTTCGCGGTTCTGTGTCAATGATCCCCGAGAGCTCCATTCTCTCGCTCATGGAACTACCGGACCCAAATGATGACTGGTGGTTGTTGTTCATATTTAGGTGGCGACCGGGTGCAGCTTACAGGCCGTGATGCCATCCGTCTGCACATTTCTCCCCACCATGTCCTGTCCCACAGTCACGCCCCCCGTCTTTGAACACCACCATAGTGGTTTCGGTATCGACAAGCCTTCACCGCGGCTTTCATGGCGCTTCGAGAGTTCGCTAGCCACTGCCCAGGCCTGGGTCCAGACTTCGTACGAAGTCGAGGTCACTCGAGATCCGCACATGCCTCAGACCTTCCACATCAAGAGTGGCCAGTCTGTCCTTGTACCGTGGCCGACGACGGCACTCTCATCTCGCGAGACTGCCATTGTCCGGGTGCGCGTCTACGGAAAAGCAGCAGAACACCAGTCGTACGATCCCGAGACACCAAGTCCATGGTCCTCTGCCGCGACAGTGGAGACGGCCCTCCTTAGCAGGTCCGATTTCCAAGCAAGCTTCATCTCTCCGGCACAGCAAATTGGCCTGTTGGGGCCGCTACAGCCTATTCGCTTCCGCAAGGAGTTTATGCTTCCACAAGCAGCTGACATGCCGTCTCGCGCACGCCTTTATATAACGGCCTTGGGCGTTTATGAAGCTTTTATCAACGGCCACCGAGTGAGTGACGAATGTATGGCGCCGGGGTGGACCAGCTATCGCCACAGGCTCGTATACCGCACTCTCGACGTGACGCCATTCCTTGCGTCCGGCAAGAAGAACGTCATATGTGCTGAAGTCGCCGAGGGCTGGTATGCTGGCCGTCTGGGGTTTAAGGGCGGACAGCGCTTTCGGTACGGCGACGAACTCGGCCTCTTTGCCCAGCTCGAGGTTGATTACGCTGTAGCGTCAGAGCCCTGGAGGCTCATGACGGACGACTCTTGGTCCTGCGCTCCCAGCCCCATCACAGGCAGCGAGATTTACGACGGCGAAACGTACGACATGAGAGAGGAACACAGTGGCTGGAATATTGCGGAGGTAGATTGGCCCTCGACTCGTTCCTTCAGCACCAAGACTCTGCCACAGCCGCCAGCCAAATTGGTCGCGCCTGATGCAGCACCTGTCCGAATCACTGAGGTAAAGCCATGCGTCAAGGTCTTCCAGAGCAAGTCCGGTCAGACTATCCTTGACTTTGGTCAAAACCTGGTGGGAAAGCTTCGGGTTCGCTCCGTCACTTTACCTGCTGGGAGACCACTCACCTTCCGTCACGCTGAGGTCATGGAGAATGGGGAGCTAGGCACTCGACCCCTTCGAGATGCGAAGTGCACCGACACTATCATCGGCTCAGGGGAGCAGCTCCAGGACTGGACCCCACGCTTTACCTTCCATGGCTTCCGCTACGTGGAGGTAGACGGCTGGCCTGGGACACTCTCGGAAGACGACGTTGAGGCCCTGGTCATGCACACCGATATGACTCGCCGGGGGTATTTTGAGTGTTCGAATCCCCACGTCAACCAGCTGCACAAGAACGTTGTCTGGTCGATGCGAGGGAACTTTCTGTCGCTTCCTACCGATTGCCCTCAGCGCGATGAGCGCCTCGGGTGGACTGGTGATCTGCAGGTCTTTTGCCCGACCGCCAACTTTCTGTACGACACGACTGGCATCCTTGGTAACTGGCTTGAAGATGTAGCGGCAGAGCAGCTCGAGGAGGGCAAAGGCGGCATCCCGCCGCTCGTTGTCCCCCTTGCGATCAGCCCCAACTGGCCACATATCGCGCAGGCTGTCTGGGACGACGTGACTGTGCTCGCCCCGGCCGCGCTCCACCAGTACACCGGCGATACCGACCTACTCGAGCGGCAGTTCAAGAGTATGCAGACATGGCTCGACGAGGGTGTCGACCGCGCGCCTGACCGGCTTTGGAACCCCGATAAGTGGCAGCTCGCCGACTGGCTCGACCCGAGCGCACCCCCCGATGACCCAGGTAACGGCCGAACGGATAGCATACTCGTGGCCAATGCCTACCTCATCCACACGACCCTCGCCTTCTCCCGCCTCTGCACAGCTCTAGGGAAACCCGACCTTGCAGCTGTCTATTCACGAGATGGCGAGGCCTTGAAAGCGCTTTTCCAGCGGCGATACATCTCTCCCGAAGGCAACCTGATGTCTACGTCCCAGACGGGCCTCGCCCTCGCTATCCAGTTCGATCTGTATCCTCGCGATGCCCTACAGCGGCGCACCGCAGCCCGCGCCCTCGAGCGGCTCGTTCGCACAGCACGCTTCCACATCAGCACCGGCTTCGCCGGCACGCCCGTCATTGCCCACGCCCTGACGTCCATCGGCCGCCCCCAACTGGCATACCGCATGCTCCTAGAGACGTCACAACCGAGCTGGCTCTGGCCCATCGTCGCTATGGGCGCCACGACCGTCTGGGAGCGCTGGGACAGCATGCTGCCTGACGGACGCATCAACCCGGGCCAGATGACGAGCTTCAACCACTATGCCCTCGGCGCCGTTGCCGACTGGCTTCACGGCACCGTCGGGGGTCTGTCGCCACTGGAGCCCGGCTGGCGCGTGGTCCGCGTGCGGCCCGTGCCGGGCGGGAACCTGACCAGCGCGAAGGCAGCCTTTGAGGGCCCTTGCGGCCGGGTGGCGTGCGAGTGGACGCTCGAGGCGGGGAAATTCCGCATGATGCTGACCGTGCCGCCCAGTTGCTCGGCCGTTGTGACGCTGCCGTCCGAGCTGGGGCAGGATTTCGGCGACGAGGAAGAGTCAACTAGGGTGGTGCAGTCTGGCACTCACGAGTTTGAGTGCGCGTTCGACGCAGGCGAGTGGCCACCTAAGCCCATGATTGCTGCGAATCAGCAGATGCCATTGGACATGATCGCTGCGTAGAAACTGCTGGTGGTTGAGAGCTGTGATGGCGAGGCGGAGAGCACGACACAAGTAGACTGGGATCATAAGATATAGTGAATTACGACTAAGATAAGAAATATAGGGAGTGGGTTAGTAGTAGTAGATTCCGAAAGTCCTGAACGCCATCCAAATGAACCCCCCCCCCCCCTTAAACTCCGTAAAAGGAAACAGATTGTTCGGGGTCTAGCCCTCGAGCATCGCTCGTGATAAAAAACAAATGAAAAGGATACAAGGGAATGTGGGCTTGACCAGCTTTCATCAATGAAACACGCAAGGAAACGCAAGGCATGAATGAAAGAGAGCCCGGCATCAGTCACGGCACGCTTAACTGTCCCAGATAGCACCATAGGCCGGAACGCCCCGCGTCTCAAGGCCGTAAACGACCTTCTTGGTGATCTTTTCGTTGGCTATGATGATGACTGCCTCGGCATCGAAGCTCTTGGCCAGGTTGTACCCCATCTTGACCAGGTCCGGGCGGCCGAGCTTCTTGGTGTCGTGGATGACGGCGCCGGGAATCTTGCCCTTGATCGTATCAAGAAGGTCCTCGCCGAACGTCTTCTCCGGTTCTTTCGTCGACCAGATGAGCTGCGTAGCGCACGAAGGGTTCTGGATGTGACCGAGCACAGGGCCGATGCCCGACCCGGTAGCAATGACGACGACGCGATTGAAGAGTGTTGCAATGCGCATGACACCGCAGGTCGGGACGCCGCGAACCCACATGTGCGTGGGGGGCTTATCGATGCAGGCGCGCGTCCAGTCACCGGCGTTGGAGACGACAAGGGAATAGCCCTTGGGCCGACCGTTAACAGCCTCCGGGGCGGGAATGGTGGCGAAGGAATGCCACTCGAGAAGGGGTCGGCGGGAGATGCGCGTGAAGGATCCGTTGACGGGGACAGTATAGTCGAAGTGCAGACGGACAGCGTGATTTGAGAGGACCTCGGCATCAACAGCAACCTTGCGGAGGAAGAACCAGGAGGATGCAATGCTCATGGTGGCGACGACGAGCAGCCAGAATGAGGGTGATCGGAGACAGGCGTCGCCCAGTGACATGGTGACGGCCTTGCCATCGTTGATTGTCAGGACAACTTGGACCCAGAAGAGACCAAGCATCGTCCATCCGACAAAACGATGTGTCTTTTCGAACAGGTTGTGGTAATTCTTCCTGATAGAGGGGTATGCAAGGACGAACATGACCATGAAGAGAGCAGAAAGCATCCAGGAGACGACCTTGGCAGCTGTAGACTGCCTGCCCCAACCAGAGCACTGGGCAAACATGCAGACCGTGTCGCTGATGTTGGAAGCCAGAAGCCACAAGCCAGCACAAACGGCAGCCCCTGCGTGGACCCCACCCAGGTGGTAGATCTTGGCACATCGAGACCTGATGCAGAGCGGCCACGACTTTGGCACGTTGCATGTAATTGTGTAGAGAGCGTTGATGACGAATTCTTGGCGGACCAGAATAGCAGTGACAAGGTTGATGGCGGTAATCGTGCCGAGCCACTCCCGGCTGGGGCCGCTGAGGACAAGCGCAACAGCAGCAGCTATGTTGAAGAGACCAACGAGCGTGAAGAGGCGTCGGTAAACGATGAGCAAACGGTTGCGAAGGCCACGGAACGGCTTGGCAAGCGTCTTGGCAGGAATGTCTTGGTCGAGGTTGAGCTTTTCGTCGGGGGTGGAGATGCTCGAGGCCGACGAGACCGAGTTGACCTCTGTGACACTCGAAGCAGATGAAATGGACCTCGTCTTGCCCATCACCGTGACCTTGGAGCGGACAGATTTGCTTGATTCGCTCTCGTAGATGGTGGAAACATCGTCCTCGGACACGGTGACGAAGGCTCGGAGCGCCTTCTTATCAATCTTGCCATTCGCGGTAAGCGGTAGGGTTTCAAGGCAGTGAAACTTGCTGGGAATGGCGTAATAAGGTTGGCGGCCCTTGATGTGCTCTTTCAGCGCGTCGAGGTCGCAGTGCTCTGGTGTCACGAACCCATGGATCTCCTCGTCGATCAGAAGAGCGGCAGCCCTGTCGACCTCGGAGCACGTGTTCATGGACGATGTCACACCATCCAGTTCGACACGGAAGCCCTAGTACGATCAGATGTCTGGTCTTGAAGGGAGTTCAAAGGTGCCTTACCTTGATTTTGACCTGGTCATCAACGCGGCCCAGGATGTCCACTGACCCATCAGCCGCCCAGCGGCACAGGTCTCCGGTGTTGTACATCATGGAGCTGTAGCTTGTCAGCAATGCCGCGAGAACCATGAGGTGCTTGGACTGACCCGTCGTTCACGAAAGGGTCTAGCCGGTACTTCTCGGCCGTCTTCTCCGGCAACTGGACATAGCCGCGTGATACGCCCAGACCTCCCGCCCACATGACACCTGCCTCGCCCAAGCCCACAGGGTGACCGTCCTCGTCGAGCAGGTACACATTGTTGTTCGGGGTGGGTCTCCCGATCGAGAGAGGTTGTCCCGGGACATGCGGGTGCATTGTGTTAACAATGGTGGTCTCAGTCGGACCGCAGCAGTTATAGTATCGGCCATGCGCCGCCCACGTGTCGGCGAGCCTGTGGCTGATCAGCATGATAAGCGAGGATCGGAGCATTTAAATGAGCATACCTCTGGGAGCTCGGCTCCCCTGCAGTAGCGACAACCCGAATACTTGGGTAGTCGCGGGGATCATACTTGGCGAGGATGCTAGGCGTGCAGATAAGGACGTCCATCTATATCCTGGTCAGCTATGCTCACCCCTGTGCTACGACGTCACTCACCTGCTGGAGGGCCTCCACCCAGTTTGAGCCTCGCAGGATCAGGGTCCCCCCATTGCAGAGACATCCAAGCATCTCCCAGGCAGCTGGAGATATCCCTGTCAGTTCTGACTGCGAAATCTGGTCGGAGTGCAGCTACTAACCCATGTCAAAGCTGATGTTAAGAATTTGCCCCACTCGAGTGCCAGACCCAATGTCGAGGCCACCTGGTGAAAGACACACGAGGTTTGTTACATTCCGATGGGTGACGTCGACTCCTTTCGGAGTTCCCGTGGTGCCTGGGGCGGTCAGATTAAAAATCACAAGGGAAGACGTTGAAACATACCCGACGTGTAGATGACATAGCAGCCAGAGTCCGGCGTCGCCAGATCCTGTGGCGTCGTGGACTGTTCGTAAACATCCTCCTCCGGAATGTCTGACTCGTCGATGGCGAGTACATTGCGGACATTAGACCCAGCCAGGCGGTGCTGGGTGGACCGCAAGACCAAGACCGTGCGTCCACCAGTTTGTTCCAGAACGAAACGCAACGTCGAGTCGGGCACAACGCCACCGTCTAGTGGCACGTACTGGGCGCCACATGTGAGGACTGACACGATGCCGACCAGCATATCGATGCCCCTCTTGACGACCAGGGGCACCCGATCGCCTGGGCCGACGCCAAGCTGGCGGAGCCGATGTGTGAGCCTCGCGCTACGCCGGGCCAGATCTCCGTAGGTAACCTGGCGTGAGGGTTGGACGGAAAGATCACGCGCCGCAACAATACCTGGTTGAGCCAACGCGTAATGGCGAAAGGCTTGTGTGACTGTGGTGAACCGAGGGGCGGCTCGGGGCCCGTAGGTGAAGGATTCAGGGGGGCCGGAGGACGGCATGGGGGCAGCATTCTCCATGTTAGGCGGTGCTGTGAGGCGACCGGCTTGGACAATAGACATCTCTCGGTTGGGTGATCTAGTCATCGAGAGATATAAGAGGGTAGAAGAGAAAGAGCGGGAGAGAAGGCACTGCTGGCTTGAGGAGAGCAACAGAAAAGACCTCTTCGACCACGTCGACGACGGCCCTTAAATAGTCGTATCGATCATGCCGAGCCCATTCATCCCCACGCGCTCTGAACGTGAAAACCTTGATGGGACGGACCGTCGGACGGTGACAGTTGAGTCAACGAGGGTCTTCCGCATCGAGGAATGGAGCGCGCGGAGACGACATCCCTTGACCCTGCGTGGATTGGACACCGAGGTCACATCGACAACAGTTCCGTGCGTGATTAACGCGGTCCGCCTCGTCTGCAGATAACGCGCCATGGTCCTGGTGACCTTCTCCTGGCCGCCCAAATCGGCGATGTAGTGATGTGATGGGGCCGCGATGGTACAGGCGCGCAAGGGTCGAGGCATGTATCAACGAACTGTTCTGGAAAGGTACAGAGAGTTTCAGCTGCCACCATTGGTCAAAATCCCTGGTTCTGCTGATCGATAGGTGCTCGTTCGACACGCGAGGGATGATATCTCTATCAGGGCGGGTAAGTAGCCTGCGGTTGGCAAGGTAGCGTGGTCAGCCTAGAGCAAGGTCTGACACCTCAAACGGTCCGTTGAAGTCGCTGGTCTGGCCACACACGTGTCGACGAACGACGGGTCAGGAGGCCTTGCCTGGAGGCCGTGCTCTGCTGAAAAGTTGGCTTGGAGTTGGCAGGGAGTAGAAAGGGTCCAAAACACAGGGACAGATACGGCGGGGATCAGCGCCGGGGAGATCCCGGGGGTGCTGGCGGTCCCTCCCGTGCGGGAGGTTATGAGACGTATTCGCCCTGTACATCGACCTACCATTCGCCGTGGCTCTGAAAAGGGAAGGAGCCATGACGGACGTGGGGATGCCATTGTCGTCCACTTGGGGCGGCTCGGGAAGACCTGAATCAGGCATGTCGTGGTGTTCGCGACATTGGTTTACTCGAAGGCGTCTGCGGTGCTGGGCTGACAGATGGCTTACCAACAAGGCTGCAGGTCGCAGAGGGTGGTGAAGCGGCGGTCGCACATCGGTGAGTGCGGCGACGGAGGATGCCAATCTACAGGCGCCCCGGACAGCCGCGAGTGGTGCGATTACCCCGCGACTCAAGTGATCGCCGCAGGAACCCTCCTGCAGGGGCAATGCCGAAGAACCAGCGTTCGGGCAGGCAGATAGATGGGCTAGCATCACACATCGAAGCTGGGCACTCGGCCAAACTCTTTAGTTTGGAGAGCCTGGGGGGGCCCGGGGAGCCTGGGGAAGCGCCTCGGATGGGTCGCTCCGCGTCCCTTTGGACGCAATTGCCGCTTCGCGTCAAGACAGCAGTGCAGCCAAGTCGTGTCGAGTCCAATGACTGCCGGGAGTGGAGGAATGCGAAGACCGGCCGAATCGGCCCAATCCACCTCGGGTTTCCAGGGAGCTCTGAATAGGCTGACGCGGGTCGTCATCCGCGTAAAGCGTGAGACGCTGGGCAGCACGGATTCCCGCCCGACGCCCTTCCTTTCCGCTCTCCCTCCTCTGGGCGGGGGGGGCGGCATGGCCTCGGAGGGTGGCACCGACATGGCGAGCGGATGCTCAAGGCTGACGTTTTGCCTGAATGGACGGACAGGTGCCTCGGATGTGATTGCAAGTCCGAGGTCGTGCAGGAGAATGGTGCTGCCGATGGCAGCGCTACTCGTCGGTTCGACTGAAGGCAGAGGCGCCGTATCCGCGAGATCCCATCACATCGGCTCGAGAAGAACTCCTGTCTTCAACCCTCGTGTCGGTGTGCCCACACGTGTGGTCACACGTGGGGTTCGTCGCGGTCAATTCCGCGCGCAGATCCATTCTGGACGGCCCTGGGGAGGAGAGTTATCGAATGATCGTCTAGTTCTTCAGCTCCCTTGGATTGGGATTCGGGGGGTATTTGAGGGTCGTGGACGCCCGGGTTCTGCTCCCCGGGTAATGATGGTTCCAGAGCATTGCACCCTTCTCAGCTGAAGATTTGACGTCGGGATTCCAGTCTGACTTCCTTTCTTCCGATCGTCCTGCCCATCACTTTTGGCCAGAATCGTACCGTACCGAACACTTCTGCCGCCATGACCGAGGGAGTCGTGATCAGCCGACCCAGCTCGGAACCGGTCGTCATCGCCTCGACTCCGATGGAGGGGGTTCGGCTACTGGCGCTGAACCGGCCCTCCAAGCGCAACGCGCTGTCCCAGGAGCTAATTGACGTGTTTCTGGGTCACCTCGCAGAAGCGTCGGCGGAGGCGAGCGTTCGGGTCGTCGTCGTGACAGGGAGCAGTACCTTTTTTTGCGGTAAGCCGGGCATGGAGATGGAGATTGCCTTGTCTCACTCTGAGCCCCGCCACTGGGGTGTTCATGGCTGACGTGTCACCAGCGGGGGCCGATATCAAGGAGATTTCCGAGCTCGGTGCTGAAGAAGCACGTCGACGGCGCTATCTCGAGGATCTCTGCACAGGGATGAAGGCGGTGCGCAAGCCCTTGATTGCCGCCGTCGAGGGCATGGCGGTAGGTGGCGATCCCCCAGGGTCCTCTTTTGATCGAAGGAGCGTCAGCTGACGCGTGACTGGTTTTTTGACAGCTCGGCGGTGGGTTTGAGGTGGCATTGATGGTGAGTGATCCTCCGCGAAGATGGGTGACGAGAAAGGACCTCTGCGAAGAGGAATGATGTCGACGATATGTTTGACGTGGGAAAGCGCGGTCGCTGATGTGGATCCGTTCTGAATCTACAGTGTGATCTCATATTCGCTTCGCACGGTAGCCGCTTTGGCCTCCCGGAAGTCACCATCGGCCTACTTCCCGGAGCTGGAGGAACCCAAAGACTGACAAATGCCGTCGGAAAGTTCAGGGTACGGGTTCCTTGAGAGAATATGCCTGGTAAATAACTCACCCAGTCGCAGGCAATGAAGATGATCCTCCTGGGCACGCCCATCCCCGCGGCCGAAGCGTTTCAAGCCGGGATCCTCGCGGAGTTATTCGAAGACGGCCAAGTACTCAGCAACGTCCTCGGGATTGCCCACCGCTTGGCTAGCCTGAGTCCAATGGCTTTATCACTGGCCAAAGAATCCATCTGCAGATGTAAGCTCCTTCGTTCCGACACCTGTGACTCAGGTGTGCCTGGATTCTCAGGACATGTAACTCACAGAACCATAGCCGATGATCTAGGTCGCGACGATGACTTTGAGAGAAGCTTGTACTATTATGCATTCGGTACAAAAGACAAGCAGGAAGGTGTCTCCGCATTTCTAGGCAAACGCAGTCCAGTGTGGGAGAAATGACGTCTGTCGGGATGAATCGCCCGCCAGGAGAGGGAAGGACTCAATGCGAATGAACTTAACAAGTCACAATCAAGACCTCGCTCAATCATGAGCATCTTACGACCATAACATGACATTGAGGCCCAGTAATTTGCTCTGTATTCGGCTATTCTTGAAGCATTGTCCATAGAAGAATGCCGATCCTGTCCAGTCTTGCGCGCTGCCGTTGATCGATTGACACCCGTACCGCGTTACATCGAAATGAACCGTTCCATGGTGGCCCTCGTCCATTCCACATCGCAACATCCAAGTGGTGCTTGTGAGTGTGAGCTGATAGAATCATGCAACGCAGCGTTTCTTGGCCTCGCGCATCCTTCAAGGAGGTGTTTTACGCCTACGTCTCAGCAGGTGAAGACATTAGGGCCAGGGACAGGGTACGTCGTCTCTGCATATCCGTCAGCTAAGCCACTAGTGTAGAGGCCAGTCTTAAAGGTTACTTACGGCCAATGTAAGCGTTGTAAACAACACCAGGATCTGTCTTCTTGTACGCTCCCGGGAAGCTCACGAGACCAGTCGGGTTCGCAGATCCGGAGCCGGAAACTTGGAGCTGGAAACAGCTGGGGTAGAACTGGGCTCCAGGATAGGCATAGGCAGCGTGGAGCGCGATGAGTTCGTGTCGTACGAGGTAGTAGCCGGGCGCCAGGCACTGGGGAATGTTGAACTTGTAGCCACTGTTACCGTTGACCATCAAGGGGGCCTAACAAAAGGCGTCCTGTTAGTCCCGAAACAGTGCAGAGTAAGGTGGGAGTATTTCACTGACAGCACCCCAGACGCCGTTGGTCAGACCCTGCTGGTGAACCTTGAACCAAACCGCCCTAATTGGTCAGCACGTGTTGAAAAGCCTTCTGATGAGTGATTCAACTTACTGCGTTCCCGGTAGCCAGTTGTTACACCCGGAAGCAGGGCACCGTGCCATATATGTGACAGCCGGTCCAACATGGGAGTCAGGCCATAGCGTCCATCGCAGGGTAACCTGCGAGCCAGCAGCGGCTGTAGCGTGCAGCTTGGCTGGTGCTGATCCCGAGACGCCGCCTGCGGTCCATCCACCGCATTGGAGGTCGATCAAACTGAGGTCCTCGATAGGCCCATTGCCTTCAACGCGGCGCGAGATTCGATCAGGCTGACAATAAGCTTAAGCATTTTTCTTCTTTTCTGGTCGTCTTGCAACTTACAGCAGGGTTCATGTAGGGGTCTTGGTATGGCTGACGAGGAACCGTTCAGCATAAGTCGCCATCACAATGGTCGGACCCACGACCTACCTGGTAGAACTGGTAGTTCTGGCCGCCAATAGTCGCAGTATCAACATAGCCGTGGGCAGACACCACAGCTGCAGTTGCCAGGATGGTAGCGAGGAACTTCATGATGCTGGTGGGGTTCAGTTGCCTAGAATTATGGTTTTGTCTGGCGATCACTACCGGAAAGGCTTCGAGGAACCTTTGCATTTATACGCATCCGTGTAGCATAGATCAAGTATCATGGGCTCGACTGCTGCTTGTCGGTCTGCGGAAGACTACGGTCCGCCCCAAGGAATCAAGCTCTGACCTTGGACTGAATAGATGCACAAGCAGGGGCCTGGATATGAGAAGGCGTCAACGCAACATCAATCCCACCAATACACTGATTCAAGTTAATCGGGGAGGCAACATCTCACGATCTGGTGACCACCTCTCGAGGACAAGAGCAGCCGTAGCCAGGCGGGCCACAAGAGGGAGCTAGAATGACAGGATTGGACCGAAGGTAGACGGCATCCACCCCAGGAGAGCATGAGTCCATCCCGCGTTCGATATTAGGTCCAGAGCGCCGATCCAAAGGTCTACCAAGATCTGAGAGCTTGCAGTGGTGCCCTGTCACGGAATCTGATTTATGTACCCCGCGTTCTTACCCGGTTCAAGCCCAGTCGAAGCGGCACTTAATATACGGTAATTGGCACACCTCACAGATGAGCGTTTCAGCACCCGGGAATCCCGCCATTTCCGACCACCGCAGGGCACAAATACGCCAATACCAATGCGATGTGTCAGCGTAATGATGACCAGGTCACAACTAAGCCGGTACTGCACCCTCCGATGGCTTCGGCTCCCAATCAAGGAGGCGCGGACATCCAGACCATCTGATTCGCCACGAGAACCTGCGTGCTAGACTGGCTTGACGCTGACTATTTTGAAATCCCGAGCTGTGAGCTGCGAATGAATGATCGAAGGGATCTTGCATGATGGGATGATTTGATGCTCAATAGCAGTCCTCAAAATGAACATGTAGGCTATTCGACGGATCTATGCTGTGCTGTACAGGTCATTTGGATCGGTCGTTACAGAGCTCAATGCAGAATATGTATTGTGTTCATAGTACATTGAAGCATTGTTAGAGAGAAAGCGATTATGTCGACGCTTCCATGTCATTGTTTCGCTCATCAGATGGACACGGGATAACAACAAACCTACAAAGGGGATTGTTTTTTCCCACAAGCGCTTACATTGGCGATAATAAAGACATTCTTCTTTTGTCGGAATAATTGATAAGGGATGGCTGTCATGAGTAGAAACCGTCTTGATGATAAAGATTACAGTCCAGTAATCTCATCACAACCCGTTCAATGGACAAAGTTCCTCATCACATAAGGGAAGTCGATCGGGTGTCCGGTTCTAGGTCACTTCGAGCAGCATTTCTATCAACCGACTTTTCCACGTAGTCTTTGCGCTACAAACTTCGATCGTCAGCCACTAATAACGAAACAGACTACATAACACTGTCACGGCAAAATGCCACAGACACCCTCTAGACCCCTCGAAGGTTCCGTGTCAAGCTTCAGTCCGACCAGTCTCCCGCAAAGCCCCCGCCAAGGTCTTCTCGACTTTGAAATCGATATGAAAAGCCGCGTATGGTCTTTTGACCTGCACAGCTACCACGAAGGCCACTCAGCTCCATCCGCCAACACACCCATCCAACCTACAACGGTCCACCTGCTTGACAGTGCTAAGGAATCAGGAAAACGCTCACTATCGAAAAGCCCTAGGCGGGTTGTTAAGCCCAACTTATCCAGTAATCGGCGAGGCAACAAGTGGTGGCAGCGAGACAACTTGAGTCTGAGTGAAGAGGCTACCGATGCTTGTAAGGACTGCGAGCGACTACTGCGTTTAGGTCTTGGTCTATGCCCTGACTGCGACGAAAAGACCCCGGACCCCGGTCATGGTATTTGCTGCGACTGGCAACCTGCTCTCCGTGAGAGACAGAAAGAGTTGCGGCCAGAGCGCGAAGCTGAAAAAGTCACACCGCCGAAATGTCGTGCAGCAGACGGAAACACCCAAGAGGTGGTTTCCGCGGCTGCAGTAGTCCCTAGCCGCATGTGCTCGACTTGCAAAAAGTATCCCACCTTCCGTGGATACCCAACATGCCCGTTGCACACTGAGGTTAATAATTGGATCACCAAAGGCCCCAAAGGCAAGCGCCTACTGCCAGGTATCTGCACTTGTGGTCAGCCTGCACGTCACCCGGGTGCCGCAATGTGCGAGTACTGTTACCAGGACGGAGCTATCGGCAATAAAGCCAGGACCAAGCTGAGGTCAGTTGGTCTCGAGGTAGGTAAAGGGAGATCAAACGTTGACCCTAACGATATGGAGCAAGTCGATCGGCCCAACTTTGTGGCTCAGGCAACCCGGGCCAAGAACGCCGGTAAGGACTAAGTGACTGGGAATCGAGTGGTTCTACAGAAGAAAAACTTCCTTTTGTAGTATGAGTCGAGCCTGGTTGTTTGTCCGTCTACAAGTGGTAGAGTGTGGGAAGATTAGCTGGGTGTTCGAGAGTCATGGACAGGAATGTTAGGGGAAGTTCATGGTATGCAGTTGAGGTCGAGATATTTCAGGTTTCGAGGGCTTCGCAGAGAGCAGAGACCGCAACGTGGAATCTTGGGCATAGGGTCGATTCGTTGAGAAAAGTAAGGATTTTCAACAGCAACACAAATCAGAAGCCGGAAAATACGCCATGTGATATGCGGCGTGATCTTCTGGCTGACATGGGTTCGGCGCGCCGTGCCTGGCATCGGAGGCCGACGGGCCCCGTCGGCCATCAAGTCACCGCATCGCGGGGTATTCTGAGGAACAACCGACTCTGATCACGCTAATTTGATGTCGCCGAGCTACAAAACTTCTTTAGAATGAGCGACGCTTGATAATCATGTTATCGCCGTGGAAAGCCATGATGTACTAGGTCCAGTTGTGTCAACTTGAAGGCCTCGAAAACGCAACCGCACCATCGTGGCTTCACCGAGAGCGTTAATGGACAGCCAGTAGCCCCTGTTTTAATACCTAGTATAAATACCAAGCCTGCTTCCTGTAATCCATGTTCGATCTACCAGTCGCCTCAAACACCGCGCGACGCTCAAGTTGATTATCGCCTCACCAAATCACGAGAATCCAGCCGCCCGACGAGCCATCAATCATGGTCAATGTTGCAGTAATCGGTGGAAGTGGCCATGTCGGCAAGACCGTCGTGGATGTTTTGAAGAGCGATCCCGAGCACTCGGTCATTGTGCTCAGCCGCAAGGTAAGCTTAACCTAGGCCCCTGAGCGATGCGCTCTCTCAAAACCTCACCACCAACAACGCTCGGCGACAGGCGTCCGCAAGCCCAGATCCGGAGGCCCCTGTAGTGGTGACTGACTACGCCAATGTCGGCCTCATCGTGGCTCTCCTCGAAGAGCACCAGGTCCACGCCGTCATCTCTTGCCTCGGCATCCATAACGAGACGGCGGCCACGGTCGAAAGGTCCATGATCACGGCCGCAGACCGGTCCAGCACGGTCAAGCGCTTCATCCACAGCAACTGGGCCAACCCCAACACTGCCGCCATCGCCGAGCTCGCGCCCTGGTCGTCCTTCCAGCTCGCGGCCCAGGCCCACCTGCGCACCACCTCCCTCGAGGCCACCGAGATCGCCAACGGCTACTTCCTCGACTTCTGGGGCATCCCGCACATCAAGACGCACATGATGAGCACCATCCCCGCGATCGATATAGCCGCCAAAAAGGCCGCCCTGCCCGGCACCGGCAACGAGCCCGTCTCCTTCACATACTCGTTCGACGTGGCGCGCGTCGTCGCTCGTATGCTGAGCCAGCCGGCCGGTGCCTGGGAGAAGACAACGTTCATCCTCGGCGACAAGCTGACGTGGCATGAGTTCCTCGCGCTGGCGGAGGAGGCCCGTGGTGCCAAGTTCGACGTGAGCTACGACACTGAGGAGGCGCTCGCCGGGTTCCAGCTCACGGAGCTGCCGAACCACCGCGCGGCCTACCCCTTCTACCCCAAGGAGCAACTGCAGTGGCTTTATGTCAAGCTCGAGCTCATGATGGCCAGGGGAATGTTCGACCTGCCGTCCGAGAAGGCCATCAACCACCAGTTCCCGGACATCAAGATGCTGAAGGTCAAGGACATGCTTGACCAGACTTGGAAGGGAATATAGACGAGACTTGAGTAGACTGGACCGGGCACGAAGAGATGAGATTTGAACAGCATGAAATGGTATTGTCATATTTACGATCATCCAATGTTGCCCCGGCGTCCACCCCTCTTCGCACGGTTGACGTGGCCCTGCAAGACCTGCTTCGTCTGCACCAGACTCCTCTTCTGCTTGTACTTGGCCTTGTTGAGCGTCATGAGGAAGTTCTTCTGCCTGGCCTTCTCCTTGTTCGTCGTGCTCTTGCCCTCGGCGTCCTTCTTCGACCGCCGGATGGCCTGCGTGCTCTTGTGCTCGCCCCGTTCCGGCTTGCCGTCCTTGGCGAGCGCGACGCGCTCCTCCTTGGTCGTCTTGCGCAGCCGCGCCGGCGCCTCGATCTGCTCCGCCGTCAGGCCGTCGTCGATGTGCCTCGCCAGCGCCTCCTCCAGCTTCTTGGACCGGTTGGACTTGTTGCCCATGACCTTGTTAACGCTGGCCTCCATGCGCAGCTCCTGCAGCTTCTGCAGGTCCGCCGGCGTCAGGATGGACGTCGTGGCGAGCTTGGATATCCTCTGCACCTCGTTCTCGACATCCTCTCCGTCCTTCTTGTCGTCCTCGTCGTCCGAGTCTCCTGCACCTTCCTCGTCGTCGGCTGTGCTCTTTCTCCGCTTCTTCGGCGCCGGCTCGTCCTCCTCCTCGTCTGAGCTGACGGCGATCCAGCCGCCCGAGTCGTCGCTCTCGACCGACTCGACATCCCAGTCGTCCGAGTTGAAGCCGTCGTCCTCGTCTTCCTTCTCGTCCTCGCCGACCTCCTCGGGCAGGCCCTTGGCGGCCCTCTTGAGCTTCTTCTGTTCGGCCTTCCACTGCTCGAGCAGCTCCAGGCCCTCGATGCCGCCCGCCTCCTGCTCGCCGAACCGCTTCTTCTTGACGTCGCCGGTCTTGAGGCCGATCGTGGCGTCTTTGCCGCGGTCCTTCTTGGTCAGCAGTTCGGCGCCGACCTCTCGGAACAGCGACAGCAGGCCCTTGGCGGCCATCATGGTGCCCTTGTCCTTGCTCTTTCGGTACTGCACCAGGTCCTGCAGCAGCGTGTCCTCCATGGCGAGGGGCTGACGGGCGCAGATCTCCCGGATGGCGTTGAGGCCCGCAGCTGCCACCTCGCCGGCGGCGGCCTCGGAGACAAACTCGTTGGCGATCTTCTGCACGAGCGGCTCCAGACAGTCGGGCGGCACGAGGTTGTGGGTGGCCTGGGCGAGGGAGGCGAGGAAGGAGGTGACGGACTCCTGCTTGGGCGTGAGGTACTTGATGAACCACGAGTATAGGGCCACGATGGTCAGCTTGTGCAGTCCGACCAGCCTGGTGACGAGCTGCAGGACGAGGATCCGGTGCTCGAGAACCATCTTGGTCTTGGTGCTCTGGAGGTGCTTCTGGAAGACCTGCTCGGCGAAGCCCTGGGGGTCGTGCAGCAGGTGGAAGGCGGAAAAGTTGAGGGGGTGGGGCTTGCCCTTGGAGCGCTCCTGCTTGTGGATTTTGCCGACAGCCTTGCGGTAGGCGTTGGCCTTCTTCTTTGACTTTTTGTTGATGCCGATCTGGTGCTTCATCTTCTGGAGGTCGATGGCCTCCTCGTCGCTGCTGTCGTCCTCGAGCTCCTCGCGCTCCTTGTCGCCACCGAGGAAGAAGCGCGCGGCGCCGACAACGACCTTCTCATTGTCGGACAGGCATGCCTCCTTCATAACATCGACCGTCTTAGCGTCGGTCCAGATCTGGCGCTTCCACAGCTCGCGGGTCAGCTTGACGGCCCACACGGCCTTGGGGGAGGCGCGGTCGGCGGTGATGAGGTTGTAGAGGACGGTCTGGATGGTGCGGTTGAGAGGGTGGTTGGTGGTCTTGGAGTTGGCGTTGCGCAGGTCGCCGAGGATCTTCTGGAAGAGGAGGGTGCGGAGGGACTTGCTCGGGGAGGAGACGAGGATGGGGAAGAGGGTGGTCAGGAGCTGGGTCGAGTCGATGACGTCCTTTCTCCTCAGCAGCACGAGGCTGCCCACGATCTTCTCGCGCAGCTCGGGGTGCAGGACCTCGTGGTGCTGCAGCAGTATGGCCTTAAGGTCGCCGGGGAAGGCCTCGGCGTGCTGGGGGTAGCAGTCGGCGACGTGGGCGATGAGGTCGACGAGGTTATGGAAGGACTCAGTGTACTCGGGCGTCGCGGTGGTGGGCGACACGAGGAAGACCTCGCGCTGGCTCTCGTACTGGCCCCATTGCTGGAGGAAGTTGTCTTCGTACGAGTTGGGGTCACGGCGGATCTTGTACTGCAGACTCGCGCTGGAAGGGGTGGATTAGCAGGAGGGGAGGACAGAGGGGCGGTGGGAGGTTGATGTCTTACAAGTCGGCGTCGACCTTTTCGAGAGCTGCGACCTTTCGTTTACCCATGGCGATTCGTACCGACGGAGACTGGTGTCCAAATGAGTGTCGGTGTCGGTGTAGGTGCAGAGAGAGAGGTGCAGTTTGCTGTCGCGGGGCTGGGGCCGGCAGCACTTGACCTGGACGACGAGTCGGGACGAGACTGCCATCAGAAATTTTGGGCGAAAGTTCCTTATCGCGCTTATCGGCCTGGACTGGACTGTGGTGCTCCGCTATACGTGGTCCGTGCACAACACAGGTGCCTTGCCTAGGGGACACTTTAGGCGAGGTACGAGGTACCTGCCTTCATACCTGCCTTTTGGAGGCCGTCCCAAGGCGTCGCCATTACTTTATTTATTTGAACGTGGAGCGAGTCTGATATCACAAACTGACTGGCAACACTCCTTTGGGAACTGGATAGAGCCTCCTTGGGCTTTTTTATACCCTCAATGACCATGTTCATAGCCTGTCCAAGTTCGGTAGCGCCATTCAACGGCTGGCCCATCTCCACCTGCATTCGAGTGATCAACGAGGCGGTCCGGATGGGTTGCTCGGATTACGCGAAGTCCTCACGGATCTTGGCCTCGACGTCTGCGATTCTTTTTAGGAAGAACTGGCCCAAAGTCTTGAAGGTTGGGATTTTTTGCTTGTCGTCAGCCTTAAGTTGTTTATGCTCGGACTTGAGTTGTTCATTCTCGGTCCTGAGTTGACCGACGTCGGCCTTGAGGGTGTTGATCTTGTCTGCATATTGCCTTCGCTCTTAGTCGAGGTCTCGGGTGCAGTTATCAGTTTAACTCGTGTAGGTGTTTTGCTGCGGGTGGCGGCCTCAGGTTGCTTCTTCTCGGCTGGGGGCTCAATGTTGCCAGTGATTTGAGATGGGCTGCTCTTGAACCTCTTGTTGTTGTGGTTGTTGTCATCATCGCTGAGGTCAGATTCGAAATCAGCTTACTTTATAATATCGGGAAAACGCGTTTCTTAGTCTTGGGCTTTGAGCCTTGCCCTGCTTGGAGTCTTTCGGAACTGACATGCTGGGCTTTGGACTCCGTCCATGTTAGGGCTTTCCTGATGCCAGATCTTCTGAACTGAGCGTAGTCCGCCAGCTTCGTCCGCCATGTCGACGAGGCCAGATTGCTTCGCAACATTGTTTGTCTGAATCTCGACAATGAGCCCGGCTCGTCCAGCTTCGAGGTCGTTCGCGAAAGAGTTGCTGGTTATTTTTGCGGAGATTCCGTGTTAGTGGAATGCATTAGATCATGCGTTGTTGCAAGCTGCCGGATAAAGGTCGCAGGATGAAGGGTTGCAGAACGACAGCCGCCGGACCTTCACAGGAAACGGGACACTAAGAATACCTTAGAAACCAGAGAAACGAAAGTGATGACGAAACCCTGCAAACTGGTGGTTGGTAACTATATTTACGGAGCATATGCGAAATCGGATTCCTACTATGAACGTTTTATGAACTAGACTTTAAGGCCTCGAAGCTATATTTTCAGAAGTGATAGAATGTCAAAAACTCAGGTGGTTCTGTCTTGACAATAACAGAGGCTCATCGGTAAGGTGCAATTACCGACATAATGTGCTTGAAAAAAAAGGGGGGGACTCTAGCGAAGTATATCCCTGGCGAGTTGGAAGAGTTGTAAGGCTTGTGGTTACCAGAATGGTTTAGCTTCCTTTTTGGTATAAAACAGGGGCCGTCAGATTGAAAAGATGTGAACGGCCATGAGTATGTAAAGGTAGAAGTGTAATCCAAGGCAGGTATGTTCGTTGGATTCCATTTCGGTCTTTGAGTACCTTTGCTAGGGAGGTATAAAGGTGTACTCTTTCCAAAGCCTTATTCTGAGCTACTTAACTCTCAAGAATTGAACTAGGCTTTGGCCAGGCTTACAATAAAGCGGGGACGAGGAAAGACGAGGGGAGGGAATTGCCCTGTGTAGTCTGGGCAATGTGCACGGAGAAAGCAAAGCGGACCGTTAATGACTGTCTTTGGTAATCAAATTCCCAGGATTCAAGCTGCCTTGCTGAGAAGGAAAAGCGCTTTGCTTCTTGGTGCCCATGAAAGCAACTCAAAGAGGCAGTCAACGCCCTTGCCGCCCACTGGCCTCCTGGTCTGGTCTGTTTCCCCCCCCCATGACGAAACGTAGGAGCCCCTCAGCTGCTACATGCTTAGGCAAAAGCCAGGGCATTATCTTCGCGTCACATCACAGACGCCCAGCAAGCAAACCCAAGATGCATCGTGACCGAAACTCCCATTCTCTATGAAGAGTGTAGCAAGCGCGCGAAAAAAAGAACACATCGACTATTATACAACCCTCCGGCGGCGGGTGCGCGCAGCCGTTCTCCCACACCCCGTTTTGCCTGCTCTATGCTGTCTAGTTTGTGTTGGTGTCGTGTCGCAAGCAAAGCAGCCAGTCCGCGGAAAAGAGAGCCCAGCCCCGAGATCCACCCCAACCTGAAGAGCCCCAGCCGGTTTAATGCAAGAATTCACCCAAGGGGGAAGGGAGCACAGCCAATTGCATAGCGGAGGGCTGTTGTCGGGCAAGTGATCCGTGCACACATCGTGGCGGACCCCGGCCCGCGCTCCGTTCCCCCGAACCCGGATCCGATCCGTGTCTATCACCATCCGCCCAACGCGTCCCCTTCACCTTTCAACGCACCAAGATGCATTTATTTGGCGATCTCAACGCCGCCGGTCGCGCCAAGAGCCTTCTTGATGTCGCCGTACAGCGCGAACTGACCGGCGGTAAGAGTACCGACCATGAAGAGACGGGTGGGGAGACCGCCGAAGGAGCCACGGATGCCGAGCTCGCCGGCAATCTGGATGAGGCGGGAGACGGTGCCCTGGCCGGGAGCGCCCTTGGTCTTGTTGATCTTGGACAGCATGGTGTCGGCGGGCTGGGAGACGACGGCGGCGGCGAGACCGGCGACGAGACCGGAGGCGAGGTTGACCTGGGTCTGCTGGCCGGAGGTGAGGGTCTCCTTGGGGTAGCGGCGGAAGATGGCCTCGGCGACCTTCTCGTACACGACGAACTTGGCCATGGTGTAGGGGATCCTGGAGACGTGGTTAGCTTCTTCTTCATGGCCGAGCCGGGACGCGGCGCGTTGGGGCGGGGGGCACGTACTGCTTGAAGCAGATGGGACCGAAGCCGGCGTAGAAGGCGGCGATACCCTCGGTCTTGGCGATCTTGGTGAAGCCACCGATCAGGCCGTTGGCGTAGGTGGGGTCAGCGACGAGACGGATACGGGTGGCCTCGAGGGGGCACAGGGCGATGTCGGCGAAGAACTCGCCGGCGGCGGAGGAGGCGAGGTAGACGGCGGTGCGGTTGTTGGAGGCGGTCTCGTAGCCGAGCACGTTGATGCTCTGCTGCTTGAAGAACTCGTAACCACCGAACTTCAGGGCACCCTGGAGGAAGTAGCCGGCGAAGGTGGGGCCGAAGCCGGTCAGGAGGGCGAAGGCGCCCTCGTTCTGGATGACCTGCTTGAAGCTGCCGAACATGCCACGGTTGTAGGTGGCAGGGTCGAGCTGGATACGGGTCTTGACGCTGCGAATCAACCATTGTCAGTCAGGTTCTCTTCAGAACGAGCTGCCGGCGTCGCGACCATGTCCAATGGCTTGCGCTTCACGAGAGCCGTCCGGGTTCGCGACGAAGATCGAGGGAGGGAGTAAGACGTACACATCGACGGGCGTCAGGGCACCGTGGGTGACGGAGCAGCCAATGGCACCGGCCAGGGCGAAACGGGAGTACAGGTCGATGCCGGTAGGGTTGCCAGGGACGGCGGCAGCGGCCTTCTGGACGATGGCATCGACCTTGGTCGAGCCGGTGGTTGACGGTGCGGAGGAGGCCATTGTAGCTGTGATGTGCGTGTTCGCGAGGAACGGGAGACCGGACGATGAATTCGAGGAAGGACTGAGTGGAGAGAAAGAATCACGAATGCCGCAGTGGGATCGTGACCTTGGGGTTTGGATGGTGGATTGACTTGGGGAGTTGTTTCGTGGAAAGGAACAAGAGGTGACCCTGGCCAGGAGAAAAATGTGAGAGGCCTTTTTTTGATGCTGGCGGATTGGCGGCGGCTGGGCGCCTTCCTCCCCCTGCCAGTGACCACTGGCCACTGGCCGGGCGCTGCAGGCCTGCAAGGGGCTCCACTGAAAAGATTGGCTCGGGAATACTCGGGCTATCCGGCGCGTCCGAACGCCCATTCCGCCACTCACCAGCTTCCTTTCTCTGCCTTAGTCATCCGTGCCAGCGGCGATAAATCTGCTGGCCGGGCAGTTGATGGACCGATAAGCCCGTGCATCCACTTAGCGTCTTCCGTTGGTCCATGTGCCTTGGTGCATCCGAAGCTGGCCGGGCAACGTCATCCTGGATCATGTCGTGATGCGACGCGACCGAGGCATAAGACTTTCCACCATGCCTGGCCTGGCCGTCCACGGTTCGCGACAGCACCGATAGCCGTTGACGTGACGACGTTGTCTTCTCTAGACACAGTTGTTCCATGATATTTGTAGTGTATTACCCGCCTGCTGTCCATTTAATGCCAGCCTGACAAATCGCTAGTTATCACCACCTAATACATACGTAAGGAATCCCACGCTTCGCATCATCGTGGCTAAAAATCTCAAGAAACAGGCCGCCCAATCCGCTCCCATCAACGCAACGCGCAACGCAGGCCTTGTGTGTATACCCTCCATATGCATGCCTTGACACCGAACACGCCCAAGACACGCAATGCCAACACCGAAATGAAACGCGCCTAGCCATGATGATTGCCGTGATGACCACCCCCCTCCATGTCGTTACCGCCGCTCATGTCATTACCGCCGTCGAAATAACCACCCAAAACATCGCCCGGCAGATACTCGAGCCACTGCGGCATCATGTCGCCCGGCAGGCCCAGCGACCCGATATCCACCGGATTTTCGTACGTTACGACGTCCCCGATCGGGTTGACGCCATGGCCGAAGTATGAATAGTCCCTGTCCGTGTACGCCGAATCGTACAGGCTGGCCGCCGGGTGGTGGCCGGACCCCGGTGTTGTACCCGTGAGTAGCGACCCGTCATACTCGGACGTCTGCTGCGACGGGGGTCCGAACGAGGCCTGCGCAGCTTGCTGCTGTTGCTGGGTGGTGAGCATGGCAGAACTCGACAGACGTTCCCCCATCCCTGGCCGGGCAGGGTGCCGTGCGGCCGCCGTCGTGGCTTGAGGGTATGCCGAAGTATAAAGGGACGAACGGGCTTCAGGCAAGCTTTGGCGAATTGGGTCATACACCATGTTCCCTGGGGAAGTGGATTGGTTGCTGTGTATGTGAGGATGTGCTACGGCGGACGGGTGAGCCTGACTGGCACCGGCGGCCTGCATGTTCTGGTACATCAGTGTGAGGCTCGAGTTGGGCGAGTTTGTCGTTCCCGTGAGTGACCAGGCAAAAGGCGGTACGTTAGGCGAGCCCAGGCTGTCAAATCCTGGGAAGGGGTCCAGCGACCCATGCCGCGTTCCCTTGGTACTCTCGTATTCTTCGTTCGTGTACGTTTCACAATCCCAGGTGCCCTTGGCCTTTTGGTCGAGGGCAGTCAGGATATACTTGACACCGCCCCAATAGGTGCAGAGTTGTTGCAGCGAGTTGTAGCAGCGCGAGTAGTTCTGGTTGGCGGCCGAGGCCAGCAATGAGTGCTTGGCCGATATCCTTGCGTTCTCGCCTTGCTTGTTCTTTGGTTTATTCCCCTCCGGTGGCGAGGTAGCCCGCGACGCAGGTTGTGACGCGTAGGCCATGGACTCCATCAGGAAAGCGCATGCTGCGATGTACATGGGTTGCGAGGTAAAGGGGTTGCCGATAAAGCTCGTCGGCCCGATAAGCTCGGCAAAGGAGAGAATATCTGCAATTGTCTTTGCGCTGGACATGGACAGTTCACGACTGTTGGGCAAAAGCTGGTGGGAGCGGCTCAGCGACCCAAAAGGCGTCAGCAGCGTCGGCTGATGCAGGATGATGATGAGAGCGTGGAACCAGAAGTGTACGAGGATAAAGGTCGTACCCTGGTTCGCCTTGAGATACGCCTTGAAGTTGCTGACGTTGAAGTGAAGTCTCGGGTCCTGGTTTTGGTAGAGCTTGGTGAGCTCACTCTCCATGTGTGCTAGCTTGGCCCATTTGTCCTGCGTCAGATCCTTGGCATGGTGAATGTTGTTCAGCACATCGGAAACTCGACCGTAGAGATGGATGATTCGCGTGAGCGTCGGATAAGGAGCAGGCCATCCAGAGGCGGGATGTATTGTCGGCGCTGGGAGGTCGAATTCGAAATCGTCGTCTCTGAACGTCACGGGTCGTCCTGTGCCAGACGAAATCTCTCGGTCGAGCATGAAGACCGCCCAGAACGTGTCCATCCTCTCCTGCTCCACTTCCAATTGCTGCGCACGGCTGACAGAGGCCTCGTCGTCCGCGGGATCATTCGACTCCGAGGATTCGATGCTCTGCCGGCTCCAATGGCGAAGGTACCAGGGGTCCTTCTCGCCTTGGTATTTGACGCCCACCACCTTCTGCAGCCCCAAGTCGACAGCCATACGGATAGCCAAACCGAGGTACATCCACAGGGCACTGTCTTGATTCGCCCCAAAGCCCTCGTACGCCATCATGAGCAACGCCTGCACGGCACCCACAGACGGCGCTGGAAATGTATCGACAGTGGCCGCCTTGGCGCGCTGGGCGTATTGAACACCATAGTCCGATCTTGGCAATTTCCCGTCGCGTCCGATCTGAGGGTGGTCCGAAAAGCGTGCCGATAGAGCGCAGACGGCATCGACGAGAATGGGTTCGACCTCCTTGTCCTGCACCATACGTGTGAACCTCTCTTCCTGTAGAAACGGATAGTTGCAGCCCAAATGAACGAAGAAGATCTTGACGAGGTGCAGAATGAGAGCAGGCACAGGGCCTGGATCGTTGATGTCGTAGATTGGCAGGTCCTCAGCGACCACCTCTGCGTCGACCAAGGCGACGGTGTCGATGCTGGGGCCTTGGGCGCCAGCAGCAGCACCCGCCGAGCTGGGCGATGCAGCAGATGTAGAGCCTGCCGTACTACGTCTCCTCTCCCGGACCGAAACAACCATCTGCTTGTAGCCAGGCACGATGGCAGTGGGACCAAAGTATCGGAAATAGGGCACCCGGTGACTCCCGGGCTTCCCCTTGTGGTGCAGCACCGGCGATCGACTCGTGTTGCTGCGGTTGTCCTCGGACGATGGCGGATTGGGCTGGGCAGTCGCGGGCTGGCTGGTGTATCCCACATCCCTCGTCCCATTCTGCGTGGACGTCAGTCGTATGAATTCGGGCGGGTGCATGTTCGACAGCTTTCGTCTCGGACTGGTTTTCGCGTTGCCCTTCTCTGCAGGAGGTACCTTGCTGCTGTCGTGCTGTATCTCTCTCTGTCGCTTTCCATCATCCGCATCATCTTCCTCCTCTTCTTCAACGTCTGGAATGTCTTCCTCAACGTCATTCTGCGCGTCCGGCACGGGGCCAGTGCCTGCGCCGCCGGTCTTTTTGTCCGGAAGATCCGTGTATCCCAGGCATTCGTGCCCGTTTTTCGTGCAGGTCGAGCAGATGGGCCGTTCGCCGGCGCATCTCGTCTTTCGTTTGCGGCATGTCAGACAGCTGTGCGGCAAGGCATCGGTCAGCGACTGATTCTCCCATGGTCGACAGACAGGAATCGCCCCCCCGAATGTCGTCATCAAGCGAGGGAGGCGACAGGTCACTCACGCGGCATTGATGCGTCGTCGTTTCGACGGCGGCTGTCCTTGATTGTGGACGAAGCGAATCTGCTTCAAGGGCGGAGCTGCGCTCATGGCGGCTTTCTCATTGTCTCGTCGACGGGGCGTTCGGATGGGAAGAGGAAGGCCGCCTGATTCATCGTCGTACCAGCAATTGGAGTAGCGGTAGCGCTCGTGAGGATCTTGACGGAGGGATGACTTTGGTGGGGTCGACTGACCTCGGGTCTCCAGATTAAAGTTCAGTTGGTCCAGAACGGGAAACGGCCCTGTGTGCGCCCCGCGCATCCACACCGTCTGGGCCCCTATGTGCTAAGTTGGGGGCTACATCAGATGATTCTAGGCGCTGGGCATCTTCTTGGGACGGAGCCTAGAAACGTTCTATGCAGCGACCTCGAGAGTCGTGCTGTGGTTCACGAACAGGGAGGGAAATGAACACAATGTCGGGCAGAAGAATATGATACACCATTTCGCATGATACTTGGAAATCAGCCTTCCAAACGCCACCCCAATCCGACCCTAGAGTAACCTCTCCATAACTTCACCCTTACGCCGCTGACACCGCAACCAAACCTTTTCAGCCTCCTGTTTCCTATGCGTCCATCATCATGCCCCTCATGATGCGCAGACCAGGCGGCATACCCCTGACCTTCATTACCCGAATACAATCGTGACACCCATGTCCTCGCTCACCCGCCTCCAGAGATCGCCACCAGTGCTCATCCTGGCCGGCACAATCATCTGGTGCCGTGACAGGCTGTCTTCGACGTCACCCTCTGCGTCCATAAAGTCGGACCGCCGCCAAACCTCCTGCACGATGATCCATCCTCTCTCAATGTTGGTCATGCCCTGTCTATGGTCAATTGCCGCAAATGCGTGTCGCGCCATTTCCCGGTCCTCCATGCTGATGGCCTCGCATGCGGCCACGAATAGAGGCCACAGCAGCGCGGCCATGGGGCCGGCGTGCGACACGGTGGCAACGCAGTGCTGCAAGCTCGCATGGGCATGACGCTGTACCAGTGGGTGGTGTCGCGGATGGCCGTGGATGTTGCGATAGAGGTGCACAAAGGCGCTCTGCCGGTGTGCCAGGGCGTTGTGAAGGATGCTTTGCAGGTGTGCTTGATCGGGGTATTCGGGCACCTTGCTTCCGAAGCCATCAAAGTCTCCGGCGATCAGGTCGTCAGCAGTTACGCCCCCGGGTAATGTGGGCTGCCAGCTCTCCAAGGCCGATTTGATGGCGTCGGCAGTTGTTTCAAACTCCGTGCGAAGGACGGCTAGCTTAGGCGCATTCAGCTCCGGAGAGACCATGGCGGCTTCCAGCTCCTTCTTGAGCGGTAATAGGTTCGACAGGCGGTGGAGAATTGGCCACAGCGAAGCAGACAGGCCAAGCAGAGTGTCGATGCTGTTTTGCGACGACATATCGCCCGGGTCGAGGTACGAAAAGGAGTTGAGGGAGCCGGCGGCAGGGGCTGTAGAGATTGGTGCCTTGCCGAACGAAAGAGCAGCAATTACGTCGTAAAAACGGAACGCCTTGGGTGGGATCAGCAGGATTCAGGCAGGCAAATGAAGACTCGACATACCCGTTCGAGAAAGGCGCTCGTAGCAGTGGGGGACTGGTCGTTCTGGCTCATGATAGTCATGGCTCCCTTGAGATGACCGTCGACAATATTTGAGCGTCCGCGTTGAACCAACTATCGACATGTCAGCATTGGATCTCCCCCGCCTGGCTCGGGGTGGACTCACCACCTCGAAGTACACCAGCAGCATAATGGCCGCCAGCAGCTCCTCTCGGTCGGCCTTGGGTCCCATCTCGATTAATCGAGCGAGCCCCTGGATGGCCTGGTTGTGGAAATAAAGCGACTTCTCTTCGCTCTTCCCGCTCCCGCGGTGCTCAAGATGAGCGCTCGACAAGGCGTAGATGGCGTTCTGCACCGTCGTGCTGCTGTAGCAGAGGGGCAACACGAGCTGCTGAAAGGGATTGCCGTTGTCCGTCTCCTGCAACACAATAAGATGTGACAAGACATTGGCAAAATGGTCCACCAGGGCACGCCTATTGGCGCAGTCGGAGAACTCGCTGAAGACGGGCATGAGGAACTCCAAATGAGGCGGGCTCAGGGGCGCGGGTGCAATCATGGCCAAGTCGGGGTATCGTTGAGCTCGAGTCACCGCCATGTTTGGGGCAGGGCTCATCCGGACGATCTCCTCGTCAACCTCTTCCTCCGGTGCCTCGTCGATGGGGAAATCGAAGGGCATATCCAACGGCGAAACGAGCGGTGCGTCGGAAGCAGCGCTCCAGTTGACACCGAGAGAGGAGGCGAGCGTATCAATGTCGTCGACCACTGCTTCGTCCGAATCACCCTTGGAGGAGCCGTCTTCGCCATTGTCGTAATCATCACGCTCGCTGTTGGCGAAGAGGGACTGCCGACGTAGATGTCGCGACTGGGCATCGAAACCCTCACCAGGCGTCGACTCTCGCTTCTTCCGCTGGCGTGGTTTCACAGCCTCGTAGGTACAGTCCTGACCGCGCTCTGAGCAGCGGGAACACTGTGGTCGAGTTTCATCGCATTTCTTTTTCTGTTGTAGATGCAAGCGTTAGCGTGTGTGCTGTGTGTCGGGTTGTACGGCATCGGAGATCGAATGTACCTTTTCTTTGCTATGCCGTATGTTAGAACCAGTGAGCGACAGCGTGGAACGATGGAGACTTACCAGTATGTGCAACCTGCAGGCGCAAACAAGACCAATCAATCAGCAAAAAAGTCCCGATGATGGGGCGGCCCAGCATCGCATGGCACGTACCTGCGCGCGACCTCCTCTTCGGCGCCTTTGGGGCGGCGACCTTTGTGAACAGCAGCATGTTGAGATCTTGACTACCACCCTTTGGGGGCAGTTCAAGACATGACGGGGCGAGGTTTTCGCACGGCTGATGATTGACCGAGGGGGTTTGTCGGTCGTCGGCAAAGGTGGAAGGTGTCCGAATCGAAAGCGAGAGCTCAAGAGGGCGGAGGGGATCGAGGACGACGTAGGGAGGCCGTACAAACAGCGATTGCCGGGAGAGGGGTTGGCAATATGGGGAAGCCGAGACGGGAGGCGATTCCCTGACCTGGGTCCTTTGGTGGTATAAATGCAGGGCTAGTGCGGAGCGGTGCGATTCGAATGGAGACGACAGCCCTCCGGATAGGTAGGGGAAGTCGATGAATGGTGGATCTGGCTCGGCGGTTCGACGGATTGATTTTGTACGACGGAAACTGTTCGTGACGAAAGAAGTGCTTGTTTGGGGGGAGGACGTCGGGGAAAAGGCGAATTGTATCGGGGCGGTAGTTGGAGATGTCGAGGGGAGAGAAAGAGTCGGCTTCTGCAACGGACGGACAGATGGGGGGGAGACCAAGGGCAAAGATGAGAGACCATCGTGATTTGGTGACTGTCGGCCCATGCCAGATTGGGAGCGCACGAGGGCGCCAGGTGGAGAAGCTTTGCGGGGTTGCACCATGGGGCGGCACCTGTGGGGATTGTAGGAGCACCAGCGGTTGGCTGTCAGACATTGGCTGCGCCAATGAGTCAGGGTAGCCGCTCCCGTGTACTGCTGAAGGTTCCTGAGACCACGCATGCCCCCATCGACCCCCTTATTGGGGACTGCTTATTCAGACCCTGATCGGCGCTGCTGTGTGCCTGGCGAGGGCGATCACAGGACTTGGATTCGCGTCGCAGAAGGTTTAATGACGAGGAGGCGACATCGAGCTAGAACGAGGCAGAGCGCCGTGTACGAGGTGGCCCCCTCCCCCTGGTAGGTACACAGGTAAGGTAGGCGAGCATCGGGGCAAGCAGACCTGGCAATCTCGATGCCCGGGAGAAACTGCAAGTGTGACTACGAAATTTGTCACTCACATCACTCCCACTAGGTCGTTTCTTCTCTGGGGCAGTGAGTGACTGCTGGGAAGGAAAGGAAACGAAATGCAGGTTCATGCGCAGGTTCGCGCGCAGGTTCACGCGCAGGTTCACGTTCCCGGTTTCGACATCCTCGGCACCTGCGAAGCACGTCAAATTCCTGCCGGCAGAAGCCATCCAAGGTAGGTCCTGCCGAGGAAGAAAAACCAAGCACAGGCCATTGGTCTGGCTCCGAGAGAAAGTGCATTCTAGACCTCCTGCCCACCTTTCCTCACTTAGGTACCTAGCTCGGTAGCTAGTAGGGGTTCCAGGCGAGGCACCTTGGAATTTACAGTTACAGTTACAGTGGAGGCTCAGGGAGTGCGGATCACCTCAGATGGAGGGAACTCACCGCCGATGACGCCCCCGCAGTCCCCGCACCACCCGAGTGCGCTTGCCAAACGAGATCAGCACAGGGCAGGCCCTTTTTCACGGTTCCTCCTCCCGCTTGATGCTTCCAGTGGGAATGACTCGCTCGCTCAGGGCGACCTCAAACCCAACTTCAACATCTTAGAAAACGAAGCATCTCAACTTACGATTCCATTGTTGTGTTGGCGACTTCCGAGACGAGTTCTCTGCCACGGAAGCATGGATCTTTGCGAATCTCGTACGGTAGTTCTGTTCAAGTTCGCCCCTCTGATGCTGAGCATAACCCATGAGCCCCCATGGCCTTTGCCTCATCACAAACGGGAATGGTATCAATTACTAACGTTGATACAGAAACACTCCAACTAATGGCCATGCGCAATCTTCGCAATCTCGTCGCAAGGTACAAATTCACTTGGATTTAATCAGGCCAAAGACATCGTCGCAAGTGCGCGAAGCCAAGCGTCGCCGTAATCGTCGAAACAGGCAAACAAACCCCAACCATCTCGCACAGATCACTGTCGATGAGCGACCTGCCGACGCGACTGGCTTTCCCCAGTCCATGCGCCCCAAAGGACGAGCCTCGAACATCTGCATCTCGAACCATGGCCCCCAAATTCTCGTCCATCCGCGGATGGAAGGTTGCTCTGTCTGCATGCAGGCCCCCAAACCCGGCCGCCATTGGCCCCCTCTCTGCACCCTCTCACAAATGTCGCAACCCCCCGAAGCCCGAACCAACACGCCTACAGGACAGCACCAGCGAGAGCCAGCTGCCGAATCAGGCCTCATCCCTCGAGATGGCGATTGGCACGCAGCTTCACGTGCGTTCCCGTGTCCATCCTGCCACCCAATCGCCGATCGTGCTCGTCGATTCCCCCGCCGGTTGACGCTGTGTCACCACGCTTCCTTCTCAGCTCGAGTAAGCCTCCGAGATCTCGGGACGACTCTCTTGCCATCTAGAAGGGGCCCGGGTGATAGGACGGTCCTTGACGTGCCGTAACTCTTCTACTGGATCTCTTCCGTCCTCGAATTCTCTTGGACATATCGACCGCCCTGGTCGCTTCGGAGGCACTCGGGTCCTCATACTTCTTACCAAGCGGTGAAGCGAAATTGAGCCCCGTCTTACGCTCAGCCCTATTGACATGAGCCATCGCGATCGGACGAGCCTGATCTCCTTCCTTGCATGGGACCTCCATCTGACAGCCTTTTGTTCGTGGCGCGGTGTTGGGCTCAGCCCCCAGAATTATGCAGGCTGGTGCTATCTTGGACGCCCTCCCACCAGACACTGCCCGGCCCAACTCACCACCTCCACCAACATAGCAACTGACCAGTCTTCTCAGAGTGCCATCAGCGGCAACCTCTGGCGATCGCGTCTTGGTAGCACGCGTCCCTGTTAGCATTTAACATACGCGCATTGCCCAACTGGACACTACCAACCGCTCTCTGCCGCCATCGTCTACCCCGCAAGCCGTCCTCGCATGCGACCTCAGCTGGACCAGCAATCTTGTGCATAAGCAAGTCGAGTAGTCAATCTGTCTTGCTTCAAGGACATCATCCCGCCAACACAGTCCAACAAGATGCGGTCTTGCTCCATTTGTGCCGTAGGCTTCCTTGCTGCTATTTACGGCATCGGCTCTGTCGCGCTCGACGTGAAGAGGAGGGACGGTGTTCATCGAGTGGAGAAGACGCATGTTACGATCTACAACAACCTGCAAAGACGCGATGTTACAGCCTGCCCTACGAGCTACCTTCTATGCCCGGCCAGCGCGAGTGGAGGTTGTTGTCCGGAGGGCTTTGGATGTGCAACCGACTCGTGTTTCGCATCGACGAGGGCGCCGCAGACGTGCCAGGGCCGAGTTGGCTACTATCCGTGTGCGCCCGACCTCGAAGGTATGCGCGTTTCCTGGATCTCCTCACTTACTTGAGCTGACATTTGTGCCTAGGCGGATGCTGTCCGGAAGGCTATCTCTGCCAGCGAGGCGGCAATTGCATCGTTCCAGATGGAGTAACATACTCCCAATCTTGTCCGACCAACTACTTCCTCTGCCCTTCATCGCTGAACTACGGCTGCTGTCGCGACGGCATGGGCTGCGCAGCGAGCGCCTGCTACTCCACCGAGCCTTCGACCTACAGGATAACACGAACCATAACGACAACCGACGCAGACGATGAAGAGATTATCACTACCGAGACGGCGACAACAGTATCAACACCGGTACAGCCAACGATATACCCAACGGCCGACGCAGGTGACGACGATCAGCAGGTTGTGGTCAAATTTTATCCGACATCCATGCCCAAAGTTGACCC
The DNA here is from genome assembly GCA_002851715.1 of Verticillium klebahnii. Classification (NCBI taxonomy): domain Eukaryota; kingdom Fungi; phylum Ascomycota; class Sordariomycetes; order Glomerellales; family Plectosphaerellaceae; genus Verticillium; species Verticillium klebahnii. Next base: position 77,079 of record NMXL01000015.1, on the reverse strand, counting down.
CGATATCACGAAAGAGGACGACGGGGACGGCGGCCTTTCGACGGGGGTCATCGTTGGCATCGTTATCGGCGTCGTCGGGCTTCTCATCATCGTAGTGGCAGCTACGTTTATCATCTTGCGCCATCTCAACAAAGTTGTCAAGACCGTCGTCGACTCCCAGCAGGGTACCTCCACAGGCTCAAGGACATCTAAACCCAAGCCGCAGGTGACGCAGTACCGGGTCGTCAATAGGCCCACGCCATCAGAGATCGACGAAATGAGTGTCGACCCCCTCATGGTGACCTCTCCGCGGCCCTCACACCGTCGACTCGACTCCGACTCGAGCGGCGGTCTTGGACTGGGGGCTGGCATCGGCAGCCCCGGTCACGCATCACCGTCGCTAGGCACTCCGAGCCCGAACGCACCTGGCGGCTACCAGGCGGTGCCTACGGGCGCCGTGGAGCGCCATGCGAGTTACGACTCGACCTTCCACGGCAGCATTGGCTATTTCGATGTCCCTTCTGAGCGGGAACGTCAGCGAGCATCCCAACAGTCGGGTGTCTGGCCGTGGCCCACCGGGGCTCAACCGCATCGTCAGAGCACCGATTCGCAGGCCACACAGCAAGCATTTGCGCAAGGGCATGGCAGGCAGTGGAGTAATGCCAGTGAACAGAGCAATCCTAGTGACATTGTCTCACCCATCAATCAACAGTTCGGCGTCCAAGAGCTGGACAGTGCCAACGCCGTGGTGCCGGAGCTACATGCGCAGTCTACAACATCACCTCACCCGCCAGAGTCCCCGGTAGACCCGCGGCGAAGCATCGTCAGCGCCATGAGCATGGCTGCCTCGTCACCGCGGCAGTCAGGGACGCATTCTCGCAAGCGAAGCGGGGAAGCAAGAGTGCGCAGTGACAGCGCCGCGATCGCACAGGCACCGCTGAGCTCTGTGACGGAGGACACGGAGCTGATTGGACATTATGGGCCACCAGACTCGGCCGCGGGGCAGACGGCTGCCTGGCACGAAGCGGTGGCTCAGGAGATGCCAGGTTCGCAGAACTGGGAGCAGCCCCAACGGGAGAAGTAGGGAGGATGAAGACGAGATGCTGCCCTTCGCTCTGGCACGACCTCAAGCGTGCTATCAGGGATGTGGAAGGGTCACCGATCTCTAGGGGCCGGTTGAATACACGACGATGCCGCGCAGGTTGACGAAGCTAGCAGTAGGATGGTAGTGTGCACATTGACACACAGCGTGACTCGGGACTCTGGACGCTTGGGGCGAGAGCAGGCACATGGAGCAAAGGAGGCATCCTTAGAACGCCTCTCTCGCTGCAACAAAGACCGAGAGGAGCAGTCAACGGGGTTAGGCAGCTGGTCAGACGTAGATACGATTTGGATATTTTCCAATCTTGCATAGTAATGAACAATGACATGAAATGTTTCGACCACTGTTCTGGAGCGAAATGAATACTTCACGCATGGCAATACTCTCTGTCCTGACGCATTGGTCGCCGTGTCTTCTTACTCACCCAGGGGAAGTCGCGAAGGCCATGGCTGTTAGCCCGACGGAGTGAGTATGGCTTTGATCATCGAACTGCCGGATCATTTACTCCACCGAAGGGGTTTGTTGGTCCTGCCTTGACCCTGACCTGGCTCGCTCGTGTCCCGGCGTAATACCTCACTTGGTTGCGGGGTATGGGGTAACAGCAGTAGGATTTGCCCGGACCCGGACCGACTCGCTCGACTCTCGTCTCCTCGGCGCGCCAACTCATGTCGTGGGCCCAGAGGAGCGGACTGGAGCGATCGGGTGAGCTATTGGCGCTGTGCATGGGGGCGGGTGCGCGAAGGGCCGAGAGAGTGCCACTCACACCGAGGGCTCTTCCTCGGAGGGGGGGGGATCGAACGGCCGCGCGCTGAGGCGAGGTGAGGTCATTCAGGGTTTCTCTTCTGGCCCTGCCGTCAGGTCAGACCGGACAACCGTTTTGTCGAGACGCAGATCCAGCGATGCAGAGGACTTGTCCATCGGTCGGATGTTTCCCCCTGGTCCCTGGATATCCGACGTGCCTTTCCGTCGGCTCGACGAGCGGGTGTTCGGGGAGCGGGGGCGAACTGGCTGGGACTGTGCCGCCGCGAGGGCGAGGCGTGAGTGGTGGTGACTTCGGTCTTGACTGCTCCGTGGCCACGACGGGGATCCCTGGGGGCTGGGAACTGGGGTGGACAGGGGTGGTGGTTATCTCCAGTCGTGAGAAGCTCGATTTCTGCCGGGTTGCGGAGAGGGGAGTTTGGGGGTGCGGGGAAGAGGCGATGCCGAGACGGGGTAAATGGGAGCAGGCGGATGGACTGGCGGTGATGGAGCCGTTGATGGGTCGTTGTCTAGTAGCCTGGGCGCTGATGATGTAGGTTCGACTAGTGTACGGGAGTTGTGTCTATGTTTGTGAGTAGTGCTGAAGGTCAGAAACGGGCCTCCATCGTGGGCTTGCATAGTGTTGTTGTATATTTCATGTATGAGCGCCTTCACTGTGCTTCATTACCACAGCAAAGATTTTGCTTGTGCTCTTGGTGTGTCAGGTCGGATCACTGACGAACACGCACACTTGTGTGTCTGTCTAGTGGTGTCTGAGCAGTATCGCTCGAACCTGCCTCTCCGAGGACATCGCCAACAGCTTTCCGAGATGGCCCTCTGCACGCTCATCACCAGGAGCCCCTCATCTCGAGATACCCGTCCGGGGTAGGTCTGGGGACCCGCGAATCCGGGGGATCTGGGGATCACGAAAAGCCCACCAACCCGATCACACAGTCCCCTCCCGGACGGCGTGGCGAGCCCCATAGACTGTAGGCCCAGAGCTAGGCATCAAGTTGCCGCGGACAAAAACGGTAGATGTTGAGGCTCTGCCACGGCCGCCCCGTGGGGACGCCGCGGAGACGAAGCGTCGCAGGAATTTTCCGTTCACTCGAAGCTGCCAGACCGGCCGGCATGCCTAGAGATCCATCGTCAGCCTCGATCCATAATCTCCAAGCCGGAGACGCGCCCGGATCTTCGTCAGCCGCGGACGGACGCTGCTCACGAGAGCAAAGAGGAGAAGGGCGGCTCGGAGGTGAATGGAGGAACGAGAGATTCTCCGCCCCTAGAAAGTGGGTATCGCGTCGTGTCGCCTCGCCCTGCGCATGAGCGAGCGCACTCGCTACCTGTCGGGCAGAGTTGCAGTTGCGCGGCACACGCAGCGCGAAGCTTGGACGAACGAACGAGCGGCGGACTTTTTATCTGCTAGCCAGGTACTAGGCCCAGCAACGGTGGCGATGAAGCTGGCGAACCAGGTTCGTGCCGTGCCAGGCGCGTCATTTGAGTTTACTCCCGCCTGGCCGTCTCCGTCTCATGTCGATTCGCTCACCGGCCGCGTCTGTTTCCCTTCTCTTTGCAGACTGCCCAGCTCTGTGAGCGAGAGCGCGAGAGTGAGGCATGAGCGCACGTGTGTCTCTCGGCTGGAGCCCGCCAAGCGGCAGTGGGCGACGGACGAGGATCACCGGCAGGGAAGAGGCGAGGGCCGTCGCCCACGTGCAGCGGCGGCTCGCGGGGGCTGGGGGGGGGCACTATGTCGGCGCTCGGAGATGAGATGCTGTGGTGTCAAGAGAATCAGGGACATCTGCCCGAGGAGCAATCATAGACCCGGGGGAGGGGGGGTTGGCTGCTCGGCGACAGGCGTCAAGACGACCAGGTCTTTTTCTATCACTCAACACGTGCGATGGAGATTGTGCGATGAGCGGCATGAGGACCGACAACGTGGCGCGGGACTGGAAGGCGTCGATATCGGAGGTCAGGGGGACGAGGAGGCTTTCAGGGCATGGTCGTCCTATCCCATCCACGTGGTAGAAGCCGTGATCGCACCGTTCCATGGCGCCCCTATGAATGACGACGAGCATGACGGCCGACCGATAGCGCCGATAGTGATGATTCCGAATGGGTTTCTCAATCAATGAGTGAATCGATCAACCCATGATGCCGTCTGCGTGGCGCCATGACCAAACGGTCCACGCCCCCCCGCCCGTATCGATGAGAGCGCCCCTCAGAGCTGCCTCTTTTGGTGAAGCTCGCCCAGCCCTCTCAAGCTCTGTGCGCTCCAAGCTGGGACCAAGAACGAGCGCAAGGCAGGGCAAGGCGATCGATCCACTGATTAAGGCTCCCCGGGGACGTGAGCTCTCCCCCCCCCCCTTCCCCCTCAGTCAGTGCCTTGCTGGCGGTGATCAGCAGGGTCGAGCGGTGCTGGCGACCTTCCGGAACGGCCCAAGCTCAACGTGGGTGAGCAAGTTCGAGGGTGTCATTGTCGGGGGAGCCAAGAGGAGGGGGAACTGAACGACGACGACGACAGCATCCTCGAATTCGTGGAGCCCCTCGGATGCATCCGTTGCAGAAACGGTTCCTGCATCGAGTTGGCTCGCAGCAGCGCTCACTTGCTCGTATGTACCAGTGAGCAGATTAATTATTGGAAAGGGCAGGCGGCCGGGGTTGATTGATAAATGGCATGTTTTTATTTCGTGGCTTTCACCAGGGGTCAGCGAGTGGCGGGTTGGCACCGTCGGTACTACGTGGTTTTGGTCCCTTGCGAGCCGTCTGCTCCAGGGGGCACCGTCGGAAGCTTTTTAGGCTCTTCAGGCTTGATTTCGGTCCCTGTGAGCCCCTGGAGACGCGCTGCGCAGGCGCTGAGTCGTGCGATGGACCATTCGATAGGGGCTGACAGGGGAGGTTTCTCGCGGCATTTCAACTCCCGTCTTCGGCTGAGTGTATCAGCCGGCTGCCCCGGCGACGCAATTATTAGCATGGCGAGCATTGGCAAAGTGCAGAGACTCGGGACGATGAAGTGACCAGACCTCTTGAAAGAAGAAGCCGCAATGAGAGAGAGAGAAAGCAATGAATGCCATCAGGCAACGGAACAATGACAACAGCGACGATGATCCCCCTCCGCGAATCACTGCCTCAACGGCACTAGATCGCCCCCTCACCTCCCCCAGAGACCCAATGGATCGGTTCCATCCAGGCCTTGCCGTTGCGTTCAGCCAGCTCAGGGCCTGGGAGTCGCCGCCTCTGCCAACTGTTTTGTTGGTGCAACAGTGTACCTCTCACCCTACCCGAAGGCGTCGGCCGCCTGCCTATCTTCTTACTGCCTTCCGTCTTGGACCTTGGTTTCTTGGCCCCTGTCCCTTTACCCCCCCCCCAGGCCAAGACCAGGCGGCATCTCCTCACATGCGCTGCCTGCTTCCCCAGCTTCCTCTCCGACCAAGGGGTGACGTTGCGCGGCCTGCGTCTGGTGGCTTCGGGGGAAATGCCGCGAGGCGGGTAGGAAGACCTGCACAGGCGCAACACACAGCACAATACGCGGGTGAAGAACAAGACAGGACAAGGAAAAACGGTGACGATTCGTTTTAGCCACTGGCGCCGCAGGGCGCAGGCACGAGGGACCGGCTGCCCAGACGGGTGCGTTGTTTACATGACCGTCTGGTCCGCCGCCCACACTACAGCGCCTGGGCCGATGCTCGTTCCTGAGCACAAGTTTGCAGAGGCACTTGTGCTGGTTCCAAAAGTCCCCTGGCCTTCTCTTTGTTCCTCGCGGTGCGCTTTGTCTGGCTTGCTCGCTGGCTTTGCTCGCCGGCTCCAGTCTTACCCGTCCCAGCCGTGCCCTGCCCTGGCCCTGGATCCGAATGGCGGGTTTGTGGGAGGCCCAGCGATTGCAACATTCGTCTTCATGTTGCCTTCGCACGAGGCCAAGCAAGTCTATCTATCTATCTATCTATCTACCTATGGGCTTCGGCCTGCGCCGACACTGGCCTCTGGATCGAGCAAAGATAGCCAGACAGATAACCGCCGGGCCCATCCCCAAGCACAGGATGTACTATCGAAAGGACCAGGTCCGAAGAGGCAGAACAAACGGGCCGCAGCCCCCCCCCCTACAGCGACTAAACGGTGGCTAAAAGGGGGACCGATCCACTCGCAACGCCAAGCGGCACGTTGCCGTTGAGGGAATCGATAGTGCCCACTGGCACAGATTTCTCTGATGAAGCTACCAGAATACCCAGCAGCCGGACGCGAAAACCCGAGCCCGGCTCCCAGACGACTGACCCGGTGCCGCCACTACTCGTCCCGCCGTCCAGGCACCTCCCTTGCCGGGCGAGGGCCAAGGACGCTCTAGCACCAGAGTCCGCCTCTGCCCATTCCCTCTTGCTCTTCTCATTGTCCGTTTGGTTCTTCACCTTCACCCGTCCTGTCCGTTTCGTTTGCTCTCAGTACAGGCATCCTGGCCCGAATGGACCTGCAGAGTTCCTCGGGCTAGGCCCGAACAAGGAATCGACTAGGCCCGGTCGACTCTTCCCAGCTTCCCCGCCGTGATAAGCGGCCGAGAGAGGGCCAAGTCGCGCCCCGGCAAGGTCTCTTTCTGGTGGCCGTGAAGTGGCCGAGTACCTTGCCTAACATGACCCTACCCTGTCTTCGCCCCCCCTCCTCCCAAGATCCCGTTCATCCTCCTGCCTCGACGGCCCACCCCAAGCGAGCCAATCCAACCTGCCTCATGCGGATGTTCCGTTTGCTGATAGGTGGGAGAACAGCACGCTTGAAGGGAAAACGCTCCCAGGAACACCCAGAGCCCGTCTGACTTTCGTACCTTGTGGAGAAGACCTCCCACCCAGGATACTACGCCGTCCGGTGGCCGGCCCCCCCCCCCCCCCCCCCCCCCCCCCCCCCCCCCCCCCCCCCCCCCCCCCCCCCCCCCCCCCCCCCCCCCCC
>NMXL01000015.1:0-70322 GCA_002851715.1 Verticillium klebahnii | reverse complement strand
CCCCCCCCCCCCCCCCCCCCCCCTCCACCCCATCCATAACCCCTGGACGCTGACCCCATGTCCATGCATGGGTTGATGATGGGCTGGGCTCATCGCTGCTCGGTCGGTTCAACTCTTGTCAGTGCCTGCTCACTGCTCGCTACCGTCGCTCTCTCTCACTCCGCACCTTCCAGTTACCCGCCCACCCGCCCGCCGCCGTCTCTCGCCCATCCAACGGGTCCACGAGGTGTGGTGCGCCTCGTTCTGCTCCTCCTGGTCCTCCTCCTCCTCCTCCCGAGTCCCCATGTCGAGTCTCCCCTCCCACGACCCCCGGTCCGGCACCGGTTGATTAGGATTATATATGGGCAGCTCGCATCCCGCTCCCACACCACCTCCTTTCTCTCTTCCCTCCATCACCGACTTCCTACCAGATCAACCTTCAAGCCAACCTTCTTAGGACCTCAGTCGATCGACCTGCCCCGTGTCAGCATCACCTCACCACCATCAAAATGAAGGCCGCCGTCATCCTCTCCCTCGCTAGCCTTGCCTTCGGCTCGGTCTTCGAGAAGCGCGCCTGCGCTGGCAACAACTGCAACCGTCAGGTCACCGGTACCCGCGCCGGCCTCCTGCCCCTCACCGAGCGCCAGGCCGACTGCTCCAGCTTCCAGCTGACCGTCGTCACCCCCTCGCCCACGTACGTGTTTTGAGCCTCATGTCGAGTTCCGAACGGGAAAGCCCCCTTCAACCCCAACCCCAGACCGCAAGAGGAGGATCAAGGATGGCAAACCGAGAGGACGGGTCACGCGGGGGCTTTCACGGCGGGACCGGCGAACAACGCCTTTCCTTCGAGCAGCTTGACTAACACGTCTCCCAGCACCGTCACCGTCACCGTCACCGAGGAGCCCGCCGCCAAGCTCAAGCGCAACGCCGTTGTCGAGGCCCGCCAGGCCACCGAGGTCCCCACCGACGTTCCCGCCTACGCTTCGTCTTGCGACGAGGTCAAGTACGCCTCCGCCTGCGACTGCTGGGGCATCACCGCCGAGGTCACCACCGCTCCCACCCCCACCGTCACCGTCACCACCACCGTCGACTACTGCGAGGTGAGCATCTTTCCCGCCCGTTGCCGTGAAGAAGAAAGGCAAAGCTAACAGCCGCAGGACCTGTAAACGGCTCGCCCGTCGATTGTGTTTGGAGGATGAAGGCGTGGAGCAAGTGATGAGTCTCCTGCGCCTCGCGTCCCGGCCGTTGTCCATATGAGACTCCGGTACGGGTTTCAGGCTCGGGGCGTGAGATGCGGAGGCTGGTCACAGGCAGCGGGTGTGGTTCGAATTGTTACGATTGAAAAGAAAGCAGTTATGACCTGAATGGGGGACGCGGCTCGCGCGACGACGGCTTGAAAGGCCAGAACTCGGCGGCCGCTCCGCTGTCGATATCACATTCGGTGTAATGATTACAAACTAATTCACCCGCCTGTTGCCACTACTTTTGCTGCTCCCATGTCCTCGATGCCTGTGAAATCTACTGCCGGGACTTAGAGTAATATGATCGAGAACCAGCACGGCATGAGATGCGATGGAAGACGACAACATCGGGACTTGCCATCTCATCTCGCTCGACCAAGGCAGCGTCTCGGCGCACGCCGGTCGCTCCTCCGAGGTCGCCGGGGTAGACCAGTCTCGACTCCAAGCCGGCGAGTCATAGCACGTTCCATTTACCAGCTCCGGCTCGGTTCCTGAGCGCTCGTATCGCCGCTGCGGCGTCATGTCGTGCAACGCGAGGGCAACCGCCGGCCATGTCATCCCAAGCCTCACGGTAAGTTGCTCCCGTCACGGCCATCTTCCGCTCACCTGTCTTTTTTGCGCAGACAACTTCTCGTTGGTCTCGAGGCCCGATTTCCCCCCTCCTGCGATCGTCCAGTTCGCCTCTCAAGCCCGCCAGCCAGCAGCAGCACCCCAGCCGTGCCCGCATATCCGCCCTGTACGCGATGCAACCCCATCCGGAAGCATTGGCCATTCATCCGAACCCCCAGCCGCACCCGTCGCCCGTCTTGTTTCTGCTCAGGGCCATTTCTCCGCTCTTCTTGTTTCCCCGTTTCCCTGGCTTCCATGGTCCCCCTCCCGGGCTGTGCTGTGCTTCAATTTACCCAGGATTGCCGCCCCCGAGCAATCCCCCAAGACATCCCTACACATCCTTTTAGCTTTCAGAACGAGCGGGACTCCCCTTCCCGCCCTCCTCGACAAAAGAAAACACCCTTTCCGAAAACGATCTCCTTCCGTGCCTCCGCATCGCTAGCGAGTCTGGGGGTTGCGTCGACCTGGCGATGGGGCGGGCGTCCCGACGAGAGGGGGCGCGCCACTCTGCTTCGACCTGTTGACTGCCATCGAGTTCCTGGCTGGCTGCCTGGGACCCCGCGAGAGGGGGGTAGTATTGATGACGGCGATGGGGCCGATCCCAGGTGTTCATGCATGGATGGCAGCCGCCAGCCCGTGTCGCTTGGGGCGAGTTGTGCTGCGGTGCAGTTTGCTGCTCGGGATCTCGGTGCATCATGCCACGCGCCTCGTCTTGTGCCCATTGCTGAGTGTTGTGCTGCCAGGTCTTTCCTACCAATGCACTTCTTGGGTATAGCGTCGCTGTGCAGGCTTCGTGGCGGGCCCGAGACGTCAACATCGACGCATCGCGTGACTGATCTGCTCGCTGTGAGGTCAACGAGGTCAAGTACCCAGTGGGGCTTGTCGCGACCCGGATCGACAGTCCTGTGGCTCTCCACATGCCAGATGTCTGCAGGGTATATGAGACACTGTCTGAGAACTCATCTAAACCACGCGACGATCCGCACCGATGGGTATCTCCAAATCGCCTCCACTTGAGGTGGTAAGAGGCATCGAAGACTACAATTGATCGAGCGCATTATCCAGCCAAATAGATGTCTACCATCAGTGTATGCGCTGAATTGTCTTACCTGTTGTATTCTGGTAGACATCTACGGTGACAGATCATGGAACCTGGGTTAGGGTTGAGCCATCGATTTGGCAGGATGAAGATGGGAAGTATATTTGCGCCGAGTTCGAACATCAAAGTTTATAACAGCATGTGGAAAGCCATTTCTCACCTTCCTCCCCTGCTTCACCATACCGTCGAGCCATCAGCCTTCGAGTTGCCCGGGGACTCGGCCCATTTGCCTCAGAACTTCATCCCGCCACTCCTCCAGGTCCCCAATTGACTTAACGATAATGACATTCTGACCCGGCCGGCACGGGTTGTTCATCCGATTCTTGAATCGAGCCTCAGCCTCATCACCGCTCTTGATGTTTCTGGCGTCAACAGGAGCAGCATCTATCCCCGTCCGTTGGCTCCGCAGAGGCACCCTCTCGCGAAGCCTCTCATCCAGTACAGAGAGATCGTCAACCCGGCACTCAATATACCAGTAGTCGCACCCGTACTTCTGAGAGAGCGCGCTGCCCTGGTCGAGCGTCTCTTGGTAGTTGCACGTGCTATCCATGATGACGCTCCGCTCCTGTCTGAGCACGTCCTCCGCGAGAGCCCAGCCAATGCTGTAGGCGAGCTTGGCTGCGCTGTCGAACTCAGTCCCCTGCTCGAGGATGGTGGAACGGATGATGTCGTGGTCCAAGACGACTGCGTTGATGGATTTGGCCAGCAATCGAGAGAGTGTGCTTTTTCCCGAGCCAGGAGCTCCGGACATTTGGACGTAGAGCTTCCGTTGGTCTGTCATGCTGGTGATTTTTCTTCTTGAGATGCAGACATACAGAGTAGGGCGTTAGATTATTTGTGATGATCAGCGGCGATGCAAGATTTATCTGTGGCTAAGCTCAAGGTTTGAGGCCGCCTGCACGAGGCTCGCTGCTGCCTGTTGCCCCACGTTCTTGAGCAATGATGGAAGTGGAAAATTGCAGAGTGGACTTATGGCCAGCTAGTCTCAGGCTTTAATCAAGGATCACACCGAGCTCGGGAGTTTACGAGATCATAACTATGTCGCTTTGGTGATCTAACCAGGAAGGCCCGCTTTCCAATTTCTCGCGGATTTGATTTCAAAGGCTTGTTTGAGAATGTGCATCTCAATAGAGGCCACCAGTTTCCTGGCAGTATGTGTCTATGCAGAAAATAGAATGATTCTTAGAGCTTCTCAGACGCTGACAACTCAGACGTCAAACTAATATTTCTCTTGGTTCTCGACCGACGACAGTCTCATGTTATACCATCGTTGCTGTCTGATGAGTGATTCTTGTTGAGCGTGAGACATCCCCCAGATATCCTTCTTGTCTACCATATAAGTATGTGACCAAAAACAACAAGTGGAGGAGAAGTGGCTGAATGCAGTAGTACATGAAGTTCAACGATAGTCGAATGTTCCGGACAGCAAATTTATCAACAGAACGTTTACTCGCTCAGCGCATTGCACCCCAGAAATCTAGATGACCAGTGGCGGAGTATTATTATTGCCATCACACAAGATGCCGAGGAAGTCGTACACCTACGTTGACAAACACCTGAGCCGCATAGCTTAAGACTGATGTCTGACATAACTCGAGAGCGGCCACACGAATGATTCAATGATCTGATGTGTTCAGTCCAGAAAACAATATCTCCCTTTGCAGTGATGTTGACACCCGAAAGGTCGCCGGAACCGGCTTCGATCGTGGAAGCAGACTTCATCACCAGCAGGCATTCTCCCCGTGCGCCAGCTTCGATGCCGACGGCCACCTTTGCGCGTCGGTCTTGACACGCCAAGCTTGCGACTACTGAGTCCCGCGCTCCGGTAATTTACACGGCAGCGTTTATGCAAGATATTTGTGACGCGTTGGAAGATCAGTCTTGCTCGAGCCGTCTTGGGTATAGACTCCTTGGTGAACGTCTGCCGTATCCACCGCGCACACACAATGCATCGTTTGAGATATGACTCCTTCAGAAACGCCAAAACCCGGTACCCTCCAAACATTACTGCTGGGGTCGACGTCGCAGTGCTTCTCTGTCCTTCGAGAACCCTTTCCAGCTCCTCAGTCAGCTGATAGCACGACACGAAGTCAAGAGTGGCCTCGGCCTCGTCGAGAGACTCTTGAAGCCATTCCCACTTCACCCTCTCCCTTGTTTGCCGAATTCTAGCCAGCGTCCGTGGCGCTGGCTCTGTGCCGGCAGGGAGACTGCTGAGGAGCTCGGTAAAATGCTCTACACCCTCGCGCCACGATTTCCTCGCAATGGCTTGAGTTCCCAGGCAGACAAGGAACGTGGCTCTGATCTTGGAAACGACACTGCCGTCCAGCCTGTCGAAAGTACCAATGTCGAGATGGTGACGGAACTCTTGATACAGGGTCGCCAGATTGGTGCCTGCCTCGGGTACGAATAACCTCACGTGAAAGTAGACCAGCTGATGTTTGTCCACTGCGAGGCGCAGGCTATCCACGACGGTGTTGTCCACCCACGTGCAAAAGCTTGGCATACAGCGAACAAGATCACCGACCATGTCCTTGGCCGCTCCAGGGTCGTGGGGTCCCAGCGCAAGGACAGCGTTGATCAGGCGCTGCTGTTCCGACGCCACCTCGATAGCATCGCGGATGACCTGCAAAGGGTATGTTTGAGGATACGTGACGAAGATAGTATCCTTACACAAGCTCTGCAGGAGCGCAAGCTCATGGAGAACCTCACTGTGGTCATTGGCACAGGCTGCTTTGTATACGCTGTTCATCTGGGCTGTTTCGTCGCAATACAGCTCTGGATGTGCGAAGATGTGGCGAGCCCACATAAAGTTTTGTCCGAGAAACTCATGTAACCACTCCCACCATTCTCTGAGCGTTTTGGCCGTTGGAGGTCTTTCTCCCGCTGTCGGTCCATCTGCGATCGAAAGTGTCATCTTGTCTGGGTCAGTCAGCTCCAGAGCCTTCGGCTTCGGCTGTTGGCTTATGTCGAAGTAGTTGGTTGGGAAGACGGTCTTCTGGTATAAATGCTCCAGGGATGCCGCTACGGCCCGACTTTTGCACGCATCGACTGCTGCAAGTAGCGAATCCGATACTGGAGACCCTTTCAATATTCCCTGAATCGCTGTCAAGTGTTGCAAGCCGTCGGAGAACTGAAGCTGCTGGAACGAGTTCTTCGCCATCTCCAGATGCTCGTCACACAGCTCAAGCCACTCGCCCACGTCATAAAGCTTTTCAATGGCACCGAGGTCCTGTTCTGCTGAGAGTGTCTCGGTTAGAGATTTTGCCGACAAGGCGCTCCGGTCAAGTAGACCAAGCATGAGATGTTTGTACATGTCGCTGAGATCTGAGCCCGATGATTCGTCTGTCGTTCGCTGGCTCCCCAATATTTCATTCAGTTCTGCTTCGAAACGCTCAGGCCAGCCGAAGGCCACTCGGGAACCAAAGCCAGACCGGGACTCGTGGGATGCCTCGAGGCCACCCAATATCAGCGACCCTAGGGCAAGCCACCGTAGAACGTAATTGGGCCAGTATGGTCTCGAGGCTTCGAGGAATCGATTAAACGTTTCCATTGCCTCTTCGATGGCCTTGTTTTCAGCTGCACGTCCATGCGGATAAACGACTCGAAGGCAGTCATGGAGGGCGTCGAGCTGGGGAATCTCGTCCAAGGCGGGCTTCATAGCTGACTTGAACAAAGTGAGGCTGTCGCGGAACTCTTCTATCCTTCCCAGAGAAAAAAGAGCAGAGGTGGATACGAGAAGCAGCAAGCCCCGGCATATGAGGTAGGTGTCCTGAGAGCCATGAGCGTCCAGCCCCGACAGAAGTCTAGTGCTTTGGTTCGACAAAGCCAGAATTCGCTTTGGCATATGGCCATCAAAGTCTCTCGTCCCAAAGACGAGGCTTGTGAGGCCGAGGCAGAAGAAAGTGATATGAAGCTCCTTTTCGTCAAGAAGGGGAAGCTTGAAAGGCACAACCTCCAAGAGCTTGCAAAACGTATCCAACAGGAGAGCCCGCAGCCGCTCAGGGAGGGCGGCACTGGCAACCTCGCCGAACGAAGAGAAGAAAGTCAACGGCCAGTATTCTACTGGTACTTCCTCGATGCAGAAGTTCATGACTGTGAGGTAGTTCTCGGCGGCCAATCTGTCGCTTACTTGGGTGGGTGAATTGGACGCAAGAACCTCCAGCGAGGCTCCAAACATGATTTTTAGTCGCACCCTCGTCGCGAGCGTGATGAAATCTGCAAGAAAGATCTTACCGACCATTGTGAAGATCGGGCTCACCTCAAGAGTGTTTTGCTGGCGCCCAAGACGAACGAAGCCTCGATCCAAGACTGCACTGATGAAAAACTGCATCGAGAGCTTTACTGTCTCGACACCATCACTGTACAGACCTTGCTTGAGAATTTCGGTAGCAGTCGCGTTGAAAGTGGGAAGAAGTCGAACAATATCGACCGCTTCGTGCCAGTACATACTGAGTAGACAGCACAGGAAGAACAGGCTTCGTGGTAGTATGGACAGCGCCTGGAACTCTTCCAGGGCGGGAAGGAGCTTAGGGCAATATTGCTCGAGTTCTTGCGCCGATTTGAAAAGACCTCCCTGTAAGCGGCTATAGAACTGCCGCCATGGTATTCCGAGCCTTTGTTGAAGCGGTAGTATCGCGATGAGTGCCAGGGGATTGCCTCTCAGCAGTGATATAATGGAGTCCAGCCAGTCTGCATCCTCATGTTTCCACTGCCGAGTATCGTGACCACAGCTCCGAAGTGTACCATTGGACAACTCAATGGCATCTGGCAACTGCAACCCTTTGAGGTCCAAGCAATACGGCCCAAAACGATGGTCTACCAGCTCCTCCACACCTCGCGGGTCTTTTCTGCGTTGAGTAAAGATAAAGTAGCATCTTCGGTTTCTCCCCGGATCTCTGGCCAGTCCTAGCAAGGTTCTGATAAGAGGCAGTGCTTCGATTGTTTGGGTGTCGTGCAAAAGTTCCGGCAGGGGGTCGATTGGGAATATCTCCAAGCTCTCCAGAACGATGACAGTGTTGATGCTGGAGACAATGTCGACGATGATCTCGTCAATCAACTTGTCTTCATATGAGCAGAGGCCTAGGGATGGAATAGTCCATAGCCGTGATTGATGGTCCGGAAAGTGAACATGAGACATGATTTGACGAAGCATCAAGAGAGAGAATTCTGAGCCAGAGAGAGGCGATTTGAAAGCTAGATCGATGCGGACAGATACATCGGCAAAGTGGGACTTTTTCCAGATCGAGGTGGCATGCTCGAGAAATGTGGACTTGCCCACCCCAGCGAATCCAGACAAGTATGCAACGGGGTTCTGCGAAAGGAGCCTCTCAAGACGTAAGAGGTCGAACCCTCGGCCAAGGCACTCGCTTCCCGAAAGTGGCAGAACGGCCGATGATGTTCTCTGGCAGGGTGAGAAAGCAAGATATGCTCTTGACTCTGAAGGGCCAGCGAATCCGATTTGCGAGGGACCATAAGCGACAGCCACGAAGCTGTCCCTAAGAACCCTTTGCAAGCCATACCTAGCAGGCCGTTCTGGGTCGCAACGAAGGATCTCGCGCCCGACAGCTGCGGAAGCAGCAAACGAGAGGCGGTCCAGAAGTAGCGCCTCATAGAAACCCCTGAGGAATGCTGCCGCTGAACTGCTCGCCACCTTGAACGACATGCCCACCACGTTGCGAACGCCACTCTTTAAGAACTGTTGTGCCATGTTGGCCTCGTCGCCGTTTGATGTAGTTGCAGAATCGCACGCGTTCAAAACCACAAATGGGATATTGTGCTGCTGTACGACTTTGCAGACGAACTTGGCTGGAACTGCCATCGTTTGGTCGGAGTGCGGCCTTGCAAGGTAGAGAGTACCGAAGTTTTTCAGTGTCTTGGAGCGAAGGCCTATTTTGCCGTGCACATCAAAATGGACGATGTGGAAGTAGCCCGTTCCTTTGGTGTCTTTTGTGTGCTGTAGATGTTCTTGGATTGCGGCCAGAGTCCCCGGCCGGACGATCTCTAGGTTGAGCTGGATCGGCGATCCCCGTTCTTTCAGTTTGTTCTGAACCTCGAGAATGGTAGTGATCGCTAGAGTTGGCGAAACATCTTGACGTTGAGATTCGTCGCGCCCCAAATCCCGTGCCAAGACCAGCAGTATGTTGACCGTGGCGATCCCGTCCGCTGCATACCATGGGTCAATGCGATTGATGATTTCCGGAGAGCCCACCCCATCGTGCGAGATGGTCCTGTGGACGATCACCTGGACATCGGGGCCCCACAGGCGATGGTGCTCTAATGTTTCCCAGAGTAACTGGTGAATGGTCTGCCCTGCACATTGCGCTGCGTCCTGACAGATGTTGATGTAGAGAAGCTTCGGCCCGGTGTCGTATCGCGTCGGTCCATGCCGAAGCAGAAGCGCTTCTCGCAAACGGAGAGAGGCGAGGAGCTTTTCGGGATATGAATGCATTAGGCTCTCTGCTTCGAGAGCCTTGTCGACGGAGAAGGGCGACTTTTGCACGTATTGCTCGAGATACCAGCGACAAGTCGCTCTTTGATCCGGAGTCAGAGGGTCAGTGATACGAACGCCCTGCAAGATGGCTGGCAAGCCTTTCTCTGACACATCGACAGTCCATCCGTTGTCGTCAACGTTGTTGACCGTCACATAAAACTGAGCCTGCTCGGGAGCGGCCATGGTGCTTGGAGTTACGGTGCTGGATGAGAGCCTTGAAGAACTTTCTCTGGTGAAACTATTCAACACAATGGTTGGCGAAGGGGGAAGAGGAAAGGGGGGTGGCGGGGCGCAGTTGGTTGGCAGTTGGTTGAACCAACATACGGAGATCATGAGCCATTCAATTGGCTCGCACCCCCCCATCTCATGTCGCTTAAGCCTGGTAACAGACAAGAGCCAACAGACCGAGTGTTGTTCGGGGGAGACGGTGTTGCCGCTGGCAGCCTCGCGTAGAGGCCTCCACCCCTGACGCGGGGCTGGTGAGTAGAAAAGGAAGAGGGATCTCGGGCAGTCTGCCAAATCCCTGTAGAAAGCCCAATCTCGAAGCCGTCTACAAACAAGCCACTGAGCTCGTCAGAAACGATGGATCAGCGCAAGTTCTTCGTGCTCGAGGACACATTGCCTCTAACGGGCATGGAGAGCCTCCTCGGTCGTGTCGTGGCCTCGAAGGCGTCCCCGCTAGACGATTTTGCACCATTTCCTTCGCTTGGGACACCACCTCATGATTCCAACGACATTGTCCCCTCAATTCTTCCCGCGCCTAAGATCTGGACCTCGTTTAGCGAAGTGGTGTCCGGCACACGGCGACGGGGCATCGGCATCCAGTTCACTTCACTTCTGAAAACCGAGCTGAACAGCGGCGCGCAGCAGAGCAGGACCCTGGAATGTGAAGAGCTGAAGCGCTACCTTCTCCCGAACCCCGAGGCGAGCTTTCGGGAGTTGATGAAGAACGAGCACTACGCAAGTGACGTCCGGGCATTGCTTGAAAAGGCCTGGCCACGCCACGCGTATCTCGTCACAGGCTTTCTCGTGGCAGGCAACAGCAAGTGGAAGATGGAGACGACGAGGGAGAAGGAGGCCGGGATGAACGCGGCAGTGCCTGTGGCGGAACTGTCGGGTGTGTCAGTCCCAGGCCTCTTGGACGTCGGCGCCGAGATGGGCGTGTCGTCTACGGCAGGTCGATGCCGTGAGATGACTGTGGCGGGTGAGGAAATCATCGCGGTCTCCTACTCGACCGCAAGACTCTCCTACGAGGTCTTCTCTACCGCGTCCTTCGTCTCCAGAGTTCCCAAGATCGGGCACGCCGTACGAGCAAAATCCCACCACCTGGCCATGGGTGACGAAGACGACGAGATGATCGACTGGGACTCGAGTGATGAGGAAGCCTTCGTCGCAGGGCCAGGCCGGGCGGCACACGTCTCAGACAGACAGCCGACGGGAGTCAAACTGGAGGATGATGTCGATGGAGCGAGCGACGTGTGTGTTGCGAGCTTTCCGAAGAAGGAGGTTGCGTGAGTGATAGGAAGGCTTTTTGGGCCAGAGCAACGTTGGGTGTATATGAGACAGAACGCAGCCCATAGCCAGAATACGGTGTCGTCTCACAGTGCCAGGCGTCTTTCCTGGAACATGCGTGATATCCCGTTGATGTAGGTCAGGCGTCTTTGGCATGTTGCTACAGAAGCAACCTCTGGTCCAGCGATCCAGTGGGAGCCCCAAGCCACGTGCCCGGATCGAGCGACGAGGGGCTGCCAGATCCAGATCCAGACCCACCGTCCACGATCCACAGTTGACATCCACTATCTGCATGTGTTGGCATGTAAATCCTGCTCCTAGTCCCGATGAGACACGCAAAGCGGCGAGGTCGGTGACCGATCCAGACAGTCTTCGAATCGAGGTCAAAAGAGGGCGGGGGATAATTCATCTGAGCTTCAAAGGAAAGAGCAAAGGCGTGTGTTGAAGACAATGGCGCGATCCGAGGCGGCAGATGATGATGATGATCATAGGCGGGGCTTGGTGCGATTGACCGGGCAACCAAAGTAAACAACCGGTGGCTGCACCTGCCCGCCCTGCACCTACCCTGCGCCTGCCGCACCTCTGCCCAACCACCCCTTGCGGCGGTACCTGTGCCTGTGCCTGTACCAGTACCAGTACCTCACCGCTCTACCAGCCATTGGAACCTCGAGGCGCTCTTCACACTCGCCTCTCACCATCCCCCAAGTCAGGACTACTCCAGCCGTTCCCGTGCAGCCCTACTTCTCGCTGTACAGTTACACCACACCGACTTTGTCCGCGTCTCTCGCCACAAGCCTCTTCTGACTCGCTGTTGCTGCAGACAACCGCCGGATAACAAACACCACGTCGTCACACAGGGCCCCCCGACACCCCCCCCCCCCCCCCCCCCCCTCCCAACCTACCTACCACCTACTCCAACGCTTCAATGCCCCGAGCCGGCTCTGGCGATTGTGACTTTGACATACATGTCGACCCATCCTGCTTGAGCCATTCCATGGATGATTACACGCCTGCCCTCAGAGACGAAACCCTCGGCGAAGAGGCGCCAATTCCAACACCACTCGATAACCAGGGACCGGACGAAAAGACTGAATCTCCGGTAGCACCAGATGCTGCCTCGAGCGACGAGAAGAAGGAGGGTGACATCTCGCTAGCCGACGAACATCCTGAAGACGAGCCAACACCGCGGGAGTCCGTTCGGCACCCAAAAGACGACGAGCTCGAGCTCTCCACCACGGACCTCGACATGTCGTCCAACGACCAGCCTGACGAGACGGCAGACTTCCCAGACAGTATCGAGAACGAATCGACAGCGCCAGAGAACCGCCGCGTCTCCGGCCGCACCGACGCACTCATCCACGCCGCGGCCAGGGCTGTCGTCGACCAGATCGAGCGCAACCGCCACGACGAGACGGACGAGGAACACTCGGTGCTGAGCTCCCACATCAACGACGACTACACCGTCGAGGGCACAGAGGTCAGCTACGTCACCGAGACGGACGGCCACCGTCGGGACTCGCACGACTCCCGCGGCTCGTTCGTCTCCGAGTCGCAGGCCAGCCGCCGCGATAGTGACACGCCCTCGCTCGCCACCGCCGACACGCACGACGACCGGGGCGGCGACAGCTCGTCGCACCACGAGGCCGACTCGGAAGTGTTCAGTGACCGCAGCGCCCGGAGCTCGCTGGGCTCCTTCGAAGGCTCTCTCCACAACAGCGTGAAGAGCCTCGACAGGAGCCAGCTCGACAGGAGCCAGCTCGACGACGAGACCCTCACCGAGCACACCCGATCGCCACGCATCTCAGACTTCTCCCAGTACGACCCCCAAGAGTTTGTTCCCACGGTCCGCGGCACCCCGCGCCCCGCCTTCCGCTCCACCTCGGACGTCCGCGCCCTCCAAATGTCCTCGCCTGCCCCCTCCGTCTTTGGGGGCTCCCCTCGGTCCGCCAAGCGCCCTCACATGCCCACCATCTCCCGCCTCGGCAGCCCCTCCGTGTCGGCGCAGTACTCGCCCAAGGGCCGCACGACGCCCTCCAGGCTCAAGCCCCGCAACACGACGCCCCCCCTCGTCCTGCTGCACGCCACTCTGCTGCCCCTGCGCTGGCCGTGGGCCGAAGTTCTCGAGGCTGCGCCCTCCGACGTCCTCTCTCCCGAGGCCAAGACCCTGCGCGACTCCTGGCGCCGCCTTCATGACCGTCTCGACGACACCGTCTGCGATCGCGGCGTGCTTCTCCCCCATCCCCAGAACGACTTTGAAGTCCTCGAGGAGCGCCTCCTGGACGCCCTTGACCTGCCTCTCCGCCGCCGTGCTCGTATCCTCGAATGCGGGCACTACGTTGGCCCCTCCAACGAGACAACCCTCACCGAGGACCTCGATAGCGACGAGGAGGATGAGGCAGAGGGCCGCTCCCGCCGGAGCAGCGCCTTTCTGAGGAAGAGCCTGCACGAGCAGACGCACTGGTGTGGCACCTGTCATCACGACATCAAGTTTGAGCCCCTCGGGCCCGGCAAGATCTTCCGCGTCAAGGTGTACGCCAGCAACGGCCTTATGAAGGCGGGTGCCTGGGCCGCCTGCTGGAAGGAAATGGAGCGCGTCGACGTTGAGCTCGAGCCGATCGTCGAGACCGGCGTCCAGGATGAACTGGAGCGGCTTGCTGTCGAGCAGCGCGAGGCCGCCGAGGCCGCTGAGCGTGAGGCTGCCGAAGCGGAAGAGACCGAGGCTGCTCTGCTCGGAGGCGCCGTGGTCGAGGATGACTACTTCGAACATGCGGCTCTGCCGCCCCCGACACTCACATCCCCTCTACCTGCCATCAGCCCTGAGCCTGTCTCACCTTCCTCTGATACCATCTCCCGCCACGACCAGGTCGAAGAGCGCCGCGTACGTGACGAGGCCCGCATGCGTGAGATCTACGGCGACACACCCCAACCAGCTGTGTCCCAGGCCCCGTCCCCCGAGCCGACTCCGGACTCCTACATCCCACCTCCTACGCCCGTCTCTCCCTCGGAAGAAGCCGACGCCCGCCGCCAAGCCCGCAGAGACGCCGCCCCGCCTCTCCAGAACGCCTCGCTCCCCGAACTGCTGCTTGAGGCCGCGCGCGTCCTGCTTCAGGACCGTAAGAATGTCGCCCTCGTGCTTCTCAGTCTGTTGGTCCTCTTCCTGGCCGTCCAGCCACCCGCGCGCGACGATATGCGAATGTACGAGTGGGACGACAAGCTTCCCCACAACCACGCCGGAATGCCTGAGGTGCCTGAGATCAAGACCACACCTGGCGCGCCAGCGGTGGAGCCCGTTGTTGAGCCCGCCATTGAGCCCGTCGCCGAGCCTGTCGCCGAGCCTGTCATCGAGCCTATCGTCGAGTCCGTGGTCGAGTCTGCTACTGCCGTTTCGTCCGTTGTCTCCGAGCCGAGCAGCGTACAGGACCCCTGCCAGACGCCAAGCTCGGCCGCCGCCGACTCTGAGCGCGAGGCGGTCACCTCGCGCGAGGTCGTTCGCATCGTCGAGACGGTCACGGAGACCGAGACGGTCAAGGCTTTCGTCACCGAGGAGGCGTCGCCCGCGTCGGTGGCCCCTCTAGAGGATCAGCAGTTCGCCCGAGAGGGAAAGGAGCAGCAGGAGGAGGAGGAGGAGGAGGAGGAGGAGGAGGAGGAGGAGCAGCAGCATGACTCCCAGACGCAAGTTGAAGAGACCCAGGCACCGGAAGGCGTCTCGTCCGTCGAGGAGCCACTCGATTCCGTCTTCGCCGACGGAGAGACCGTGTCTGACCCGTTGGCGGCCCCCGTTCATTCGAGCGACGCTCCCGAGACAGAGTCTCTGGGCGGTAACGATGAGGAGGAGCGCGAGCTTGGGCTGGAGCTTGGGCTGGAGCAAGAGCGCGAGCTGTGAGGCTCGCCTGATGATTGGAACGGCATGACGTGGCGTGGCAGGATGATGAAAATTCGCGAGGATACCAATTTCGAAGGATGCGAGGACGACATGATGCCCTTTTTGTAGATTGTCTGCTGAGAGTGTACCCCTGCCTGGCACACTGCTGCATGTACGTAGCGTAGTAATTGACACTTGGACCTATCTCTCTCACTCTCCATCTCTCTCTCTCTCTCACACACACATCCAAACAACACATGCTCTCTCGCGCTCGGCATGCTCAGCACGGATAGAGCAAGGCAGTCGAGTTGGTGGCTGAGGATCATCGATCCACTCTATTTGTGTTGTGAGATATGGCTACGCTAAAGGGAAAAACGCCAGCCCCAGCGCCTCGCTGCCGGCTACGCCTCCCGTCCATACATCCGTCCCGCCTGGTATCGTGGACCCGTTGGTCTCTTCTCCGCCATTACACTCAGACGCCCTCGGGCGCTGAAGACGCTAGACATATATGCAATGCAACGAACAACGACAAACAGCCTTCCACGCGCCTGCGTCCTCCCAAGTCATGTCCTCCATCCACCCCGGCCTCAAGGCATATGCGTCCCTTGCGGCGCCTCGCCTGATCCGGCTTCGTCCCATCGTCCCGCGTATAATCGTCACAAATTGCCGTCCTGTCCGTTGCACCGCCCGCTCATCCTGCCGATAGCCCTCCATAATAAAAAAAAGGAAGAAAGAAAAAGAGAAGAGTGTCGTTCTTTCGCAGGGTTCGTGTCGCGCCCCTGTCCCGTGGCCTCGCAGGATAAATCGTGAAATGTGAATCTCGGAACCGAGGAGCCTTCTCAATCTTGTTGATGCCCTTCATCTGTCGTGTCCATGCTGAAAATCAAATGACCGCACCGGTTCTACAAATTTTCAAACAGTCTGCCTCCTGGTGCGAATCTCCGTGGCTCCTCTCCCGAGCGGCCTGCGGGTGCAAAGTGGTTGCATGCGGTCTGATGTGATAAGATGAAATAGGATCGCCGCCTGACAAACATCCAAACTGTCCCCCGTCCTTTGGTATGCAGATCGTGGTGCAAATTAGAGGGAGCTTCATACCGTACCGATGTACATGTCGAGATTGATGTTGAAAAAGTAGTGATTGCGTGGATGGTTGTGGAGTCGGGACATCTCAACGCTCACTCGGGGTGTGGTGATGTTTCATTGACGGCATATCTCTTGGCCGTCTCGGTGCTGGCAATGCTGGCATTGGTGTCCCTTCTTCGTACGCCAAAGGGAGTCCTGTCTACGCTGGCGCTGGTCACCCTCTTCTTCTTCGACTTGGCCATGACCAAGCCTTCGTCGCTGTCGCTGTCTTCATCATAGTCCTCGACGGGTCGCATCTCGGGTGTCGAGGCTAAGCTCCTCAACGGGCTCGGCACATCAAGCTGCACGGCAATAATACCGCTGTCCAAAGATGCCTGCTGCTCCATATGCTCGATGGGGAACCCTGCGACGGGTTCCTTGGTAAAAGCTGGTGGCGTAAGAGAGTCGGTGGTCTCGAAGCCATCAGGGCGACCATTCAGCGTCTTGGAATCGACAGGTTCGGAATCTTGATCAGCAGACACAGAACTGGCACCGCTCAGGAGCGCCGGCAGCGAGGGATCCGACTGGAACACCAGCATTTGTTCCTTGGAGGGGAACGTGCTCGACGACATGGGACTGGCAACTTCACTGGGACTGGTGAGCGGTGAGGCCAGTGCCGCCATGGACGTCGACCTCGATGACTTGCAGGTCTCCATCGTACTTCCCCTGGAGACCGGCGGAGGATTTTCATCGTCGGGAGAGGGCGGGCAAGGGACGTCGGCCGGGTCGAAGACGGGCGTCTCTTTGGCGGCGGTCAGGTTTTTCGCCAAATTTTGTTGGTATTCTTCCACCTGCTTCTTGATCAGGCCTTCCTTGGCCCGGGCGAACGACTCAGGTGTCGAGGTGTTGTATGACCGAGGCGGGGGCGTCTTCGCATCGGGCACATCCTGAGCGCGCTCGATGCGGTGGGCCGTCGATGGACGCTCATCGAGGAGGGCGGAACTCCTGCGGTTATCGTAAATGTTCGAGTCGGACTGAGGCTGACCGTGCTGATAACCGGTAATGGCTTGCGAGGAAAAGAAGAGCGGCGATGCTAGCGCTGGGTTGTTCTCCCTCACGGCCCTGCCGAGATCGACCGAGCGTACAGGCCGCGGACGGCTCGGCGTCCGATGCACGGTGCCTGGTGCCATGGCAGTGCTGATGCCGACTTGCGGAGCAGCGCGCTTATCTGTGCTTGCGAAGAGACTGCGGTCGACTGAGTACGACCGAGATGCGTCGTCCAGCTCTGGTTGCTCTAGGTGGCGGGGTTTCTGGGACTCCACGACGGCTGCGGGTGACGATGGCACCGTTTGGGAACCGGTCAATGCTGCGGTCAGCGCCAGGAAGCTATGGCCAGTCGTGGTGTGGGGTTGTCTGTTCAGTGACCTGTAGCCTGATCCGCCACTCTTCTTTGAATCGTACGAAGCCGGCCACTCTTCGTTGCTAGCATCACGAGCACCCCTCCCCTTCTGGCTTGATGACGTACTGTGCGAGGGCTGCGCAACGGCTGTCGCCAGGGGATCATATGCCGAGCCAGAAGGGCTGGCGTCGACGCTCTGCGACAAAGGGTGGTCTGTCGCGGAAATCGACGCGCCGGTGAAATAGTCATCACCCTTGAGACTCTTCCGCCGCAGATCCCGTGGCTGAATAATAGGCACCCCGTGGGGCGAGCCGCTGTCACCCGCAGAGCTGGCAACGCTGCTTGTTGCCCGCCTGCGCGATCGACTGTCGCCACGCTCACTGACCAGAGGGTGCATGACCTTGCCGACGGCCTTCTTAACCACGGAGCGTGCGCGCTCCAGGAACGTGATGGGCACGACAGCGTGGGCTGTCTCCTTGGCGTCGACCTGGACTCTCCTGCCCTGCGAGGGTCGGGCTGGGTCCGTGTCATCGATCCAGGTAATCGGGTTCGCGATGCCCTGCACAACCCAGGGATGGCGCTTAATATCACGAAGCCGGACGCGCTTTTCGGGGCTCTTGGTGAACATAAGCCTTAAGAGATCGAAAAGCAGGTTGTCGATCTCTTCATACACGAGGTCGTTATCATCGCGGTAGGGATGTTTGTTCTGACGCTTGTAAAGGGAGTTCTCGTCGGGACTCGTGGCTGGGTCAACAGGGCGAAGTCGCTGGCGGGGGATGAAGACGTCCTCTGTGGCAATCTTCTTGAACATGGCCCACTCGTCTTCCGCCTGGAAGGGGATGCGAGCAAAGACGAGGCAGTACAAGGTGACTCCAAGAGACCAGATGTCGATCTGCTCCGATATCTTGGGCTGCTCGACACGCTCAGCATCCGTGTAACAGAGCTCAGGGGCGAAGAAGGCAGGTGTCCCGACCGTCTTGGCCAACTCGAGGTCGTCGTCAAAATCTTGTGCCTCCGATTCGGACACAGTCTCGTCATCGGGTTCGCCATCCCGGATGGGACGACCGAAGTAGGAGACGCCAAAATCGGATATCTTCACGCGGTGATCCTTGGTCCACAGGAGGTTGGCGGGTTTGATGTCCCTGTGCACCACGCCCTGGTAGTGCAGGTACTCCAAGCCTAAGACAGTGTCTCGGAAGACAGACCTCGCCTGCTCGAGCGTGAAGCAAGGAACGTAGGAGAAATCGTCAGCAAAGGGGTCGTGAGTGCGGGGATTCCAGTCGATGGACGACATGTGGGATATAATCGAATCAGCCATGCTGGGGGACCGGCCGCGGAAGGCCCGCTCCTCTACGTAGGCGCCATACATGGTGCCGTCAAGGGCAGCCGACGAGCCTTGGTTGCTCGACCGGAGGGGGCCGGGCGTCTCGATGTCGCTGCCGTCGGGAGAGGCCGAAAGATCCGGAGGGGGTTGGTTCATCGATTTGACGGACTGTGTTCGGGAGGGGGCCCGAGACGTAGCGCGGGAGGCGCGGAGCGAGCTGGGTAGAGACGCATCGCCAGCAGCGGCCCTGTCGAAGAGGGCTAGATCATCGCCGGACGGAATGCGGGACTGCGAGGCATTGCTGCCATCGTCGGCAATACCATGTTCGATGCTCCAGTAGTCGTGCGGGCCTGCATGCGCCTGAGACATCTTGGCCCTCTTCAATTCCTTGATGGCCTGGCGCCTCTCCAGGAACAGGTTGTATTGTTCCTCTTCAGGAGTTGGGGCTTCGCCGCGCATCTCGCGCTCGATTCGGCGCCGCTCGTACATGCAGATGTGCGGCAGGCCCTTCTTGCGCCAGATGACCTCACCCAGCTCGACGTGTTCGAGAATGAGATAGATCTTGCGCAGCTCAGGATCATCGATGATTTCGAGGAGGGACACGACGTTCGGATGGCGCATCTTCTTGAGGATGGCGATCTCGCGCATCGTCTTGTCCTGGGGGGACATGGCAGCGACCTTGCCCAGGCGTCGTCGCTTGGAGTAGCGGGGAATGATCTTGATCGCCACATTGTCGCCCGTCTCGAGATTTCTGGCCAGTTTGACCTTGCCGTGCATGCCGCGGCCAATCTCTTCGATGACCTCATACTGGTTGATGAGCTTGCGGCCGGTGATGCTATCAGAGTCGATCAGAGCCTTGTGCGTCCTGGCACAGGTTAGCAAAGATGATGCGGGGTGGGAGGGCAGCCCCGGGGGGGTTTATGCACATACTCTCTCACTTTGTGGTTCTGGAGGGGATGCAGGTACGGGCTGACACCCTCGGGCGCGGGCGTGTTCGAGTCGGAGGCGGCATGGCCAGGGTAGTTGACCCTCGGCCGCGGGTTCGAGGGGCTGAAGAGGCCGGGCGAGGTCATGGGCGTGCTGGCTGAGGTCCTCACGGGGAGCGTGGGCGAGGTGGAGGGAGGCGGAATCAGGGCGTGAAGGTGGTTCAGGTGGAGGTTGCGGGAGGGTTGAGGTTGTTGCGGCTGTTGCTGCTTCTGTGGGGGATTCGGCTCCATGATGCAGGGCTGGGTTGCGATGTGTGCAGGGTACGACGATTCGACATCATGTAGAGGTGTGACGCGGGGAGCACGACAAGAGGCGGCTCGCACGGCGGCCGAAGAAGCGAAAAGCGACGGTCGGGCGGTCGGTTCAGGCGGCCATGGTCACGAATGGGGGTCGAATCGAATCGTAGAAGTCGAAGAGAACGGGAGTGTGTTCAACGTGGGTTGAAGAGAGACGTCGTAGAGCTTGGTCGTTGGGGTTTGGTGATGATGTAGATGGGAGAAAATTGGGTTTGGGAGAAGGGTGTCGGATGGATTTGCTGGGTGCTGCTGGGGTGCTGGGGCGGGACGAGTCAAAGTTGTTGAAGGACGGAGCCAGAGGACGGAGCCAGGTGCGAGGTGTGCGTAGTGGAGTGTGTGAAGGGGGGTCTGTCAGGGAAGGCGACGCTGGACTGGGCTGGGCTGCACCTGCAGGCTGCGGGCTGGTGGGCCAAAGGCGGGCGGGGACGGTGCCGGTACGTATCGGGCTGGCACAGGCACGAACGGAGTCTGGCACGGTGCTAATGCGGTACATGCATGACTAGGAGGTGGGCGGTTCTTGGTGGTGGCCTTGGAGCAATCTGGAGGTTGGAGTACTCCAGGGGTGGAGAATGACGATGTAGGCCGTGCTGGGGCGTCCACAAAAAGTACAGCGCACTGTCCGTGGGTCAGTCTGCAGTACAGACGCACTCGGGCGGAGAGGACGACAAGACCCAACGCCCGCAGCGCACGGCAGAGCAGAGCAAAATACCACCAGGGGGGGGTTGAACAAGGTTGAACATGCGAGTCGAGTCGAGAAGGGTTCCGTCTCAGTCACATCAACAACGTCTGTGCAAGACATGACACAACATGACCTCTCTACCCTCCCTACTAGTCGCCACTGTCCGCCGACTCATCTCACATCATCAGAGGTCGCATCGCTTCGTACTATAAGCGGGGAGAATGTGACAGGTCCTCCAGAAAAGTGACGAAGCAAGGAGAGAGGACACCAAAGCAGGTGCTGCTGCCGCTGCTGATGGAGGGTGAACAGAGAGGTAGGGACAGTGCGCCGCTCCTGCCACACTGACGCTGCAGTGGACCACAGCCCTTGTCATCGCCCAACGCCAAGGGCGCACTTACCAGCTTCACTCGATGCGCTTGACGTAGTGGTGGGCTCACAGGCGGGGCCCATCTGGGTCGCTCTTGCAGCCAGTCCAGGGCCAGGACCAGGTCCAGGGAAGGGGGGGGGGCGCCATGAAGGTCGTGGAGGGGGAACGGACATGGGCCTTATCGTGCAAGGACCAGCCGCATCCCTGCTGTGATTGGGTGTCGAGGTCGCGGCTGCCACAATCTGCGAGTCTCCACAGCCGTCCAGTCTATCTATTGCTCTTTCTGACACTGCCTTTTCCGTGTTGGGGCCAAGGCTTCCTCGCCCGTCTCGTCTGGCCGCGACAAATGGTGAGACTCGCCAGTCACCACCTCTCTCGGCCTTCTACACGTACACTACCTGCTTGGTACAGCACAACCCACCATCTCCGCGGCCAGACTTGACTCTGGGTGTGTCAGCCCATCAATTCCATCGACCAAGGCACGGCTTGATATCAACCTGCGTAGCTGATCGACGGCTGGCTTGGTTTTTTCGAGAGGCGGACAACCACAGTCCCCCCCACCCCCCGACATCGGCAACCTTGGCCGCCGCCGCCGCTGCCACCACCACCACCACCATCACAATCATCACAACCATCACCACTGGCCTCTACAGAATGAGTATGCAACCAGCAGTGCCCCAACAAACTACCAATTCGCCGATGTCTGTTTATCGATCCGTTCAATTTGACTGCCAGCCAACAGATTCCCGAGCTAAAAGCGTTCGCCTGCGTACTACCACCCGTGTCACACGGAAACCTATCTCGCCTCCCGCTCTTCGGCGCCATTCTGCTGGGCTCGCCTGTCTTTGTTCCTCCCTTGCCTCCGAGGAAAGCTAGAAACAACGTTTCGATCGGTCTCGGCGTCCAAGCTTTGCAGAGCTCGCTGCTCTCTCCGTGTATGTCGACCGCGTGCGGCGGGAGCGCTTGCTGCCGCTCATTGGACTCAGATGGGAGGCCAGTCCATCCGCACCCTGCTTCTGCGCCTAACGCTGTTGATTCCCAGCAGCCCAGCCCAAGCCGAAAGGCCTGCAGCATTAGTCCCGAGCACCCAGACGGGAGCCCGAGATAGGGGCGTCGCACCTCCCATTCCATCAAGCCTGGTCAGATCATGTCATGACGAGGTGACGAGACGACACCACGGTCGCACGTTTCGTCTCGATTGGGCCGTCTGCAGATCAGCAACTTCCACCACAGCCAGCCAGGCATGGCTCGATGATTCAGCTCGTCGAGCTTGCAGCACCCATCTCATCCACAAAGCACGGCAACAGGCCGACAAGCTGAGAGTCAGACAACGCACCGCGGCCAACGTCAGGAACGATCGGTCCCTTTGCCCGGGTTCCGAGCGAAGGCTACCAAGCCTTCCATGGAACCAGAACCTGCATCGTCGTACCGGCCAATGCCTCGCCCATGATTCAGGCAGCGCATGCCTAATCATTCTTGCTCCCCCGCGTCTCTGCATGTTACTGTTGTTGCTAACGTTGCTATCGTACGGCCAGGGGAAGTGATGTCGCGACGAACCTTCGCCGCCGCCACCGAATCGGCGTTTTTGCGACCATCGGCCCCCGTACTGCCCCTGCTGTGCCCCTGTTGCCCCTCATCACCCGCCCAACGGAGCAAGGCAAGGCAAGGCGAGGCAAGTTCAGGCGAGGCCCAGGAAACGGTGCTTTTTCCTTGCCAGTCGCGGCTCATTGGCAAGCAGCATCCAGGAGCCTGAACGCAATTGCGGCCTCCATGTCGTCCCGGTGTCACAGCGAGCCTCCACATGTCGGTCTTTTCACCATCCAACGCGCTCCAGCAACAGATGCGTTGTTCACCGACGAGCCACCTTGCCTTCGAGTGCATCGCTTCCGCACGACAGATCATACAGGGGGCACAGCACGCACAGTGCTCAGGCTTTTGAGTCGCCGTCGCGTCGATCAGACCGCCGCACCCTTGCTTATCGACACCTAGGTGTTTTAGCGTTTCTGTGGCCCTGCAATAGCGGCAGCGCGGTTCATGGTTCGTGACCAGGCACCCTGACCCCAGACCGTGCTCCAGCCGTGCGCTCTGTTTCCCTTACGTTTCTTTTTCACAGCCGCCCAAGGAGCCACACCACCACCAGCTGCCGGTCTGTGAAAACCATGGCTTGTTCGTAGTGATCGGATGACAGCGTCGACCGAATACCATCGTCAGATCCGACATGTTCTGTCAAAAACCCAATGCGAACCTGACTTTCGTCTCGGTAGCACGCCAATGATGGCTTGCAACCAGCATTGCGAATAAAGGCGAGTGACAACGCTCGAACAGGAAGCGACATGATGGCCAAGGCAAGCAAGCGCCTGCACCAACAAGACCAACTACAACAGACGTACGTGGCACCGCCGGAACCGCCGTCGCGGTGGGCATGAACAGAGTCTGCGAGGACGGCATAGACGGGCTCACGATGCTTCTCCCCCCCTTCTGCCGAGTAGGGATGAGAATCTGGGCCTGTCATATCGTACCTGTGCGCCATGGCCAGGTCTGGACCGGCCATCGTGGACCGCCCAGCAGCAGCGGGGGCCGCCGTAGTGAGGTTCCCTTCCCAGCTCGGATTCACGATGGCTTCGCTTCTCGTCCCAAAGAGGCAATCGCTGCCCTGTGGAAAAGATTCTCCACCGCGTATCATCACACGGCATGAAGTCTGCCTCTGGAAAGCTGCTCGCTGCAAGACAACAACCTCCGGCTAACCTCGCATCACATCGCTTGCTCTGGCACGAGATCGCCAGGCTCTGCAATGTCCTGTACACCTCGTAACAGGGCCGAGTTCCCGCTTCAAGCGACCAGAAAAAGACCCTGTCGGGAGGATGGGGGTGCACAGCATTCCAGCGCTCCGACCATCTTGATTGACTTGATAACTTTGTAATCTTCAACGGGAGCTAACAACCGCCCGCCCACCGTCTTTCTCGAAAATAGTGCCTAATGATCCGGAAATCAGCTGGAATAAACAAAGCACACTCGTCACTGAAGTCTCAGAGAGGCGTTGCTGCTTGCTCCCTTCTCCGCAAAGGCAGTGATAATATTAGCGGGCAAACACGCAGCAACATGGGCGATGGGGGCTCGATGCCAGCCGGCCCCGCGTGTTGTTGCCCCAGGCAAGCTCTACCCGTACCTCCGAGATGTGACTGCTCACATTCCCACGGCTTCAACCTCCGTTGATTTCTGGGAAGGCCACTCACGGTGGCACCATCTTCCAACTTGTCACTCTTTTAACTTTGCGAACAGATGCTGACATGTGCTCATCACTTTTTCGTCCGTCGCCACCTGGGCGTTGGTGGCTTGCGAGCTATGGAAACCTGTGAGCTCGTCAACACGCCCCTCTGAAGCCGGTGAGCGATGGCTTCAGTAGCCCGTCGTCAGCAACCGCCCTCGGCCTGGGTTTACTTGCTTTTTCGGCGTGATAGCATGTCACACCATGCGCTTGTGCCGGATGAATGGCCCATGACATGACGAGTCTCACAAGCCACGCACCCGAATCCCCCCATCCTTTTCCAGCCCGCAGCTGCAGCCCGGAGATACAGAGTGATCGTCGATCGCCTGTTGGGCCTCCGACACCCACCATTGACTCGAAAGACGGCCCGCCATCTGGCCCCGCCTCCGCGCGGTGCACCCTGCCAGGAGAGAAGAAGCAAGTTGCGTCTGCGATCGGCGCTCAACGCTGGAGAGGGAAATAGGCAATGCGGAGAGGCCAACAGACAGCGTCGATTCGCCGGAGCGGCGCCCATCAGCACGAGGAATAACGCCGATTTGACCCTCCAGTCGAGTCGCAACCTTGTGTGATTGGCGAGGCGTCAATTAATGAGAGGGACGGAGATGTGATGCATCGAGGCCGATGCTACCCTCGCCGTCCATCGCTCTGGTGAACGAATGCGCTCACGGCCGGGCACGCGGATGCCGGACTGACTTTGCCTCGACATCCCGCCCTGGGGCCCCTTTTGCAAGTACCGTCCAGAGATATGATCCATCTCGCCAATCCTGGAGGTATGGTAAATGCTTGCTGCGCGTCATCTGTAATCTTCAACACCCTTCACCGTCGGCAGCACACGACGAGGGCTCCAGCACGAAGAACCAGCAAGATCAACAGAGAATACGAATGCAACCTTGATGAACCAACTGCGCAACAGGTTTAACGAAGCAACAGGAGCCTGCAGTCACACCTTGGGGCGCCGCGCGCCCAACGTCGACAACGAGGGGTGTCGTCTCGCTCTCTGGACCACTCAGCGCCGCATCATGGACTCATCCAGCCAGCCAGCCGGTCGTCATGGGTTCGGCGAAGGAGGGTAAGGAAGACAGTCCATAATGACGCCGCGCCGCGGTGGCGCAGCCGCACACCGGGCTTGTTGGTGTGCGATATGTCTCAGTCTAGGCCCGTCTGCGCAGTGGCAACACCCCTCACACACCTTGACCGCCCGGCCCCAGAGGAATGCTCTCCCTCCAACCTGGATCTCTTGAATGTCTGCGGCAGAGCACCACTCACGACTGCCCTCCCAGGTGGCCGACCACTCGGGTCCCGCTTCGGCACTAGTGAGGAGTGTCTCAGAGTCTTGCAGCCCTCTCGCGGCCCGGGGTCCAATGGCATCTGCGGGACGGGGGTTGCGCGATGGCGCGGATCGCGCGGGGATGTAATGTAGAGCCTCCTGACAACCCAGTGCGCGAGCCCTCGTGTATGAGATGGTGTTGATGTGTCTGTCCTCACTGTCTCGTGAAAGACCCGAATGGGAAGCAACGGGGAGGTGTTCGTGGATGAAGCGAGCTTTACCTGCGAACGATGACGGCACGATGATGTTTTTGGGACAAGACGAACGACACGGAGATGTGGCAGGTGATCCGTGTGGATATGAAGGGGTTTCCAGGTGGCCAAACCCGTGACGACAAGAAACACGAAAAGAGTCGGCAAGCAGCGCCTCGCGCGTCCCGTCTCCCCGAGTCTCAGCTCCTTGATAGTGGCTTAATTGCTCCCAACATCGGTTGCTCTCATGGTGCTCTACAGGTAGCGGTACAATAAGTGTTGATATGTTCAATGCGTGGAGGGCAGGTCACTCATGGCGACCGGCGCCGAGAAGGCCGTTCAGCCACGGTCCTATGGTCGAGGCCTGCCTGTTGTCCACGCCGCCCGACCGGAGACGCTCCGTCCAGTCTTCAACGTCGTAGATCTTTACATTGGCAAGCGATGAGATGGACCGCTGCCCTTGAGAAGCGGAAGCATCGGCCAGGGCTAAGCTTTGCAGCACGCCATGACGAGCCTCGAAGGCGAGGTTGAACTGCAAACGTCAGCATGTCGTTTTCGAGACTGTCCCCTGAATTACTCACGCTGCCAGGCAGGTCAGGTCTGGCCCGCGGGTCTTCCTCTGTTGGATGCGTCGAGAAGGTGAAGAGCGGTGTTTGTCCATAGATCCAGTCCCGCGACTTGTGTCCCGCCGATCAGCAGTGCTCGTCATACAGAAGACTTGATGATGTACTCACACGCAGCTCTCTCATGCCCTTCTTCACGCTCTCGAGCTCGGTCGCGTCTTCGCCCACCTGGGCGATGACATCAAAGGCCCCATACATCTCCCCAAACTCCCGGACGACCGCCCCCTCAAACTCCTCGTTGCCGACGCCCACGTTCCGCACCGGCGACCGTACGCTCTCGACGCCCCGTCCCTTGATGAAGGCCTCGGCCGGCGACCGCAGCATCTTTCCGATAGATCCCAGGTTCGGCGACGACAGCAGACACGTCCCGTGGTGCAGCGACCGCAGCCTCGTCAGCTTGTACGCCGAGCCGGACACCTTGAACGTCGACCTGCCGTCCTCGGGCCCGCGGCTCGCAGAACACGTCTCGGGAGCGGGCGCCGACTCGGCGGGCGGGGCTCCGGCGCCGTCGACATCGACCACGATGTCGTGGCGGCAGTTGACGCGCGCGCCGGGGACGCCGAGGCTCCGCAGCGCGCGGACGACCATCTCGGCGTGCCTGTCGCGATCAAAGTCGGCCGGGGGGCATATGACGCTGAAATTGACGTTGCCGGCGTCGTGGAAGACGCTGCCGCCGCCGGAGCGGCGCCTCACGAGGTCCACCCCGGGGGCGGCGGAAGCAGCTGTGTCGTCCTGGGGGACGTAGGAGCGCAGAAGGGGAAGGTTGAGCTCGAGCCAGGGGTTCTGGTTGCGACCTATGACGACGCTAGGCCGGTTGGTGTAGAGAAAGAGGACGGTTGAGTGGGCAGGTGTCGTCTGGAGGAGGTGATGCTCGATGGAGAGGTTGAGGTAGGGATCCGGGGAGCGGGAGATGTAGACCTGAGTTCTGGCGGTGGAGGCAGAGGCGAGGGGGGAGCTGCGCCGGGCTGAAGCCGAAAATAACCTGGACAACGGGTAGAGGGGACGAGAAGAGACAGGGAGAGTGCGAGGAGACCGAGAGAGACGAGATAGGGGCCTCATGGTGGATGGTGAGGTGAGCATGGTGTGGACGGGTCAGCTCATTGCTTGATCGTGAGGTAGGTAGTCTGTGATGGCGTTCGTCAACGTTTGCTCATGTTTGATTAAAGATCATAAATTAATTGAGGAGGCACCGAGAGCTTGATGAATGTACGAGCCTCGATGAATTCGGAAGACTCAACTTGAGATATCACGTCTGTTGTTGACCCATAGGCTGGTCGTCCTGGTCTGGCCCAGCATCCCTGGACCCGCAGATTTTCCATGCACCTAAACAAGATCGATCTACCCGAGCCCAACTACCGACTTTAACGGTCTACCGGGTCGGACCCCTCCCCCGCCGCGATCGGCTCCCCTGGCGCCAAACGGCACCACCATCACCAGTTTCTGAATCTTCTCTTGAGTCACTTCTCCCTCCCTCCCCCCGAAACATCCTCAACCGACACGCATAGCCAACATGTCGACATTCGGAACCTACTTCAAGGTCACGACGTGAGCAGTCCAGCCCCTTTCTCCCTTCGCACCGCCGGCCAATTGATGCTAACGGACCCCTTCGCAGCTACGGCGAGTCCCACGGCAAGTCCGTGGGTGTCATCGTCGACGGTGTCCCCCCCGGCCTCGCCCTCGATGAGTCCGACATCCAGCCCCAGCTCACACGTCGCCGCCCCGGGCAGTCGGCCATCACGACCCCCCGCAACGAGAAGGACCGCGTCACGATCCAGTCCGGCACCGAGTTTGGCTACACACTGGGCACCCCGCTCGGCATGCTGGTTCCCAACGAGGACCAGCGTCCTAAGGACTACGGCAACAGCACGATGGACCGCTTCCCCCGCCCCTCGCACGCCGACTGGACCTATCTCACCAAGTACGGCATCAAGGCCTCGTCCGGCGGCGGCCGCTCCTCCGCCCGCGAGACCATCGCCCGCGTCGCCGCCGGCGCCGTGGCCGAGAAGTACCTCCGCCAGGCCTACGGCACCGAGATCACCGCCTTCACCACGAGCGTCGGCAACGTACACCTCTTCCCCCCGACCCCCGAGCACCCCTCACCCTCGACCAACCCGGCCTTCCTCTCCCTCCTGCAGACCGTCGACCGCGCCACCGTCGACAGCTTCCTCCCCGTGCGCTGCCCGCACGCCGAGACTTCCGAGGCCATGAACGAGTATATTGCCGGCTTCCGCGACCGCGACGACTCGATCGGCGGCACCGTCACCTGCGTCATCAAGAACCCGCCCGCCGGCCTCGGCGAGCCCTGTTTCGACAAGCTCGAGGCTCTCCTCGCCCACGCCATGCTCAGCATCCCCGCGACCAAGGGCTTCGAGATCGGCTCTGGCTTCGCCGGCTGCGAGGTCCCCGGCTCCACCCACAACGACGCCTTCATCCGCGCCCCCGAGGACGACGAGCACGCCGCTTCCGAGACGCGCCGCCTCGGCATCCCCCGCTCCAAGCTCACCACCAAGACCAACTTCAGCGGCGGCATCCAGGGCGGCATCTCCAACGGCGCCCCCATCTACTTCCGCGTCGCCTTCAAGCCCGCCGCCACCATCGGCCAGGACCAGACCACGGCCACCTACGACGGCGACGAGGGCGGCGTCCTCGCCGCCAAGGGCCGCCACGACCCCTGCGTCGTGCCCCG
Source organism: Verticillium klebahnii (assembly GCA_002851715.1). Classification (NCBI taxonomy): domain Eukaryota; kingdom Fungi; phylum Ascomycota; class Sordariomycetes; order Glomerellales; family Plectosphaerellaceae; genus Verticillium; species Verticillium klebahnii. Next base: position 41,324 of record NMXL01000015.1, on the reverse strand, counting down.
CGCCATCCCCATCGTCGAGGGCATGGCCGCCATCGTCATCATGGACGCCCTCATGGCCCAGCACGCCCGCCAGATGACGCGGAGCATGCTGCCGCCCGTGAAGAAGCCCGAAGCTTAGAGACGGGAGGGCGCGACGGACGGGAGCGGGCGAGAATAGCAGTGTGATCTTTGCTGTGAGCGATGGCATCTTCGTAGCATGGACAGAACCTTGGCGTTCAAAAATATAGATTCCCCTTGCCGTGCTTGCTGCTGCTGCTGCTGCTTGCTGCTTGGTGCTGCTGCTTGCTGCTTGGTGCTGCTGCTACCTGCCTCCCCACCCCTCCCTCTCTCCTCCTTGCCGAGTCGCCCATCTCACGACGCCTCGTCCGCGCTCGGTGCCCCCATCACGCCCCGCCCGAACCAGTCGGCCACCGTCGCGAACCGGTCCTCGCTCCGCTCCAGCTCCGCCCGGAACAGCTCGTGCTTGCCCGCCGTCTCGATCTGCGTGCTCCGCAGCGCCCGGATCGTCGCGTTGTCCTTGGCGCACTGCGGGCACTCCGTCTCGCCCCCGACGCCCCCGCCCCGCAGGCACCGCTGGTGGAAGCTGTGCTTGCAGAGAAAGTGCACCGCGGGCAGGTCGAGCTGCTGCCCGCAGTCCGCGCACCGCGTCGCCTGGAACACGGCCGGCTTGGACCCAATGTCTGTGAGCTCGGCGCGCTTCTGGTCCGTCTCGGTGCGGAACGCCGTGATTCGCCGGCGGTTGGCCGCGATCTCCTGTCGCTCCCGCTCGATCGTCTCGTGGAGGTACGGCTTGATCATGCCCATCGTCGCCACGCCGCCCGCCGAGCCGCCCGACGACCCGACCAGCGTCTGGATCACCTGCAGCGGCGCCATGAGCCCATCCTTGTCGATCTTGCCGAGTACCCCCGCAAGCTCGTCCGAGCCGGCCTCTTCGAGGATGCGAGGGTCGGACGTCAGGTACGCCAGGGCCGCCGGGTACAGCTGCGGTTCCTGCGAGCCGTACTTGCGAAGTGCCCGCATCGCGCCGCGCGTGTCCTTGGCCGATGTGTACGAGCGGAAAATGTCGAACAGCAGGCCTGACTGCTCCTTGACGAGCCTTGTGCCGTCCTGGAAGTCGGACAGGTGAGAGAGGAGCAGGACGTTGGAGCTCTCCATTGGTATCTCCTGACCCTCAATGAGCTTCTTTGCCTTGTTCTCCCACTCTTCCTTGTGCTGCTCTCCCCTTTTCTCGTTCGACTTGTGGAGGTACATCTCGAACAGTGTTGTGTAGAGATCGGTTCGGTCTGAATTTTTCAGGTCTTTTTCCTCCAGGCAGGCCTCCAGAAAGACAATAAACTCATCTGGATGGTCGATGAAAGACGAGAACGCGGTCCTTGGCGGCGGTGGTGTGTATTTTGGGATGGGAATGTCTTCGGGGTTGAGCACGACCGTGCCGTTCCCGTTTGCCTTGCCGTTCTCTTGTGAGTCTGGTGTAGCGACAGAGGTCGTGTTCATATATGGTAGAGGGAGGAGGCTTGTTAGATTCTGGACTGCAGTGGCGGCACCGGCGACCATGCGACTGGAGGTGTTGCCGTCGTTGTCCTGCACTTGGATGATTTGCACGCCCGTTTCGTCACCCCCATATACGCCGAGTCGTGGACGGAACTTGCCAGTATAGTAGTCGACAAATATTGAGGTGGCATCTTTCGGGCAGTGCTCAATCAACACCCGAGCATACTTCTTCAGACACGGGTAGGCCTGGGCTGTCAGCAACCAGGCAAACGTACCGAAACAGACCACTTACCACTTCGGGATCTTGGCGCCATATGAAGTCGAGGGCCTCACCATACTGCTTTGAGTCTTCAATAAGAATATCGACTACCAACTCAGTCTCGCCGTGTTGCTTGGCGAGGTATGCCGCCTGCTCGTAGTAACCGCCCTGCCTACACATCGAGATGGCCGTCTCGAGGTCAAACTTAAGGTCACCAGGAGACTTGATGAACTTTTCAAGCTTGTCAATATCCTTCAGCTTCGCATAGCAGTTCAGAAGAAGTGTGGTGTGGTCTGACGTTGCCTTCCGATGTTCGTGCAGCTGTTCGAGATACTGAATGAGGTTGTGTATCCTCTGCGTGTCGAGGAACTTTCGGATCACCTGCGATGGCTCTGTCGTGTCAATCGCTTTGATGTATTGTACCATAGCGCCGTCGTAGTCGGCTTTCTGGTAGAGGTGGTCGCCGAACCGGCGGAAGATGGCAGTTCGCTGCTTCTCTTCCATCCCCGACTTTTTGGCGAGATCGATGGCCAGGGGGAACATGTTGCGTTGATAAAGAAGCTCCAGTTTCTGTTGCAGCGTCTTCTCGTGGTAACGATGGACCTGGCAAGGTTAGTTGCGATCTTGACCACTCGAGCTACGGCCGCATACCTTTCCGTCCTGCGTCATCACGAACAGGTCGCCCCAGATCTGGAAGAGCGCCCTAAGTGGCGAAATGAGCGACTTGGTATGTCCAATTAGGCGAAGATCCGACTCTAGGAGCACGAATGTCGAAGCGTTAAACAGCGCGTCCGCAGCTCCGCCGAACCGCCGTCGCATTGAATCGGGTTGCTTGTCTGTGGTGGCGCTCGACGGAGGGCACACAAGCGCGATGTAGTCGTTGTACACGGCCACCGACTTCTTGGGCGACTCGTACGCCCGCGGCGGCCCACGTCCCTCAACGGTGTATGTGTAGATAGCATCGTCGCGTGCGACGATCACATCCCCAGTCCTCTTGTCCAGTGTCATGCACCCCACATCGCAGCCTGCATCCTCGACCGTTTTGGGCGGGTATCCGTGCCCCTTCTTGGAGATGGAAAGCTTGAGTATCCGCGCTGTCGTCGATATGAAGAGTGTCGTGCTGTTGTTGTTCGGCTCCGCGATGAGTTCGACACCAGTGACGGGCTCCTCGGATTCGTGCATGATGCGCTGCTTCGCGCCGAGATCGTTGATAAGGTCGCCGCGGATGACGGTCACGGTGCCGTTGGCAAACCCGACGGCTATCTGGGAAAGATCATCGAGGGCGGTGAGGGCCGAGATCTACACTAGTTAGCACGGCGCAGGGGGTCTCGTGCCGCCTCACTCACCGGGAACTGCTTCTTTCCGTTGTTGATCCGCAGCGTGCTCAGGCACGTCGGCATGTTCGTTTTCTTGACCAGTTTATCGAGCGCCCAGACCTTCAGCACCGGCTCGTTACTCAAATCTTCCTGTTCGTCGTCAGCCGTGTCCATGTACCCCTCGCCAGTCCACCTACGGCAATCGTGACCAGCAGACTGGTCCCCTCGATCTGGCGCATGTGCGTGATTGCGGCATCGTGGGCTTGAAAGCTGCGAACGATCTTCCAGCTCGCGCTCACTATGCGCACGTATCCATCGTAGCTTCCGAGGAAGAGGCTGTCGGAGCCGGAGCAGATCTTGGAAATATCGTTGCTCTCGACGAAGAGGCGCGTCTCGTCGTCCGCCAGCCGGACCTGACTGACGTCAAAGAAGTCGAATTCCCTCCACTGGAATAATTAGCAGAGTTGACGCATCGAGTGCGAAAGTCGTACCGAGATGGCCATTGCTACATTGCCTAAGGAGATGAGGTGGTCGTGGAGGGTGTGAATGTTGATGTTGGAGCCTGGCGCAGCATGACGTTGTTGGGAGCTCGAGCTCAAGCTGTCGGCAACACCAATAGCGGGCGGCGTGGACCCACTTCCGATTTCGGTGAGATTCGGTGAGGACTCGATCCTGGTATGTTAATCAACAAGAAGAGTGGTAAAGGTGATCTCTAATTAGGCCACTTCTAAAGATGAGTGATAATATTTAAATCAAAGGGGTATCATTTGCAAACTATCCCTCCCGTATACTGCATCTCTTTGCCAGACTCGACGCTTTGAATTTCTTTCCAAAGGCCTCCCTTTCCCTCTGACTCCCACCCCTCAAGACAGACAAGAAACTCCTCAAATCCACCAGGGGTGACATGGATGGCCTCCCGTGTGCGCACTGGAACGGGAAATGGCACTGTGAAAGACGCCGAACGAGGTCAGCGCACTGATCCCGGGACAGGACATCATTGAACATGATAGCGCTCCGGCAGGACCTCGAGTTGAGCATGTCGATGATGCCCGGCGGACATCCCTGGAAGCTGGACACCCAGTCTTCAGCCCGCTTGTTGCTCGAAGGCTGCAAATAAACAGGTTCACCTTCCTCCTGCAGTCGCCAGACTTCGTTTCGCAGGAGATCCATCAGCAGTCTGGGCTCTGCTTTGCAACGCTCCAAGATGCTTGGTGGTAGACTCACGACTGTCACGGTGGAAAGATCGACCCCCTTGGACCGTCGAATCGACGTTTCAAGGACGTAGAAAACCCCCCAGTGCTCGAAGTAACTGCTACGCCGTCGGAGTAGCTCGCAATCCTGGACATTCAGGTCGAATATCAGAGGTGCGCCCAGTCTTGTGGTTTTCGCTCGCAGGACTGTGCCGTCACCAGGCGTGAAGAACCCCTGCATCAAGGCTTCCAACCGGCATCGTTCGTCTGCAGCATGCTGATCTATGATGGCCAGTATGGTGTTGTCGTACTCTTGCTTTGAGTCTAAACTCTGCCGTAATTTGACGAGAATGAACTTATTGTCTACTTGCGAAACAACTTCGGCATCAAGTAGGCTTGATTTAGACAGTCGTCCTTGCATTTTGACGGAAGAAAGCTCACCACACGATCCGCTGATGTCGTGCCAGCCGCTTCTCGACTTGGTGCCTGATGTGGCCGTGGCCTCATCAACTCGAGGAATAGGGGCTTCTACCGCAGGAAACACCGGATTTTCCCACGATTTGAGAACATTCTTGAGCCACTCACTTGGCTCTTCTTCAGTCTGGACATTGCCTAGCCGGATAGTCTTCTGGAAAAGCCTCGAGACAGTATCAGGTTGCAGTGAACAGGGACTATCACCCAACAAATGTGGGTGTGTTTCGTCATTGCCCACAGACGTGTCAGCATTATTGTCGGGTACCCCGAGAGAAGTCATGGTGTCAGTAGGCGTATCCTGGTCCTGAGTGTTCTTTTTCAGCACTGAAGGCGCCAGTTCGATGTCATCAAAGGGTTTTCGAAGCAAACGTCCATCTTTGTCGACGAAGGCGGTGTTGCTGACAGGCGATAGTGAGATTGTGGGCGTTACTGTCGTTGCTGGCAGCGAAACCAGGGATAGCGGATCTTTGTCCGCGGCGAGCTTCGAAGGCAACTGCCGTGCCTTGCCGACTTTGATTCTCTGCCAGAGCCCGAACGGCGATTCAGGCCTCGAAACTGGCGTGGTCGTTCCCGATCGGCCCTTTGCCGAAGACGCAGTCTTAATCTGTTTGTTGTTGCTGGTATCGCTCTGCGACCCGGAGGTCTGCCGCTTCAGACCATGCCCCGGCGACACGGTCCGGGGCCGAAAGTGATACTTCTTCAGAAACTCGAAGCATATCATCTTGACGAGGCCGGCTATCTTGGAGAGTCTCCTCGGCTGGTCTAGCAACTCGTCAAAGGACCGCGTCTGCCGCGAAACTCGCGCGAGTTCGACTCGAAGGTAAAACATTGGCCGTCGTTCGAGACTTCTCTTCGGCTTCTGATCTTTGGGCAGAAAGAAGTCATTAAGCTGGGGCTCTGAGTCCTCCAGGGCAGCGAAGTCTGAATTCGCGAAGACACGGTTGGCTTCATCGTAAAGAACACCGAATCCATTGTCCTTGACCATCGGATGAATACCCATACTGATGAACTGCGCACGACGAGTCGCTACAGCATTGAGCGAAACGCATCCTCGGACAGATATGCTGCCGGCAGAGGCACCGACATTGACCCAGGTACCGTACGATAGATCATCTGCAAGACCGGACTGCACCAGAACCTTTGAGGCTCGGCTTGTTTCTGCGCTGGCGTCAATTTGAGTTGCCGAGGGTCGAAGTCGGATTTCGTTGTTGCTGACAGGGTCTCGAACATGAAGGTCGACGTCGTCAGGCCATGCCAGAACAATGCCGGCCAGATCGTGGACCAAACGGTTAAACTCCCTGTCCAGGGCTACTTTGTCCGCAGCAGAGGGCCTCCGCTTGACTCTGACTGCCATGTTCCCAAATAGATCTCGTGCGGTGGTCCGGGTTCCACGGTTGAAAGTGAGATGCCGTTGCTCTGGCCGAGCTGGAGTGTTCCGCGCGAGTACGCTGGTGTTGTGAATTGTGACGGCGTTATGTGAATCATGAGAGCCGTGGTGAGATGTGATGGACAACAAGGATAGTGCTGCTAATGAGGCAAGGAAGTCTCCATGAGTCCCGAATGTGTCGTCTCCAGGCGGATACCGGGATGTGTCTATAAGGTCAGTAAACGTGCACAAGCGAGGCATCAAGACTGTACCTACGGTGCAATTTCCCGAGCCCTCCGACTGCAAGGAACTCGGCAGGCGGGATGCCCTCGCCATCGTCTTCGACGCTGCAGTTTCCTCTAGAATACTCAACGGTGATGTTGATCCTGCTCGCCCTTGCGTCCAGTGAATTCTTGACGAGACCAACGACGGCTTCGTTGAGGGATGTGATGACCACAGACGATTTGATCTGGTTGACAGCTTCCGGCGGAAGCGGTTTGATTGACATCTTGTAGTATCATGACGCTGTTGATTCTGATGGCATTGCCTTTTGTGAAGGTCGCGACGACTCCGGTTGGGAAATTGTAATCCATTGAAGGAACGTCCATGTGCTGGAGGTGCAGTATCGCACTGATAAGTGACGCCATGCCTCCCGAAACAGCTAGTACCGTTACCCAGGGCATCGTGTATGTATCTACCGGGGTGCTTCCCGCGCCCCGCGCTAGACCCCGCGATGCCCCTCCATCATTTTCCTCGCGACGATTGGAAGTGACTCAACCCGCCCAGACAGACCACTAGACAACCCCTTCAATCCGATAGCGATCGCCTCACTTGACCATGGCGGACCTGACGAAAGAGCAAAAGCTCAGCCTCATCACGCGCAACCTCGCCGAGGCCCTTGATGTCGAGATTCTCGAAAAGGCCTACGATGAGGGCCGCTCGCCTAACATCTACTGGGGTACGCCTGATCGCGAAGCGCGGGTTGGGTATGTGCTGACTCCCTGATAGGCACCGCGACGACAGGCCGACCTCACACTGGCTGTAAGATTGATGATCACCGTATTGATTACACTTCTAATCCGACCAGACTTCGTTGCGGCTCTGAAGCTGGCCGACTTCCTCCGCGCCGACGCCAGCGTGACCGTCCTGTTGGCCGACATCCACGGCTGTAAGTCCCATATCTTCAAAAGTCTTGATGCCAGCTAACACAAAGCCAAGTCCTCGACAGTACGTAACAATTCGATCCTCAAGCCCACGAAGAAGACTACACAATTGAGGGGGACCAGCACACGGGATCTGCGGCCAGGGAAAGCTGACGATGCGCAGACCTTAAGGCCCCCATTGAGATTGTTCAGTACCGTGCCGAGTACTACCGTTTCACGATTACCGCCATGCTTAAGGCTGTTGGCGTCGACACCTCCAAGTACGACAACTGCTGAGTGCGACTGTCAGACCAAATCGACTGACACATGGCCCAGGCTGCGATTTGTCCTCGGCAGCGAGTACCAGAAGTCCTCCGACGTGAGTGGTTCCGTGAGGAGATGGTGACGCAGCTAATAGCTTGAATTAGTATGTCATGGACCTGTTCAAGCTGAGCTCTATCACCTCTGAGCACGACGCACGGAAAGCCGGAGCCGAAGTCGTCAAGCAGACCTCCAACGCCCCCTTGGTATGGATTGACTCGCCGCAGATGTAGCTACCATGCTAACACCGCGACAGTCCGGTCTTCTCTACCCCCTGCTCCAAGTGCTGGACGAGCAGTACCTGGGAAGTGATTGCCAGTTTGGTGGTGTTGGTAAGTTGGATCCTTATATCCCCGACACTTCAGATTCGGCTGCTCACCATGAGTAGACCAGAGGAAGCTCTTTACCGCGGCCAAGGCCTGGCTGCCGAAGCTTGGGTACAAGGAGCGCGCGCATTTGATGAACCCTATGGTCCCCGGCCTTCAGGGTGGCAAGATGGTAAGCTCCATCGATAGTTTGCACATGCAAAGCTGACGGAAACAGAGCTCCAGCGAGTCAGACTCGAAGATTGACCTCCTCGACACCCCCGATACGGTTACTAAGAAGCTTCGCAAGGCCGAGGCGGTCCCCAAGGTCCCCGAGAACAATGGTGTAAGTTGAGGAGGGTCGCGACTCTGGTCTGGAACCATGCTGACTTCCCAGGTCCTCTCCTTCACCGAGTTCGTGTTGCTTCCTGCCAGCGAGCTGAAGAATGGCAAGGCCGAGTTCGTCGTAGACCGCAGCCGCGACAACCTCGAGCCCCTGGTGTACAGCGACATCTCGAAGATGCACGAGGACTACAAGAACGACATCCTGACACCGCAGATTCTGAAACCGGCCGTCACCAAGGCGCTCCTCGAGCTAATGGCGCCGATCGTCAAGGAGTACGAGTCGTCGAAGGAATGGCAGGAGGTCACGCTGAAGGCCTACCCGCCGGAGGAGAAGGCCAAGAAGGTCAAGAAGGTCAAGGACAAGGGCTCCCGCCACCCAGGTGCGCCCAAGGGTGGCGAGGAGAAGGCGGAGGGAAAGAGCGAGAAGCCGGTCGAAGAGCAGACGGGAATCTCTACACTCGAGATTGCCAACCACCCGCCGGCGTCATAGATGGCAGGCCGAATGCGACTGGTGTTGTGAACTGTCTCGTGCTGTCAGGACAATAAATAAATGCCCCTTGTCGAAATGGGACGCGGATTGTAACAGCAACATGGGTCTCAAGGGGGAGGCACTGCTTAGTGTGATAACATGGTTACACAGATAGCGGTGCATGCATCTTGGCATGACGGACTAGCTGCGGCTGAGCCCAGGACCCCTAACAACGGCGACCACATCCACTTCCACACTACATCCACATCTCAACCCATCATCATCAGGCGAGAATCGACACCCTTGCGCATTTGTCTTTGCCGCTGCCCTGTCTCTCGTTGGTCTCCAATCCCGACTTCAGCTCCTGCCCGTTGTCGCACAGCACTTAAACGCCACCTCCCGGACGACACTCATTTCCACCAACAACAAGCTTCCTGCCTTCCTTCCGCATCTGTCATCTCTGACCCTAACCTGATGGCGACAACAGAACCTGCGCCATCGCCTCATGGTAAACTTCCCATCTTTGTTTCTTTCCAGACGTAACGTCCTACAACAACATACAGACGCCGCAGCGGACCGAACTGACAGCAAACGCCCGCTGACACGATGCCAGATCGCTCCGATCGCCCAGGCCGGCGCCGCCCCTTCTCCACGTGGATGAAGAAGCTCGCCAATTTCAAGAACTCTTCTAGCGACGGCAACCTCCGCAGCGGCGCCGAATCGAAACGACCCCAGACGAAGAAGGGACACAAGAAGCACATTGCGAAGAACAACAATCCGTACCCACAGTCGGGCCGCGTCGGGCAGGGACCCCCGAACCACAGCTCGCACTCCTTCTCGACGGCACGCAGCGGCAGCGCGACATCGCTCGAGCGGAGCGTGCGGTCTGACGATGGGCGGCCTCCCCACACGGCGGGGGCGCGGTCGCTGGCCCCGACGGTAGCGACGGACCAGGAGGTGCCGCACTCGATGGCCGCGCCGTCGCACGGCGCGTCCTCGGTCGCCGGGACGAACCGCACGGCGGGCGGGATCGACTCGAGAAGAGGCGGCGACAGCACGTTCTCGTCGCCGGCTCCATCGGTTCGGTCGCTGACGACGACGCTCACGACCATACAATCGTCCATGGCGCCCAACACGCAGGCGACGACCAACAATGCCGGCCACGGACAAAACGCGCACCAGGGACAGACGCAATCCATCCAGTTCCACCAGCCCTTCCCGACGGCGTCGCCGGCCTCCGCGATCCCCTCGCACCTGGCGCCCTCGTCCGGCGGACCGGGCCACCCGACGACGTACAACAGCGCGACGGCCAACAACCTCCTCACGGACAACGCATCGATCCTGACCCTGGCGTCGTCCTCCAAGCGGCGCCGCCGGCGGTCCTTCGACACGGACGCCTCTGTGCGGGCCATGGCCCCTTCGTCCCTCTGGGGCGGCAGCCGCGAGTCGCTGCCGCTCAGCGTGCTCAGCGCCAACGTCGACCAGGCGGCCGGCACGGGGATGCACCAGGCCAACCCGCGCAGCATGCAGGGCGTGGGCACGGAGCGGACGAGCATCTACTCGACGTCGGGCGTCGCGACGATGCTCAGCGAGCGCAACAGCTTCTACGCCAAGCAGCGGGATGCCGGGGACGGGGCCAGCACGCGCAGCGGGTTCCTGGGCCACGGAAGGGCCGACAGCATCAGCGGCAGCATCGGCGGCGTGTCGAGCCCGCTGGTGAGCCCGCGGGAGAGGGCGGGCGCCGAGGAGAAGGCGGAGGACAAGACGACGGACAAGGCGGCGGAGACGCGGGGCAAGGAGAGGGAGGACGAAGGGCGGTAGGGCGCGGCCTGGTGATGATACCTTTGCATTTGAATCGGACGGGACTGGGGGCGGGATACGGACTACGGGATGGTTACCTTCGCCGCTTGGGGCTGTTTGCTTTTGCTCCTTAGTGCGAGGAGTTGGTCTGGCGGGAGGGATGGTTTACGCATACACAGCTACGGTACGGTCTTAGAGGACGACACAGTAATAAGGCAATGCCTCGAGATTAGGTCCCACCCGAGAGCCTGGGCCTGAGTGGGTGTTGTGATGAGTGCTCTGGTCTGCATCTGCCAGCTGATGCTTTACTTCGATGTCCTTATCACTAGTTGCACCTTTCCGATGACGACCGCTGCCCAAGATGTTGGAGCCGTTCACGAACATGTGAGTTGCTCAAACAACAGCTTGGAGCACCACAATACTTTGGACGACAATCTCGAGAGACTAAAACATGTTGCCGGTCGAAGAACAGGGCACTGACTGCATCTGAGATTTGCAGAAGTCTCGTAAGAGTCTCGTAGAAGGCTTGGGGGAGACTCCACATGGCTGCCTACGCGCGTGATCCCACGCGGTCCTATATTCTCGCATCAGTTCACCTCGCAGTTCACTGGCGAAGTCTTTCTCGGCTTCAATAGGTTTTCAATTTATCTTAGAAATTATCAAATATGGAGAAGGTATCAGAGTGTATTAAATATGGCTTCAAGAGCGGGCTTAAATGATGAGCAGGACTTGACAGCACTTCACTGTTGTGGTGACGTGAGGAGTACGAGACGTTTAATAATAGGGCAGAGGCTCGAGATCCAGTCCCTCGACCGAAAACTTGAAAGAGTCGTTCCTGTGCGAGTCAGAGCTGCTGGGCAGTGATAAAGGGTGTGGGCGTGTAATGACATACCTCGAGTAGCTGCTGCCAGCGTCCAGGTCCAAACGCCCTCCGACGCAGTCCTCAAAGTCGACGTCAGCATAGATGATGGCTTCGTCGTCCTCCCACTGCGGGCCGGCGAGGACGTCACCGAAGGGCCCGACGATGGAGCTGCCACCGCGGCAAGACCACCCGGACCCCCCGTCGTCGGCCTTGCTCTTCTCGGCCGCGCGGCCATCCGACCAGTCAACCGACGACTTGAGGCCGGGGGGCATGGTCTTGTCATCGTTGCAGCCGAGGACGATCTCGTGGCCGTCCTCGACGATGACGCTCTTGCGGCGGGACTTGCGGGCGCCGGTCGGGCTCGTGCTCGTGCTCGTGCTCTTCTCCCCGGGCAGGGCGATCTCGTGGCCCTCCTGCGTGACGCACGAGCTCCGGCGGCCTCCAGACGGAAGGGCAATCTCGTGGCCCTCCTCGGTGATGCACGAGTCCCGCCGCCCTCGGCGGTCGCTGGTGACGTGCTGCTGCTGGTGCCCGTTGACGTTCCCGTTCAGGCCGTCTGGACGCGTCCCGGTGTGCTCCCGCACGGCCATGTTGGAGCTGACGACGAAGCACCGGCCCTCGCACCCGACGGTCCGCATCAGCGACCCCCAGGCGTCCCTGGCGTCGGCCGTGGGTGCGAGGTAGAGGTTGATGTTCTGGGCGTACAGCGCCTGGCGCAGCATGGGCATGTAGCTCTCCCAGCAGATGGCGGCGGCCATGTTGATGCGGGTGCCGCGGATGACGGCGCTCACGGCCTTGAGGGTCGCGGCGCCGCCCTGGGCCCAGATGAGGCGCTCCGTGGCCGTGGGCATGACCTTGCGCCGCTTGCCGATGACGCCGCGGGCAGGGTCGACGTAGACGGCGGCGCAGTAGAGGCTGCCGCCGGCTCGCTCGACGAGACCCGTGACGAGGAAGACGCCTGTCTGGGCGGCGATGCGCTCGAGGGCCTCGCGTGTGCCGTCGCCGCGGGGTGCCTCGCCGCCCTCGGACCCCGGCGCGGAGGTCGGGGGCAGCTCGCGGCGGATCCAGGCCTCGCCGGCACCGGCGGCGGAGGGCCCGACGACATCGCCCAGGTCGACAGCCTGGCGGAAGTAGGCGGCGTACTCGGCGCGGCCCTCGACAGAGCGGCCGCCGATGACGGCGCCGAAGGAGGCACCGCGGGGGTAGCCGCCGAGGTAGGCTTCAGGGAGGAGTAGGAGATCGGCCTTGTTGGCGGCGGCGGTGCGGGCGAGGGCCTCGAGCTGGGCTAGGGTGGCCTTGGTGCCTGCGGGGTTGGTGGCCGGGGATGCCGTGGCGAGGCGAATGTGTCCAGGGGGCGGTGCGGTCATGGTGACGATGATGTTCTGTGGTGATAGAGTTGTTTTGCTGGTGTCGGCCAAGAGGTGTGGACAAAGTGAGTGATGGTGTGTTTGTGTATGTGTGTGTGTGTGTGTGTGTGTGCTGAGGTGTGACGATGACGGTGTCTGGTGATACTGGCCGTCCTCAGGAACTAGTATGACTGTTGCAGTGTCACTATTGGAGGTCCGCTTTCGGCAAGAGAGGGGAGTCAGAGGTCGAAGGGGGGGCCAGAGGAGGGGAGAGAAGAAGAAGAAGATGATGATGAAGAAGAGGAGTCACAGGTTTTTCTCTCGATGTTATTACAAACGAGCAGAAAAGTCAAGCCAAGTCAGCAGGCGCGATCGATATGGACAGCTTCCTTCCCGCTTTCAAACGCCGAGGGGCACCTGGAATCCCGAGTGGAGGGCTCCTTCCCTCCCAAACGACACCTCTGTCGCTCGTACTGTGCTCACTGTGACCGAGGTGGATGTTGACGGGACTATGGCCAGCCAGAACGGCACGGTACGACCAGCTAGGACAGCGGGAACGGGACACCGCCCCCCTCAGCCCCGAAGCCTCCAATAGGCCAATGCCTCTAGCTTCGTGCTTCTGTCGTGAAGCCCCGAATCTAGAATCCAGGGCCCTCTTTGGATGACGGTGGCGGGGTAATCACTTGCTTACCTCAGCGAACGCCTTAGCTCCAAGCCACTTTGCCGCACGCCCACTGTACCAAACCTCCCGAACTGAGATAGACACGGGGGACATGTCTTCCTGAGATACCTAAGGTACCTTAGATCGCAGTCCTGTGAATAGCCTCGTGCCCCTCTCTCCCTTCTTCACACGACGACATCATGACACACTTTTCATCTAAGTCCTTTTATTTAACACGACCCCTATTGCCCCCCCCCCCCCCCCCCCCCCCCCCNCCCCCCCCCAAAAAAAAAAAGAAACCCACTAAACATACAGACGCCGTCCATGCTTGCCAGGGTATGCGAGTCGAAATGACAACTCCGTCCAGATCCCCTGCCAGCGCCGTTCCAACCCAAATCCGTACCCAAACCAGACCAGACCAGTCCAAACTATACCGACCGAGCCAACAGATCGACGTCGAAACATGAACACACCAGGGCCCTCTGCCATCGCTGGCTGACATCTACACTCCCCCCTTCTTTCTCTCTCGCTCACTCACTCGCTGACCTCGCCCTCGTCCTCCACGACCTCGAACCTGCCATCCGTTTCCGCGCCCCGAGCCCCGACGAGTCCCATGTCCGCCCGGATCTCCCGCTGGATCTTCAGGAAATATGTCCGCAGCGTGCGGAGGCCCCGGATGAACCCCCAGTCCGCCTGGTCCGGGTGCTGCGGTGGGCACGGCTTGCCCTCGGCCAGGTCTCCCTTGGTCAGGCTGTTGGCAAAGTCCGCAATCTTAAAGTCAATATCGCGCTTGTTCTTGCGCCGCCTCTTCTCCCGCTGCGCGCTCGTCTCCTCCGTGTCCGTGGCGAAGTCCGTAGTCGAGTCGTCCACCGCCGTGTCGTACTCGCCCGTGCCTCCGTCGCGCGCCCCCGCCGCGTCTCCGTCGTAGAACATGAGCAGGCTGGCCGCGTAGAAGCGATACCCGTCGAGCTCCCGCACGATCGACTCGAGCTGGTCCAGCTTGGCTAGTATCGTCGGGATGTGCCTCAGGATGCTCGCCGTGTCCAGTCCGTCGTACAGGAACCGCGTCAGCGCGTCTTGGAACTCTCGCCCCGCCTTGAGGTCGCGCCCGAAGTACTTGTCCTTGAACACGTAGCTCTGCGTCCGCACGTCCCACACCTGCAGCCCGCATACCCGGACCCCGAGCTCCCGCGACGTCGTCCGGGCGCACTTGCCCTGCTGCGACTTTTGCTTCTTCGGCGTCGCCTCCACCCCGTACTGCCGCGTGCCCATCTTGAGGTCCATGATGCATGGCCTCTTCATGCCTGCCGTGAGGTCTTCGAGCAGGAGGAAGAATTCGGCCCGGGAGTCGCGCTGGAGCTGGGTCTGCGCCTCCTTTGGGTTGACCGGACGGGGGATCTTGCGGAATTCCTGCGGCGACGTTGACATGGCGGGATCCTCGATGGCTTGTTCGTATTCGGGCTCCGGCTCGAGTTCCGGCTCAGGTGCCGGTTTGAGCTCCTCCACCTCAGCGTCGTGGTGTCCGTTTTCGATACCGTTCGTAGGAGGCATTTCCTGTTTCAGTTCTCTGAGCTGCTCCGGCAGGTCCCTCGCATCGTCGCTTCCCTTGCGTCCAGCCGTCTCGTCGGCGGGTTCCCAATACTTCAAGTGGCCCCGCGACTCCGTCACCGTCTTTGGCTTTCGGCGCAGCGCGCTGCCCGAGTAGCGACGCTTCTTCTTATCGGCGATGATCCTGTCCGCCAGCGTCTCTGGCTCTGGGGCGCTCGTGCCCGTCACCTCATCCACCTCGTCCGTGTCTGCGTCCTCGCCGTCCGTCTTGGTTGCGTCGGTCAGCGGTCCGAGGTCGCTGCGGCTCTGGGTCGGCTTGGGTGGCGGTGAGGACGCCCGTGTCATGGCAGATAGGGGCGACAATGGCTGGTCCCCTGGTTGTACATTCTCGGCCTGGTACCGCCCCAGCATGCCCGAGTCAGACGTGGCCGGCCGCAGCTTTTGATGCATGCGCAGCGGGATGCTTCGCTGGTGGGGGCGTCGGTGCTTGTGGACGGGGATCGGTTGTTTCAGGAAGACGTCGTTGAAAACCTCATTGCGCAGTCGCTTGTTCACCGTCGTTGCACCCCAGCTGTTGGCGTGTCTGTCGTCGAGGGACGGTCGCTCGGGGGAGGCCGACTTGAATGCTTCTGGAGTGTCAGGGACGGCAGCAACAGAGCTGCTGCGTGACCTCGCCAGCTCTGGCGGCGGCGATGGCTGCAGCAGGTTTCGGGGAAGAATGTGTCTGTTGTCGTCGAACGTAACCGTCGGGATAGGGATCGATGCGCCGGCTAGAGATTGGCTGATGATTCGTCGGTGCTCCTGGCCGTTCTTGGCCTCATCGGCACCATTCGCAGGTTCTAATGCCTTCGCCCCGTTCTCACCTGTCGCCCGGCGCACCAATGCTGTTGCGGCCTCGTCTCTCTTGTGCACCGACTTCCTCCGAGGCTGCTTGTGGAATGTCACATTGAGCACGCCGATATATCTGTCAATGAGTTAGTACACAACACAACACGCGACGGATTGACCCTGGACATACCGCGGCAAAAAGGTCAGCAGGTCACGGTGATGCTGCTCGACCTTTTCATAAAACTCATTCTCCCTATTGTTGAGCTGCTTGCAGACTGCTCTACGCGAGAAGCGCCAGAGGGTGGTGTGCCCACCCACCTGGTGCTTGTAGGGAATGAGTTCTATTGCCTCCTTGGGCGCTAGCTGATCATGCTCGGGCTGCTCCTCGCCAGGAAGCTCGCCGGTGACATCCTCTACCCCTGTTTTCGCCGTTGGGGTCTTGGTCTCCGGCGCATCGTCCACGGCGTGCTCGTCTAGCCTGTCCAGATTGACCTCACGCAGCGGTGCCTGCTGTTCGGGCACGCGCTTCGGGGTCGGTGGCTCCTTTTCAGCCTTCTCCGGCCCAGATGCATCTTCATCAGCCTCGGGCTCCGGCTCGTCCGCCTTGACGAGCCAGTCTTTCCTCGACGTGGTCCTAGCGCTCATTGGCTGTCTGGGCTTCGCGACGTCTTTATCCGTGTCGCTCGATTCGTCCGGCGCCTTGTGGGGCACAAAGACAGCGGAGGATATCTTCTCCTCACCCGACTCGTCGCCTTCTTCATGGCTATCTCCGACCTCGGTGCTCTCTCCAGAGCCGCGGCGGTCGGTCGTGAAGCACGACTGGACTTGCCGGTCATCCTTCTTCTCGTGCGGCGTGGGCGGTGTGGTAGCATCGACGTCTTTCGGTCTTCCGGTGCGCGAGTCTACGCTCTCGTCAAAGATTTGTCCATGCGTCTTCCTAAGACCAAAGTAATCCTGCGGTGGCGATTCGCTCAGTACCGGGTTGTCAGGAGTGTCGATGGGGAAGGTCCTGGAGCGTGGTAGTTTGCGCGCCAATGTCTCATCGTGAGAGGCTGCCCTGGGCGAAAGGGTCGCGGCCGGTGGTTTGGCGAAGTCTTCGACGGCGATGTCTGCGGTCAACGGCATGGGGGGTGGCTCTTCGCGGCTCGGCGACGGCTTGTCACGGGGCGCCCCCCGCATCTCCTTGCGGCGGCCCTTCTCCTCCTTGGGCAAACCCTCTCGGAAGAAGCGTAGACTGTAACTGGCCTTACGGCTACGACCGTTCGGCTCGGCGCCTATCATGGCCTCAGTGACAGACTTCTCGACCTGCCCATCCCCGCCACCGTCACCCGTCTCGCCCGAGCCAATGGACCATATCTTCTCGGGACCTTTCTGGAGGCGGTGATCAGACTTTCGTGTCGCCGACCGCAGGTCAGCCAGAACATCCTCCTTCTCGAGCCTCGCATCCAGGTGCGTGGCGGGTGGCGTCGCCGACCCCTCGGGGGAGGTCGAGTGGGAGTGAGCGCGTGTGGTCTTGGGCAACTCCATGGGCTTGGCTTCGACGTTGACGCGCTCAAGGGAGGAGCATCTAGCCCTATTGCCCTTGAGAAACTCGCGGTGGTCGAGCAGCATCGCCCGAACTCCGTCAAAGCCTGATATGTCATAAGCGGTCGACACGACGGCCGCGTCGGGTGGCGGCAGCACCATTGTGGCGGAGCCGGTCATCGAGGGGGGAATCATGGTGGCGACTTGGGGGGCGCTCTGCGAGATCACAGGGTCGCCGTCGGTGGAAACATCGCGGGAGTTGTCGTCGAGGTGCGTGTCGAGATCAGAGGAGAGGGCAGGGGGCGGTAGTGCAGCGGCCGTCGGGTCAATTGTCGTTGGTGTGGGGATTGGGAGTGTAGATGTTCGTGGTGACGTTGAGGGGTGATGCTGGTTTTTGGAGGCTGTCGAGGTAGTCGAACTTGTTGCTGCAGGAGGGCTGATGCCGCGGGCAGAAGCGAGAGCCTGTGACAGCAACGACGGGCCGGCCTGCCTCGGCGGGAGGGCAGGGCTCCGGGACTTCTTATCGAGGACGGCATGACTGGGGGGGTCGAGCCGGGGTTCTAGGAGGCCTGCCTCTGGATGGGCACCGGGGGGTGGGCCAGCCGCGTTGCGTCCCGGCTGGCTTTGTTGGGTAGCAATGGGAGTAGCAGCAGCAGCCCCTGAGCCCGGGTCTGTGCCTGCGCCTGTGTCTCTGGTGGTGGGAGGGTGAGGGTGAGGGAGGAGTGTGGCCGAAGGGGGAGTGAGGGTGCCGCTGCCGGGGCCAGGCAGATGGGCGGGCGCTGCCGCTACCAACGTTGCTTCTGCTTCTGCTTCTGGCGCGGTGCTCACAGGGGGAGGGCGTGCGGCATTTTCGTTGTCGCGCGGCGTGCTGGACATGAGGAGGACATTGGGCGAGGGCGATAAGGGTGTGGGAGGATTGATTCGCGGCGGCGTGGTGTGTTGGGTGGGTGGTCGGTGTCGTTTGTCGTCGTTCGTGATCCGGCGTGTCGTGTCGTGTCGTGGTGGAAGTGTGGGAATCGAGTGGGTGGGATTCGGTTTTGGGGGGGGGACCAGGCAGGTGGCGCACACGGGAATGGGGAGGCAGGCGCAATGGGTCTCTGGGTCCTCAGAGAGCAGGACCGGGCCCAGGGAGGCACCCGCCGTGTTTTTGTCCAGGTCTGGGGTTGGGAGGAAACATTGTGGGCCCCAGAGGGCCGCCCGTGGCAGGTGGCAGGAACACAATCCAATGGGTGACAGCAAACAGTGGATCCTGACTGGGGCGGGCTCGGTCCAGGTGTCCACTGTATCCCCCCTACGGCTCTCCCTAATCCTAGCCACCCAATCCACTGGAGCCGCCCAGACTCTCGGTCTCAGCGTGCGTGTTCAGCGGAGTCTCTAGGGGGTCTTGGGCGTGTTGTCTTCTGAAGCGGGGTTCCCACCGTAGGGCAGGTATGACGCACTGTGACCGTCCAGGTGCCTCCCAGGTCACCACGTGCATCAAGCCGCGCCTGTGCTGCTACTGTGCACCACTCAGATGGCCACGATCGATGATGGAATCGTGACTAGGAATGACCGAACAGCATGGCATGAAGGGCTACATGTCCCACTCAACGTCTTTCTCGACTCACATCCATCATCGAAGACACCACCGGCCTCTGAAGAATCACCTTATTGGCCGTCGCTCGAGCCATCACGGCCCTCTCCCGCACTACCTCATCAGACGAAACCGCATACACAAATTCCCCAGGGTCATGCCGAGCTGCTCCAGAGACCTGCCTAGGGTAGGGTACCTCACGGTACGATGGGCAGGACCTAGACGACAACCTGCCACCAGCACCAGGAACAAGGGCGATCGCAACCTTGTCCTTCGTTACCCAGGCCACCTGGCTCCGCCCAGCAGCTTGTCTTTGGCCTGCCACGGGGCGCCGTGGCTGCCGGGCAGTCGGAGAGAAGCATCCCGGATCACCAGTTTGACGAGGACAAGGTTTACACCATGAGGTAACGCCTGAACTGTCTCACTTTTTCTCGGACGTCACCCGGCCTTCCGATGAGCACGTTTGCTGAGAATTCGACGAGAGAAAACTGCAGGCCAGCCAAAGAGGGACAGGAAGCTAAGGCAGTCGAGAACCGTGATGTGTGAGGGTAGGTAGCCGGACGACGTAGGGTCAGACGAGACAGTCTGAGTGGGCTGGGGCATGATGCCTCATGCCGGTGCTACTCGCTTCATGTTGCTTCTCTCACGGCATGCTTGCTGCGTCTGCAGGCCGGCCCCTCACTGACCGACGTCCGTGAATCACATCAAGCAGATGAGGTTCAACAAGCAGGTTTCGCCGAACACCAGCAGAACAGACTGGACACCAGACCACACCCACCCGGATGTTGATGCTGACCAGATAACTCAGACTGCCAGCACATCTCACATACTGAGCAACATTGCGATCCATCCGCGAACAGCCAGAAACACATCAGTCAAGCCCGAGGCCTCACCTCAACGGTTCCACCGCGTCACCAATTCGAAAACAGATGTCCAATTGGCCCCCTTTCCGTCTCGCCAGGTTTGTTTGATAATATCAACTTCGGAGACCACCACTCACAGTCCGCCCCGCCCCTCCTCCACGACACTGTCCTTGTAACCGGTGAGCTTCGCCTGGGACTCCTTCTTTTTGCCGGAAACCTCATCTCGTTCCTGATATTGCTCGGATGGACACAGCCATGGGGCAGATGAACGCCAGCCACTGGACACGACCGCCGGACGTCGTCGATCGACCCCCGGGAACCCCTCGATGCCAAGCCCCCCCGCCCTTCCCGGATCCGTGAGCACGGCGCAGGGGGATGCTCGCCAATCATCCGACAACGTGCTCGCTACAGACGGGCGACGGGCTCCCACGTCAACCCCCCCTCCTCCTTCAGCAACTCCCTCCGTGCCGAGTTAATTGTCGTTCGCACGATCGAGAACCGTCAGCGCCTTCCAGACAGACATGAGCAGTCTCACAGTCTCCGTGAAGACCGACGGCCGACATGTCAGATGTGCGGCATATTCCGCCTGACAGCCATCACAATGGGATCAGCACCGGGGACATCCTCCCGCACCACCCCTCAGTCTTATCTGATCCAATCGCTTGGCGTCGGTCGAGTGCCGGGAGGGCTGGACCCTCACAGATAAGCTCAATGGAGACATGGGGACAACGAGCAAGGAACAGGCTGTCGGAGGAACAAACGTGAGACACACTCCCAACTGCGTCCTCCCTTGGGCTGGCTGGGGTGGAAGGGTATCAACCCTCAGCTCGAGGCTGCACACCGCTGGACATGTCTAAATCGCCGCCCTTTATTGGATGGTCATGAACCCCAAGTGACTAAGTCCATGCTCATGAGGACGTCTCTATTCAGATGCCAAGAACATAATTTCCTCACCGCAAGACATGCCGTCAAATCTCCCTTTGAAAACATTGATGATCTCACTTTGCGTGCACCCTTAACGACGTCGCCTGGTCTGACTCCCAAGAAGGAATCCTCCAGCGATCCATCTCACCGCTTCATCAGGTGCCGTGCTGTCGCAGTTGAAGGTGCGTGGCTGGGCCAGTTGATCAGCAGCACGCCTGCGACAGGCGCAAGACCTATTGCACATTGCTACACTGACGCAAACAAGCAGGACTCTTAAAATTTCATTTGATGAGAGCTACAGTGGACTCAGCCATGTTCCCGTCTAGGGTCCTCACAAAGCAATTCTGACACCCCACTCTGACATGACCGTACTCCTCGCTGAATGCCAAGCATCGATAATCCTGAGACCCCAAAATGCAAAGGAAGAAAAAAAAAAAGGTCCTTGGTGCGACACTGTAGTCGAATTAATCATCCCAAACCCCGGTTTCAAGCCTGCCCGTCATCGAAAAGGGGTTGCAGCTCCTCTCAACCATCGGCTTGCCCTCCGCCTTGGCCTGCTTGACGTCTGCCTCGACGTCCATAGCGTCAATGAAGGCGTCCAGGTTCATCAGAACGTCCGCCACGTCATCGCCGCTGTCCGAGCCGTTGTCCTCGATGGGATCCACTACCCCGACCGTGATGTGCTCTGCGACATCACTGCTGGTCGTACTGGCCCGTGACCCCTTCGCCAACTCGTCTGCGGCCACAAATGCTTCGGCCATGGCCGTGGGCGACGGGCTCTGCAGAACCTGTTGCGACGGCGTAGGCAGGATGCGATGACGATGCCCCTTGACCTTCTGCTTGACGGCGGAGAAGTGGTTGTGGAAGGTGTCGATTTCGCTGGTAGGCAGGTCGTCGAGGGCCTGTTCTGGCGGCGGGGAAGCTGCCCTGCGCGCCCGGCCGGGTGTCTCCTCGGCCCGGCTGTCGGTCTCTGGTGCTACGTTCGGTAGCACACTCCAGGACACTCGCTTTCTGGACCGCGGCGAGCCGCCCCAGGGGTTGAAGCCTGTGCCGAGAAGGATGCTTTGCGTGCTTGGCAGGTGACCGCCCGAGATCCTGACGTTGCGTAGGTTGCGCCTCGGTGGCTGAGGAGGCGACTTGAAATCCGAAAAGGGCTTTAGGGTGAAGACCGGACTCGGCTCGGCCGGCTTCTGCGTTGGCGTTGATGGTGCGGTATGCACGCTGCTCGTCTCTCCCGACTCCATCGTTGCCTTTTCCTGCTCTGCTGTGTGCTGCGCCTCGCATGTGAAAGAGCCCATGATGCTGATACTAGCAGAGTGAAGGGCTTGCTGCGCGACCTGGCGCATCTGGCCAAAGCTGCGGGCCCAGGGACTCTGTGATTCCGGACATGCTGACTCTGCAGGTGCAGCGCGGCTTTCGAATAGACTTTGCTGTGGCAGAACCTCGTCGCACTTCCAGGGTGACTGTTGCGAAGCTGCCGGCAGAGGACTTTCCTCGTAACTTAGCGCCATTGAGGCGTTGCTCACGAGTAGTCCATGGTTGGCCGTAACCTGACGCGGGGTGAGCGCACATCCGTTCCAGGGACTTTGCTGAGATGCAGCAAGCAGGTGGTTGTCAAGCATAATGTCGCCACTGGCCAACTCCGCAGGTTGCTGATGCAGAGACTGGCTCGGTAGAACTGGAACTGGTGACTCTCGCCGTGGACTCTGTGGGGGAACATCATCGACGGGGTCAGAAATATCACATGCCTGTCGCCGTGGTATTTGCTCGTGATCACTGCGTTTGGTGTCGGCTGGCTCAACCAGCTGCTCAACCGGCAAATCGGTCATCGTTGAAGGCGAAGCGTGTTCTGGTCTGGCCTTGACTGGCATTGTGTTCTTATCGTCGTCCATAATTGCCGAGAGAAGCTCGGCAGTAGGCAGTTTCTTCGGGCCGGCACTTGTCAGCAGAGACTCAACGTCGACATTCGTTGAGGCCTCCTCTTCAGACCGAGTCCGTACTGCCTCTGCGGCTAATGTAGAATCATCCTTGTTGATTTGGGCGATCGAATGTTGTCCTGGGCTTGACAGCTCGTGTGCCTCTGGCGCTTGATTGACGTCTCCATCGTTCTCTGCCTCTGATGCACTGTCCATGCTTTCAGCGGACACGTAGTCTTCTATCGATATGGTCTCTTCGTCTTCAGGTTCTCGCTCAAGAGGCGCCTCGACCACAGGGCTTCGAGTAGCAGACTTGATGGTTGTACACTCGACCAAAGTACTCGAGTCGAAAGCTGGCTGAGAGGATGGAATGACCTCATCCACGGAAACGACGGCTTCGGACTCGCTGTCTGAGCTTTTGAAGCTCGTATCGTCTTCGTAGTCCTCCACAATCTGATTGGGTTTACTTTCCAGATATGTCACTGATCGCTGTGGTGGCACCTGTTCTGTAACTCCGGTGTCCACGTGCTGTAGCGCTCCTGGTGTAATCTCGTCCTCATCCTCCCTTGCGCTGAGGTCATCTTCTATGCCCTCTGCTATAGCCTCCATAATGACATCGCAGGTGGCGAGCGGCAATTCCTCTGGACGCGTTCCAAGGGACGTGAAATCTGAGATGTCGTCGGGGATCGAACTTAGAGGTGATGTAGGTTGCTGTCCAGCTATTGGCCCTGGTGTACTGGCCCTTTTGGGTCTGGTACGGTACACAAAACTATTGTCTTGTTGTGTTTCGAACTCGGGTGGATCGTCCTCAACCGCAATCGACACCTTTACCGATGGCGTCGTTGTGCCTTGGCGTATGAACCGACGGCTGGCATCACTTCGAGCACTTCTAGCCTCAGAGGCTTGCCGGCGTGAAGAGACCTGTGATCGACTTGAGGCTGCACGCCAAGTGCGAGGCTTCTGAGACGACTGGCTGGGCCCGGACAGCTCATCGTCGGAGTCACCGTCATTATCAGCCCGAATGGGCGATGTGAGCAGTCCGAGTCGTGTTGGAGACCTTCTATGCGGTGATTGGAAGCTCCGAGGGCTATGGAAGTTATGTGATACGTCGATGTTGAGCTCGTCTTCGACCTCAGCTTCGGGTGGTGGGAGAATTGGCATGGTCGTGTTTTGGCTCATGCCGAAGCCTTGAACAAGGATGGAGGCGTTGTCGAGGTCGTCAAGCTCATCAAAATCTCCATCAGTTCGGCGGCGCTTGAGAGTCGCCCTCTTAAGCCATCCTGAGTCCTGGGCTCGTCGCTTGCGGGTCTTCGTTGAGTCAGAGAATGACTGGGTAGGCGCCCAGAACTTGTCGACGGATGGTTTGACTGGTTCTACTCGACTCCTCCAGCTTTCAAGTTTGACCAGCTCATCCTCGTCAAGATATGGGTGTTGGACGGCTCGGTCAAGACTCTCTGGGCTGGGAAGGTGGCATGAGGAGCTGGCCTGGGCAACGGCCTTCTTGGTGAAAGAGTCCTCTATGGAATGACGTATCGAACGGAGCTTAGCCGTGGATTGCGAGATGCCACAATCCGCAGCGCCGCTGGCAGGTGTCCGTGATGTTGTAGAATGCTTGGCCGAGTGACCCCTAGATCGCCACGGGTTGGTCCAGCCTGATGCTTCGTCGAAGGGACCACGGAGCGTTGCGGAGAGGATGAAAGGCTTCTTGCCCTCGAGGAACTTGACGGCAGCGGCTTCGTATTTGTACTTTCGAACAGAGGCATCTGGATAATCTTCGTCGTCGGATCCTCTGTACAGAACCTCGGCGGGGTCGGCCTCGCAGTACAGGGGCTCGTCGCCAATGTGGCGGTATCGCAGGAGGGCGGATACCATCGCGGACTCGCTCTAGATGAACATCGGTGTCGTAGGTATCGAGCTGGTCGATGTATCAGGGGGCGAGAGGGGTGTCAGTCGCAATGGCGAGGCCGGCGAGGCACATTGATTGGGTGTCGCAAACAAAATGAAGCTGGATCATGGGGTTGAGGCGTACAGCAATGTACGAGTGGAGGTGCAGGGAACGTGACGCCAGTGCACGTTCACGGGGAGACGCGCGCCCCGCGTCAGCACGTGATGTCGTGTTTAATGGGATTCATCTTCGGTGTATGGCGCTCGGTGAACATTCGGTGTGGGGATCCGACGACCCACTCGGGCATGATTGTTGACACGGCAACCGTACCCCTGCTCCCAATCAGCAGCGTTGTCTTGTTTATCCCACCTTCACGTCACCCAGTCTTGCCAGGCGCATCCCTCTACCATCTTCGCTTCTCACCCACCCGCGTGCCAGAGCTTCGTCCCAGATTTTTGGTGTTGCGCAGCCCGAGCGTGGCGTCGATACTAACCAGCAGCACTTCTTGTTACTTTCAGTTCTTCGCCTGCAGTTGTTTTATCTGCATTGGCTGTATTGACGCGCGCGGTCTACGATCCGGAACCCTTCTTTTCCTACCACTCCCAAATCATCACAACGCGACTCAACGCCGCCCTCAACGTTCTCTACCTCCCACGACGATTCGCGAAACGACGTTCATGACTACTTGATTACCGACACCTATTACCTAACCTCCCACGCTATGGCGCATGCGTGGCTGGACTCCCTCTCCGAGGACTGGCCGTCTCAGGCGGGATCAGATGCCTCCCCTCCTCCCCAACTTCCCACTCTCGATTCGAAGGAAAACAGCGCGATTGTGGTTGGCAAGGCACCGAATAGTAGGATACCGCTGCCTACCAAGGCAACTCAGGCAGCCAATGCCAACGACAGTAGCGATTATATCCTCAGTGAGCGCAGCACCAACGAGAGGAACCTTCCATCGTCCACGCGCAAACCCTCGAAGCTCTCACAAGAGATGGACTCCAATACCAACAGCCGATATGCGAGCCGAACATTTTCAGCCTCAACGACAGGCTCGGTCGTCCATAACACGGTGAATCACCGATCGCTGAGCGCATCACCGCAAAAGAAGGGCCACACCCCGGAATGGAAGCGACGCTTGGTATACGGGGAGGTAGCATATGGCGAGCAGCAAGATCTCTTCCACTCAGCCGCTACTGGGTTGGAAAACATGTTCAGGCCCCCTCCACCGCCCCAAGATAACTCTCTTGCCGACGAGAGCAGGCAGAACTCGGGCATGCCCTCGAGCCCCCCAATTTACCGACCCAACGAACCCACGACACCGGCCTTCGAGGACGAGGACGATGACGAAGGGAGCGTGTCGCATGCCTTGGAGGGTAGTCCCAGCCCGAGCCCGCGAAAGCCCCGCGAGATGACTTACAGAATGGTCGACGAATCGTTCGATCCCAGCAGCCTCGACAACTCTAGCATTCGCCGATACAGCCAGGGGCCGGACGCGATAAATAAGGAGGGCCTCCAGCCACGAGTGACATCCGTGACTGGCCTCGCGCCGCCGACCGATGCATCGAGGAAAACTAGCGGGCAGAGTGTCGTTCGGAACGAGGACTTTAGCCCCATCATGCTCACGCGCCAGGTGGATGGTGTAGGCCAGATCGATTTTGCGCCTGTCGAGGTGCCTGCCGATCAGCTCAAAAACCGATTGGAGAAGCTGCGCATCAACCAGATGCTTCTGGACTCATATGCCGAGGGCGAGCTTGACTTCAGCGACCTGCAAGAGGAGGGAGTCTCGGCAGGCCCCGAAGACACGGACGAGTTTGCACGGCAAGGCGGGTTCCTGAACACTCGACGCGGTGGTCGATCTGCTGAGGGGTCCTTTCGACATCGCATGCTCAGCCCAGGCATGTCGGGAGACACCTCCGACATGTTGCCAGAGGACTCGCTTCAAGCAAGCACGCCAAAGCAGTTTCCGACTATCCGAATCAACGAAGAAGGGGCTGGCAGTCATCGATTCGCATCTGTGACACCCCCTCAGCTCCGTGCACCCTTTCCCAGCCCAGAGAAGCAAGATGCGAATCCGCAGTCCAACGGCGGCAGCCCCTTGAAGTTGTTCGGCCCTTACGACACATTTACCAACCAAACTCTTCTCCGCCGCATCAGCCAGTTTGAGGACCACTCGTCCAACGAGTCTCACCAATCTGTAGAGCGGGGAGATGAATTGCAGTCCTATAGCCAGAGTCTGGCATCATCGAGCCCCCCAAGGCAACCACCCTCACGACCTACGCCGAACGCTCGGTCTGTCAGTCAGTTTGGCCAAGGCGATCTACAAGGCTTCCAATTTAGCGAAGTGTCACTGCGATCGGACGATGCCAACTCCGAGGACGATGATAGTGGAGCGGATCCCCAAAGCACCTCTGCCGGCCACATGAAGTTCGATTTCGGGCCCTCGTCCCCTCAGGGTGATGTGCCTCTCGTCATCCCCAACAAGCGGCGGCAACAGGGTATGACTCCATCGTCTTCAAAAAATAACAGAACCGTCTCTTTCTCCAGCCGCGTCAGTGTGCAATATCACGGCAGCAGTAGGCCCAGCAGCAGGCCTGGCCCGCCAGTGCTAGCAACCCCGAAGCGCGACAGCGGTTCGGAAGGAAAGCGACCGCGGACCTCACCGACCAAGGATCCCACCCCGAAACGGAGACGTACACTCCACAAGTCTGACGTTGCCTACGGCCGCGAGCAGCTCGCCGCGTTGGAGACGGTTCAAGACACACACTGGTTCATGCAGTCTATCATGGGGAAGCAGAAGGACGGGCGCGCCGACAGCCTTCAGCAGTTGGCCCATCCTGATGTCCTCGCCGCTCGGCAAATGGTCAGGCCACGCACCCCAACGCCCAGTCAACGTTCTTCAGTTCAGCGTGAAAGACATCCTAGCTCGGAGAACCAGTCGGAACAACAGTCGCAGCGATCACCGAAGCGAAGCTCTCAGCTTGCGAACGGTTCGATCGACCGTAGCGACTTTGCAGAGACTGATCGTAAACCCTCTATCAAGACTCAGGATTTTGTCGACCAGGCTGGCGCCATCATGGCGATGATTCGCAGCGGCATAAAACCACCCAGCGGTCTCGACAGCGTGGAAGAGTCAGACGAGGGCGACTTCGCCAGCCCAAGCCCTGACATCCAGGACGTCTCCTTTGAAGAGTCGACCAGGGAGCCGCTCTCGCGGCCACCGAGTCGTGATGGCAAGCCGGTGACGAGGGTTCCGCCCCGTCAGGAGAACCCAGAGGTTCTCGATTACCTGAAGAAGTATCAGGAACTGAGCGACATGGGCGATGTCATCTCGTCGTCTCTGCGGTCCATGGGCTTAGCTCAGGACGCCATTCGCGCCGCCCAGGAAGTGGAAAAGATGGTTCAGGAGGGTCAGGAACTGTCCTACCCCGACGATCTGGATTCGCTGGAAGACATCATTAGCGATCCCCCAAACATTCGAATCAGCCGCGGGCCAGCCGCCGATCAGAATGCCCTCGGACCCGACTACCCCTCCAATATCTCAGATGGTTCAACAAACCGCAGCATTCCCACGGGTTCGTCGAGAGGATCGGAGTCCAAAAAAACCATCCTCCCGGCAAGCGTTGTTCACCTGCTACCCGAATCCGTGGCGGGCATGTACCTCGACAAACAACAGAACATCTGGGTCAAGCGCAAGGGGGAGAGTGTCCGGGTTCACAACGTGCTGCCCTCTGAGGACAGCGAGGACGATCCCTTTGCAAGCATTCCTGACCTGACTGTCGACATGACGAGGGAGATGGAGAACCTTCGCTTGAACCCGACAAAACAGCAGCCTGGCGGTGAAGAGGATGAGTCGTCCGAAGACTTCTCACAGACGCCCAGCAGCCAGCGTAGCAAGAGCTACGTGACACTGTCACCGAACGCAGCCATACCGGAAAGCATGGCTGCACAGGCGCATGAAGAGCTCACAAAGCTTGAGAGCATGGTCAACAGCCCTACGAGTGACCGAGAGGATTACGAGGAGGAAATGCGCGTGGAAGATCGCAATCGCACCTCGCCGACTAGGAGGAACCTCACCATATCCTTTTCCTCGCCGATCGCCTCCATCATCCATGACGTTGCCGCCGAAGACATTGACAGCCTTGAGGACGATACAGGAAGCATGTCTGAACCCGATCGGGGATCATGGTCGGAGCCACAAGCCAAGAACCAATATCTCAGTCTCACCAAGAATGCTCGCAAGAAGCTGCTGCCTCGCTCGAGGAACGCCGCTCGCCACGCTTCGCGACATCTCTCGGTCCGCGGACAAGCCTTCACGCCACGGCCGGTGTCGCGCATTGACGAGCAGGACGAGGACAGCCATGACGAGCGTGCCCATGCTGAGAGCCGACAAGTCAGCATCCTCGCCGACAATAGCGTGGTCAGCCACGCAGACCGCCAGACAAATCTCAGCTTTGTGCTGTCGACCCCCGGCGCTCGTCATGGTGCTGGCGCCATCATCAGTCAAAACGTCGGCAACATGTCGCTCAGCCCACTGTCGGAGTTTACCATGAACAACCAGGACCAGTCGTTCGGGCTGGAGGTTAGCTACCTGGTGCAAGACCGACACCTGGTCACCGGCGACGGCTCTAAGCGAGTGCTGTCCATGACGGTCCGCGACCTCGTCGATCGACTGACGGAGGTTGAGCCCTTCGAACCCAACTGGGACGACTTCATGGAGTTGGACGTCAGTGACAAGCGGCTGTCGAGCCTGCACATGCTGGACGAGTTCTGCGGTCGGCTGGTGACCTTGGATGCCTCGACCAACGCGCTGGCACACCTAGACGGTGTGCCCTCGACGGTGCGGCACCTCAAGGCGTCGAACAACCTGCTGACGGAGCTGACATCGTGGGACCACCTGGCGAACCTGCAGTACATTGACGTGTCGAACAATGAGCTGCGGAGCCTTGCGGGTCTCAACAACCTCGTTCACCTGAGAGGCGTCCGCGCAGATAACAATAAGCTGACATCGCTGGACGGCTTCCACTTTCACGACGGGCTGCTTTCGCTGAGGGCCCGGGACAACTTGATCGAGGAGCTCGACTTCGACGGCACTAAGCTAGACCGGTTGACAGAGCTAGACTTGTGCGGCAACAAGATCAGGACCGTCCGCAACCTCGGACAGCTGACATCGCTGGAGACGCTCAAGCTGCAGCGCAACCAACTTAGGGATTTCGGCGGCGAGTCAACGCTGCCATGCCTCCGGCATCTCGACATAAGCGACAACAATGTGACGTCTCTCGATATCGGTTCCATGCCGTGCATGCGCGTGTTGCATGCCGACAGAAACCGCATCAGCAAGATGACGGGCTTCGCGCGCGCCAGGTACCTCGACAGCATCTCGCTGAGGGAGCAGCGTGGCGACGAGCCGCTGGACCTGACGTTCTTGTCTGCGGCATACGAGGTGCGCAAACTGTTTCTGTCAGGCAACTACATTGGCCAGTTCGAGCCACAGGTCGACTTTCTCAACCTGCAACTCCTCGAGCTGGCCAACTGCGGGCTCCAGGCGCTCCCGGACAACCTTGGTCAGCTGATGCCGAACTTGCGGTCTCTCAACCTCAACTTTAACGCCGTCGCTGACATCGGCCCACTGCGGTTCATCCCTCGGCTGAAGAAGCTACTCATGGCGGGTAACCGGCTGGCCGACTCGACGCGGGTGACGGAGGTAGTGACGGAGTTCCCGCACCTCAGCAAGCTCGACCTGCGGGACAACCCGATGACGCAGGGCTTCTACGCGCCCCTGCAAGGGATGGTGCCGATGGATCGTACGGGGTATGTGGACCCGTTCATGCTGCCCGAGGCGGATGCCGAGCGGGACGCGCTCTTCGCGGGCCGACTGGACCAGGCGACGAGGCTGCGGCGGCGGTTGTACCATGTGGTGTTTGTGGGATGCTGCGCGCGGCTGAAAGAGCTTGATGGGCTGGCCGTGAGGCGCAAGGAGACGCTGGCGAGGGACGCAGCGTATGAGATGCTGGTGAGGGAGGGCCTCCTGCCGGGACACGCCGACGAATCGGCGCTGGTCGAACAGGCGAAGGGCAGCCAACAGAGAGAGCTGGCCAAGGCCGAGGAGCAAGCACAGACTGCTAAAGGCAGTAATGACAGCAGCCGGTGGAATGCGGAAGACAGCTTCGCGTAAGTGGCAAGCTCATAGGGCGAAGAGCCCACGGGGAGGGAGAGCCTATGACGGGTCATCAGCATCACGGCGCAGGGCCATGAATCAGCCTGGGGACGAGGCCGAGTCGATGACTGGACCGGGCCGGACTGGACAGGTGTACAAAACAAAACGGGGTTGGGGGAGTTCCTATTGGGGATATTCGGCGTTTGTTCTTGCGTTGGAATTTTGGGCATGCCAGGATGTGGATAGTTCAAGGGTCAGGGCGAGTCAGGGATAATGAGTTATGCATCGAGGTACGGGACGTTAGTGAATGAGCAGCATCGATTGTCGCGTTGCGTTGTCGTCTTAGATTGAATGGAGCGCGTGAAGGTCCGAGGATCAATGTGGTATGGCACGCTTTGATTCCTGGTGTAGAGGACAAAGGACGGCGCGCGGGTGTAGCCGTGCCGGGCTAGATCGGCGACTTGGTAGCTTGGTGTGTCTGGTGTCTGGCGTTTTGGATGGAACTTCGTAGGGATGCTGGAGGCTTGGTTGTCGGTTACTGGGCCATTGGCAGTGTGATAGCGTATCGGAATGGCGATGGACGGGATGATGGGTGACGGTGGATGAAATGAGGGAGTGAGGGATGAGTAAAGTGAGGTGGTCATGACCCTGATGGAAGGGAGGGCGGTCGGCTGGTAGGCTGGAAGGAAGGTACGTGATAGTTTGATACAGCTTGGTTGGGTACCTATCTACCTCCCAAGGTGGGACTTGGGTACGTATCTCTGCGCCTGGACCATCCTCTCCGGGCTGCAGGAAGGTGCAGTGGCCCACGCCTGCCCGCTGCGCTGCACTGCTCCTGCCCCCGGTTGCCACGTCTCTTGCTCTTGCCTTCCCCTGTAATTTCTGCTGCAGCCTTGCTCCCGTCTGCATGAACAACCTTGCTTTGTCTGCCAACCGAACCCGAACCTAACCCAATCCCCATCCTGTTCACTGCCCCCCCTTCCAATCATCACAGGGCCGGATCATCACCACCTTGGCTACAGTCTGCGACTCACCGTTTACATCACCAACACGGAACACCCCCTTCGATATCCTTTCGCCTCTGCTGCTTCGACTGTGACGCCAGACCATGACGACCGAGGCGCTTGCCGCCGCCCGACTTTCACCATGGACGACGAAGCCTCCCCAGCAACCCCGACGCCAGCCCAACCAACCCCGGTGCGCCCAGGAGTAGCGGGAGCTGCAGCAGCTCCACGAACACGAACTCCAACGCCCCCTTCTTTCCCCCTCGAGCGCTCCATCTCCCAGCGCAGCGTCAGCGTCGCCTCGATCAGGAGCAGCAGTCGCTCCACCACCCTCCGCAGCCGCTCCAAGCGTCTCCCCTCCCACGTCTCGAGCTCCGCCAGCTCAGTCATCGCCGCCGACGACAAGTCCCTTACCAGCTTCCCCTCCCTGTCGCCCGAATCGCCCAAGGCCGTGCGGTCGCTTGTCGAGCAGGAAGCCGAGGCCGCCTTGACAACAGCGCTGGCGGCTTCGGCAACCGCGTCCGTGGCCGAGTCGGATGCGCCGTCGAGCGTCGCCGACGACACGTTGACCGTGGGTGACGTCGCCGCCGCACCGCCGCTGCCGACGCGGCCCTCGCAGTCTGCGCGCTCAGCTCTGTTCGAGGACTCGCCGATCGCGCCGCAGAAAATCCCCGGGGCGCTGCACACTGCCGACGACGAGCATCTCGACCGACTCGTTGCGCGACATGGGGCGAAGGGGCTCGTCCGCATGATTGCCACCGATCTGGCGCACCGAGACGCGCAGATTGCTCTCTTGCGAAGGAAAGCCGATGAGCGGGAAAGGGCCCTACGAAAAATAATTCTCGAGTGCGGTCTGTCAAATCTGGAGCTCGAGACGAAGCTGAGAGCTGTTGAAACGGAAACAAAAACGAGCAGGCCGGGCAATCCCAGGGCAGAGAGTGGGCTGTCCGACCTCATGAGCGATGCGATGCAGGATACCGTGACGCAGAACGTCTACGGCCAGACCGATACCGAGGGCACAATACGCGCCACGAGCCTCTCCCTAGCCCCCAGCACGGACACTGGCAGCAACAAGGGCACGACACGCGGATGGAAGGACTTTCTCTGGGGCAACAGCAAACGAGGCAGCGTCGCCAGCAGCGTCAACGGCGACGACCCGCGATCAAAGACCATGGTTCGCGCGCAATCTTCTGCTGAGCGCCGGCCAGGTCTCCAGGAGGACCTTTTCAACCCGCCTCCTGACGCGACTTCCCTTCGAAGCGCCAGCCGGGCATCTAGCATCAACTCTGTCGCACCGCCGCCTCGAAAACCATCCGGTGTCACAGCCAGTCTCCTGAGGCTCGTCGCAGGCGGCGCCA
Organism: Verticillium klebahnii; assembly: GCA_002851715.1. NCBI lineage: Eukaryota > Fungi > Ascomycota > Sordariomycetes > Glomerellales > Plectosphaerellaceae > Verticillium > Verticillium klebahnii. The sequence continues at coordinate 8,397 of NMXL01000015.1, read as the reverse complement.
TGGCTGGGCGGGATGCCGATCCGGTGAGAGGCCGTTCGAACAGTGCCACGCATGCGCGTCAGGCCCGGGCCTCGTCTTCTGCCAGCGGGCGCACGACACAGTCAAACCGTGCCGTTTCGATCCAGGGAAACCCCAAAGCCCTCATGGCCATGCACCGTGCCATGCCTACGGGCACCAGCGGTGCTGCTACTGTGAGAGCTCCGCCCCAAGAGCGCTGGGACTCCATGGTCGGTAGTCCTCCGAGCGCCACGACCCGTCAAGAGAGCTACGGGCCCGTCGAGATGGATGCCATCCTCCCGCCTGAGACGCAACCTCCGACCCTCAACGTGCTGAACGGCAACCACCTCAACGGGGAGCTCCTCACTGACCGATTCGGCTTCATCTACGACCAGCGGCGAAAGAAGCGCCAGCGTGAGGCGAACAAGCCTGCTCGCCGCCACAGTAAGAGGGCCAGCCTTACGGAGATGCTCACCAACGGGCGACCCGTCATCTCGCCGCCGATGGACGAGCCCGTCATCGCGGAAGAACAACCTGGCAGCCCCTCATCGACCGAAGAGCCTGCCGAAGACAAGCCGAGGAAGTGGCAAGACTATCTGAAAATGGCCACATTCCCGACGGAGCTTCTCTCCCACACGCCGGCGCTGAGTGCGTCATCTCTGGAGGTGCTCGAAAGTTACGATCAGCCCAAGTCGCCGGGCCTCATAGCCGATGAGAGGGGCTTTGTCCCTGCCGCTGCCAGCACTACGACGTCTGTTGCTGACCTGGAGGCCGTACCGCCCGAGAGCGAAGCCGGCGCGAGTGCAACGGAAGACGCTGAGCCTGTGAAGCTGCTCCTTCAACATCAAAACGAACTCCACGACCGACTACAGCGAGACCGTACGCCCCGCTGGAACGAGTTCCTTCGCAAGGTGCGCGTCGAAAGGCAACGCGAAAGGGAGGCGGCCACGGCGGCAGCTAATGCGGTGGCGGAAGCACGCTACGAGCGCCCCTCGGTCATTTTGCCAGAAGCTGCTCTAGCCGACGGCGAGCTCATCGGGATTACGGGTCTTGGGACCAAAGGAAAGGTCGGGCGCGCCAAAAGAACCGAGTTCCGCAGTCTTGTCTTTGGCGGCATTCCCGTAGCCATCCGTCCCAAGGTATGGTTTGAGTGCTCTGGCGCCGCACACCTCCGCGTGCCGGGCTACTACCAGGATCTGGTCGCTAGGTCTGACAAGGGCCTCGGCGAGGATGTCGTCAGGGAGATCAAGGCCGACGTGACCAGGACTCTGACGCACAACACTTTTTTCCGTAACGGGGCGCCTGGCGTGCAACGTCTGGATGATATTCTCACGGCGTACGCGTGCCGCAACCCGCACATCGGTTACTGTCAGGGAATGAATCTCATCACCGCGAACCTGCTGCTGGTGACACCCTCGGCGGAAGATACGTTCTGGATCCTGGCGCGCATCGTGGAAAGCATCTGCCCGACGGATTACTATGACAAGTCGTTGCTGACGGCGCGGGCCGACCAGCAGGTGCTTCGGCAGCTCGTGGCGGAGATCCTCCCCCGACTGTCGGACCATCTCGACTATCTCGGCGTGGACCTGCAGATCATGAGCTTTCAATGGTTCCTGTCCGTCTTTACGGACTGCCTGTCGGCTGAAGCGCTTTTCCGAGTCTGGGATGTGGTGCTGTGCATGGAGGAGGGCAGCTTGTTCTTGTTCCAGGTGGCTGTCGCGCTGTTGAAGCTCAACGAGACACAAATCATGCAGTGCGACTCTTCGACGGCAGCGTATACCTATCTGAACCACCAGATGACGAACCACGCCATCAGCATCGACAACATGATCAAAGCGTCCGAGGCACTGCGAAGGTATATTCAAAAAGAGGACGTCGACGAGCGGCGGAAGGCGGCCATCGAGGCCATGAAGGCGGCAGCGGACGAGAGGGAGGAAGCGAACGCGGCGAGGAGAGCACAGCGGGAGGAGGCCGAGGCCGCGGCATAGATGGGGACTTTTTAGACGGGGTGTTCTTGCTCAAGGGGGGATGCTGTCAGGATTGGTGCATTTTGGGTGTTTCTCGGGAGTCCATGATACCCCCTCGGAAGTTGGGAAGACTCTGATTCATAGCGAGCGAATACAGCGGGGTTCTAGCTGTTGCGCCTGGTGCTGCTTCGTTGACCTTCTGCGGTTTGAGTTGACCAACCCTGTGATGTTACGTCAATTCTACCTAATTTTCAACGTGGCCAGACACGTTCCATCCCCGCCAGGACCGACTTCAGCTCTAGCTTCCTTGACATCTACGGCTGTCACCGAATGAACAGCGCCCGGAGCAATCATTTTCGAAACCAGGTACCATAGCCTTCCAAGCCAGCGCCGTTCAGTCCCTGACTTTCCTCTTGAAGCTGTCAATAGGCCTAGAGGAGCTGGGAAATGGACAGTGGACCGTATTGCTCAGTCCAGCGAAAAGGGAGCAACCTTGATATACGTTTTACTTGGGAGGTGTGGGAACTAGTCGAGATGAATGTACCAGAGCAGGGAGCGGATGTCAGAGTTGCCCTTGCAGTGGGTTGAAGATCTTGGGTGCTTGATGACGTGGAGGGGAGGCAGGAGGTCGACATCAACTTTGTGGTCCAACGGAATACTGGCGGGATGGCATAGTGAATTGCCAAATGGAGCTGACGGAGATTAGCTAAAAGGCATCATTCTACCTCGCTGTTATGGCTTTACGCGTTGAAGAACTTCGTGGAGAGCGTCGTTGCCAATTTCAATGTACTGACGAGCAGCTATTTCCAGTCATCTTTATCGGGGGCCAAATAACACAAGGCCCAGTGAGCAAGACATTTGCCACTTCAAACGGGGACATCCTCCACGGCTTCCGTGTGAACGCTCCCGGTCCTCTTTTGTACGTGGCCCATCTCAGCAGCATAAGTAGTCGTGGGAACCCATCGCGCGCTTCGACGAGGGTTCGTTTCCTCCAGCATCCGATCAATCTGCTCCAGAGATAGGCCCTTCATTTCAGGAACCAGAAAGTAAGCAAACGTCGTCCCGAACAAACACAAGGCACCCCAAAAGAAGAACACCTTGGGACCAAGGTTCACGGCGCCCTTCTCGTCTCCAGTCATGTATGGTGCGATGACGGCCAGGACGCAGTTCCAGAGCCAGCAGGATGCCGTCGAAATGGCAACGCCGCGAGAGCGAATCGGCAGCGGGAAGATCTCTCCCACGACGACCCAAGCTGCTGGACCCCATGTGGTCGCAAAGAAAAAGACTTGCATGCAAATGATCGCAATCATGCCTTTGACTGCCGCCTCGTTATCTGGCATGGCTGTTCCCACGGCTCCGATGATGTATTGCATGAGAAACATTCCGGTGCCGCCTACCAAAAGAAGCGGCCGACGGCCGAAACGCTCGATCGTCCAGAATGCCAGCGGTGTCGCGAGCACATTGACCAGAGTGGTCACCAGAGAGATCATGAACGGGTTCGAGATCGTGCCCAGCTGCTGGAAGAACGTGGTGCCGTAGTAGAAGATGAAGTTCATGCCGGTGAGCTGCTGCCACATCTGGACACCGGCGCCGACGATGGTTCGCCTGATGTTTGAAGAGGGCTTGCTGATGGGGCCCTTGAAGCAGACGAGCCATGACTGAACGTAGCCGGAGTCGGGGACAAGGGCAGATTCGTACTCATGGTTGGCGATAATCTCAGCGAGCTCGTCTCGAATGTATTCAGATTCGGCTGGCTGGCCACGGATGAAGCACAAGGCCGAGGTTGCCTTTTCGATATTTCCATTCTTGACGTGGTATCGGGGAGACTCAGCTGCAGAACTTGCTGTTAGCGGGACACTGACACCAGATGCGTGCAAAAATGACAGGGATAGCTCGAAGTTAGGACGTACGCAAGAAAAACAAGGCTGTAGCCAGCGTAATGGACCACAGAAACTGAATGCCGATGGGAATCCGGTAGGACCCGGAGTCGTTGCGGTTCTGTGTGCCATAGACAGCACAGTTTGCGAGCAGTAGGCCGATGGTGCTTCGTAGAGACTTAGCAGGTGACTTGAGCACGTCAAACGTATCAACTTACATGCAGAATTGGTACGCCGACACGACTGCTCCGCGGATCTTCTTGGGCGCCACCTCGGACATGTATAAAATGATGACAGCGGATTCAAAACCGACGCCCAGTCCTGCCACGAATCGTCCCATGGTCATGAGCGCCAACTGGCCGTTGTAGGCTATTTGCATGATGACGCCGACTGCAAAGATGAAGCATCCACCAATGATGGTCAACCGACGGCCGAAGATGTCGGCACAGTCACCGGCAGCGATGGCGCCGAGGAAGGTTCCGAGAGACAGAATCGAAGTCATGAGTGACTTGTCTGAGGAAGGGATCTCAAACCTGGCCGAGGAATCGAAGGGAGCGCCAGCATCGAAGTCGTACTCAATGCCTGTCTGCTGCTGGATGAAATAGGGCATCCCAAGGACGCCTGACATCCAGCCGATATCATATCCGAAAAAGAGGCCGCCAAATGCAGCACAAACACAGATGAGATAGGCCTTCCACGTGATGGGAGCCTCGATCTTTGAAAGATCGGATGTTCCCTGGACAAAGGACCCGGGAGCCATCGCAAAACTCTGTTTCTCTGATTATAACGAGTTTGGAAGGATACTCAAGAGGGTGATAGTCTGAGTGGAGCTGGTCGGACCTTGGAGGCTGATGTCAGGAGACAGATGAGTGCGTAATGAGGGGCATGTCGCCTCATATGTATGCAATCGACGCTTAACACCCGTCGTCGGATCAATCGTCGAGAAAAGGCTTTGTCCTTGATTGCCGTTGAGCCATCCCCATGGGGCTTGAGCTTGTGTGGATCCCTCTGGGGTAGCCCGCAGTGGTTGCCGGTCGGATGGAGGGCTGATGAAGCGGCGGAAACTTATCCGGCAATGCTGTGCAACCTCTGTGACCCCGGATGACGTCCGCTATCGACTGAACCTGACACACTTCACTCATGGTACTGGGTATAGTATGCCAAGCCGGGTGCCATCTGCCACGTTCTCTCACAAGGGATGTTGGTTAGGTGGAGCAGGCGTGTTGCCGACATGTTCTCGGGATTCCATTCGTCAACTGTCGCTGTTCCCTTGAGCATTCTGAGCAGCCGTAATCAGTGAGAAAATACCCGAACCTTTACAGCCACGATGTTTTCCGACGGAACGGACCCCGAGCAATCAGGTCATGTCCATGGTACCTCGCCAGACCAAGGCGGCCACTCAAGGATCACAAGGTACACCCTAAATATACACTGTCGGGCGCATCGATCGTAAGCCTGTGAGTTTCTGAACAGTCATCCACAATGCGTAGTATCGGCATTTCGAAAGCGCTGTTGAACCGCCCTGCTCAGCCCATACGCTAAGGCGGATAGCAGGGGAGCACCTTTAGAAGATCCGGGGCGTCAATGAGAAGTGCGGAGGGTACTAGAGAGGAATAGGCCGAGGTACCCCGTCGCGGGGTCTTCCCGGTATCAGAAATAACAGGTGCAGCAAGATGTTGGTGTAGAGACACGCGGAAGCGGCGACGATATAGCCCGCGGGTTAGGTCTCGGAAGGACAATACGCACCCAGCTGCAGAAATTGCAAGAAATGTAGTGTGTTGGTGGCGAATAGCCCCCCCTGTTTGCATCCAATTCGGCTCCAACATCGCACCACATCGTGGCCTACATCCTGCCGTCTTCCACCCTCGTTCATCTCACTCGGTTTAACTTGCGGACGGCTCCTTTGGCATTCTTTGATTCGACTCGTGTCATCTAGGCCATCAGCTGCTTCCTGAGCGTTTACATTCATTGTTTCAGCTGCAGGACTCAGAACTTGGCCCGGGGAAAGATAGTTGTCCTTGAGTTCGGCGCTCAAACAAGATGTTGCTGCGAGCTTGCAGGACTAAGTGTATTGTTCTAGGTCCCCTGGTATTACAGCATATCCGCCTACATTATCATTTTCAATACGATTGGACCGTCAACAGTCACGGCGAAGGCTAGATATGGCCCTCGCTCATCACCTCGCCGTCAATTTGGTTACCACTTTTCCGCGGTATTAGGCTTCATCACAACAAATACTAAAGACTAAGCCCCATCTTCACCTCACAGCATCCCTTCCATATCCTTCTTCCAATTGGGCCAAGTTGCCATGACAGACTGACCCCAAGGTCAGCTGGCACCCCATTGAGCTCGATGTGATCAAAATTTGTCGAACATTAGTTGATACCCATCGAGGAGCCCGCCCCTCTGATACCTCACAAGAGAGTCATCTGCCACGGCTGCCGAGTCGGCTAGCTTTGCCTGGTAAAGGTCAGCCTTCACCTTCAAGCTGCCTCGAGGCGTTTCGCGTCTTTCGAGGCTCCTGCCTGCGAGGTTGCAATCTCAATTAGTGCATCCATTCCAGAATCATGACCATGGGACAGAGTACTGAACCCATTAAGCCAACTCGAAAGTGAAAAACGCAGTCGGTCTCCCAGCGAAGTCAATCTTGGCACCGAGAGGCAAATCCGCCGCCGGGCACTTTAACCTGTCCAAAGCGCAACATGATCTCGCCCAGAAGAAACATGGAACTGAAAGGGCAAAGCAACCATCAATCTGCCAGAGTGCGTGAATATATTTCCCGACAACAGATTGGCAGTGTGTAATTGCACTCCACGTAACTCGTACGTAGACAAGCCCACATAAAAGACATAGCGAACACATTCCTGGGACACGATATTTTGTCCTTGGATTCGTCACCATCTTTTGATTTTCGGTCAGTACATCAGAACTACAGTCATGTAGAAGCTGCTCGGGTGTCGGTAATTTTTAGTAGCCTCTTACCCTAAAAGGTATCTTGTTACAGTAAATCAATGAAAAACGCAGACCATGCGCCCGAAAGCATTCGCCTCTCCAAAGTGCCCTACATCATCGTGTTTCCCGCGAAGTCTAGGTCGAGCCCCTGCCAGTTCCACATGGCACCCAGATCTCCGAGGTTCTGTAGCTCGGCATCCGATATCATGCCGTACCCCATGTCCTGCATCGGCATCCCCGCCGCCTGCGCTGGCAACTCGACAGGAGGCATGGCCCAGGCGTCGGCATACTGACCCTGCATCACGGGTGGTGGCCCAACCATCTGGGGGGCCTGATGAAGGTGGCCACTTCCACTCGCGTTCGGGTATACTGTGACAAGGCCTGAACCTTCTGAGCTCGACGCCGTGGCAGGCGACCGCGTGTTACCAGACCCGTTTCCAATGCCCGAGTCCTCCGACGTAGGGTACATGTACCCCGGCAGCTGATTCGGGTCGGTGCTGTATGTGAACCCTGCCACCGCAGGCTGCTGGCGTTGCTGCTCCACCGGCAGCGGCAGCGGTAGCGGCGCCTCCTTCACCTTGAGCTTCTTCCGCGAGTTCTCCCCGTTCTTCACGGCGCCGTTGCGCGGCAGCTTCGTGGACAGGCGGCGCAAGATGTCGTACGGTGTCTTGGCCGTCTCGGTCGCCGTCGTCAGCCTCTTGAGCGTGTACAGCGCCAGGTCTATGGCCTTCATGATCTCTTCCTTCCGGGGGATTGAGCCGGCCTTGTCATGCAGTACAGCCGAGACGAGAAGGGTCGCCGTGTCGAAGATGCAGAAGGGAACGAAATGGAACGTCGTGTCGCGCGACCACACATAGTCGAAGAACTCGTGCACGGCGCCCATGAGCTTGAGCGCGTACTTGATGCCGTTGCTGCGCAGCGTCAGCTCGACCTCGGGCGTCTCCTTTGTCACCGTCTTGGCCATGTAAGGCCGTAGCGGGCCGAGCGTGACAGAAAAGGCGATCGTGTGGACGTAGTGCCGATGTAAGGCGATCCAGGGGTATTTGACCTCCTGCTGGCGGTCCGTGTCGACAAAGGCGTACGACGGGGGGAACGTCTGCATCCATGTCTCGAGGATGTCTTGGTACTCGAAGATGTCCTTCGGGTCGGTGAGGTACTTGGGTGGGCCGAAGCGCTTGAAGATGCGGGCGACGAGCTCCGACTGCAACTTCATGTGAAGGAGGGGCGACGTAGGGTAGTCCTCGAGCGTCAGACTTGGGAGGCCGACATTGCAGTCAGAGCGGTCGATGAGCATGGGGCGCGCGAGCAGCGCCGACACGAGCCTGGTAGGTCAGCATCGGCTGGATCATCAGCAAGACGACGAGGAATCAAGGCCTACCAGTCCCAGGCGTCGAGCAGACACCAAAGTCTGCGGCGCATCTCGCGCTCAAAATCGGAGATCCCAGTGGCCTCACGGTGAAGGTCTACCCCTGTTAGCCTTGATCCTTCATCTGCCGCAAACCATGACGCTTACCCAGGTTCTGCCCCTCGCGGATGGCGGCCCCCAGAACGTGCCAGCACTCGACGAAGCGCGCCTCGGCCTTGAACCAGTAGCAAGAGTGCAG